>OX375870.1:11833124-11867276 GCA_947359475.1 Heligmosomoides polygyrus bakeri
CTCGCATTGTTCTAAGCAAAGACACGTGGAAACATAATGAACAACAAGAACATTTACGAAGCTTAGTTATTCAACGAATAACGATCAAATTGAGGCTATAGGTGAATTTATTATGCATCCAAATGATGTGTTAAAGGTAATGAAGCTGCTTAAGGGCTCAACATCAACGCGTGTTTTGATGGAATTCCTCAAATTGTTTTCAAAAAAATGCGCTCATTCCCTCTGCAGCCTCTGTCAATGATTTTTAATGTTTCTTTAATTTACAGTAAAATTCCTAAAATTTGGAAAGAATCGATTAGCACGGCTATTTCAAAAGCTCAAAATTCAGCATTAGTGTCGTCTTTTCGACCTATAAGCATAAATCCTACTCCAGTGAAGATAATGGAAAAGATTGTACGGGATGAGATTGTGGCGTGGCTCACTAGAAAGAAATCAATTCCATCTCAACAGCATATATTTACGGAGGGAGCTTCTACGACTACTCAACTTGCCGATTGCACCTTTGACTGGAGTATTGCATTGAATAATGGAGACTCGGTTGATGTTATTCACATTGATTTGTCAAAGGCGTTTGACCAAGTAAGCCACCGATTGCTTCTAAAAAACTTTATAATCTTGGCATTACAGGATCTTTGCTTCAGTGGATTCAGTCTTATCTGCATGAAAGACGTATGCGGGTGAAAGTCGGTAATTATTTTTCGAAAAGCTGTGATTGCAGAAGTGGAGTTCCCCAGGTGTGCTGTCACCGGTCCTTTTTCTTGCATATACCTGCGATCTTCCTGCAGTTCTATCCACGCATTCTCATGTGAAGGTGCAAATGTATGCCGATGACATAAAAATTTATGGGAGATACAGTGATAACAATAAGGCTGAAGTTTGCCAGGCCTTATCCCAGTCCATTAACATGATGGCAGTACGGGCTTATGCTTGGAAAATTCCTATGAATCGTTCCAAAACTTAGTTTTCCATATCGGTGAAGCGCACATTGTAGAATTTGGTCTTTAAAATACTTCGTTCAAGACTGTATCTGAGGTTCGCGATCTTGGAATTTTTTGGACGGCGGATTAGATTTCAATAATCACATTGAGGTTATAGTACGGAGAGCTTTTTCTGTCCTTTTTTCAATTTTCAGAAATTTGAAATGTCACGACAGCACGATACTGATCAAACCGTATAAGCAGTACGTTTTACCAATACTGGAGTACTGCTCTAAGATTTGGAATCCTCTCACAAAATAGCATATAGAGAAAATTGAAAAGGTTCAGAAAATCTTCACAAAGATTTCGTTTAATCTATGTGTAAACTGTACCAATTCTACTGGAACGTGTCCTAGATATCGAGAGCTGTTACATAAAACTATTTAGCCTAAATAGTCCACAGTACAGACGCATTGTAAATGATCTAGTGTTTTGCTTCAAAATCCTAAAAGGCGAATCTAGACTTAAAGCTAGTAACTACTGGGCCTTTTTGCCAACACAAGGTCGGCGTAATAGGTACTGCTTTCGCTATTTCCGAGAAAAGGATTTTAATTCTCTGTTCTTTCGTGGAACTCGTTGGCTACAAATGCTACCACCCAACCTATTAGAAGCACCAAATGCGTATGTTTTTAGAAAAGTTTAAAGAGAATAGACTTGCTTTCAACACTGCATATTCCTGATATCGCCTAAGTGAAAAAAGACTCCGCTATTTTTTGCTTTCCTAAAACCAGAAATCCTTTGTTTTCGATGATTATATTTTTTCACTTCAGAGTTCTTTTAAATTTTTGCTCTTTCTTTCTGCTTTTCTTTTTTTGTTTTTTTGTTTCTAATTTTCTTTGAATTTTAGAACTTCACTGCTTTGTTTCTGATTAGCCAGTGTTACCGTCTTAAGTTTCCCAAGCAACCGCCTTCGATGGGTTCTGATGGAGTTGACGGACCTACTAAGTTGGTATCCGGAGCCTTCTCCAAGTCTGGGAGTTTTTCTCCCACGACTTGCAGTGTTGGCGGGCCACTGCTCTTCTTCATCAGTTACCCATCATCCTCTATCACATCCTCTATCCCATCATTCTTATCCGGCTTCCTTACCCTTATTCTCCCAGAACTCTATCTCTTCTAAGTGACTTCTATTTGCCGTTTAAGAGTTATGCTAACATAAAAAGTAACAATGATGGCTAGTTTTGATTTACTGAATTTTTTTAACACCACGTATTTTCTAATGTGCTGTGTCCTTTGTAAATGTACTATTTTTGTGCGCACGACATTGTGCAAATAAATAAATAAATAAATAAAAATAAATAACTTATTTTCTGATGTAGACATATGTCAGTGTTGAGGTATAGTTGTGCTCTCGAAATTTTTTCGAATATTCGAATGGTTTCGAATGCTAATAAATTTCGAATATTCGAATTTGAGTATCACCTGTATCACCTGTCGTCCCGTTGATCATCGACTTGCTCGAGCGGGCGCCAGCAGCGTCTCCATTCGTCCCTGTCGCGTGCCAGAGTGGTCCAATGGATCCTCCTCGCTCGAGGGACACGAAGAGCGTCATATCGGTCGTTCAGGGCTTTCACGAAGAAGTCCGACCAACGCGTTGGTGGGCGTCCTGGTGTTCTTTTGACATCCCGCGGAATCCAGTCTGTGACGGCTCTCGTCCAGCGGGTGTCTGCGAATCGCATTACGTGGCCGGCCCACCTAATTTTCGACGACTTGGCCCATGCGACAGCGTCTCTGATCTTCGAACGTCGGCGAAGCTCGGAACTCCGGAGGCCTTCTCTCACTTGCGTGAGTCGTGTCACTCCGAGCATCGTCCTCTCGATTCCACGCTGCGCGACGCTGATCGCGTGTTCATCCTGCTTTCGTATAGCCCAGGTCTCTGAGGCGTATGTTAGGGCAGGAAGAACAGTGGAGTCGAATAGGTGGGCACGGAGTCGGACGTTCTTCGTTTTCTTCACAACTTCTTCGACGCTCTTGAAAGCTCCCCAAGCCGCTCGTTTCCTCCTGCTCAGCTCTGGTGCTAGGTCGTTGGCCATGTTGACTTCGCGACCCAGATACACATAGCTGGAGCATTCGGAGATGTTCGTTCCGTTGAGCGAGAATGGGGCATCAGAAACCCATCCGTTCTTCATGAACATCGTCTTCGTAAGATTCAGCTGCAGTCCAACGCTTCCACATACACGATCGAAGTCGGCCAGCATTCGCTCCGCCTGACTGATGCTCGGTGTTATGAGCACGATGTCGTCAGCGAAGCGAAGATGGTGCAGTTGCCGGCCGTCGACCTTCACTCCCATGTCATCCCATTCTAGTTCGCGCATGACGTTTTCGAGGGTGGCGCTGAAGAGCTTCGGGGATATGGTATCCCCTTGTCGAACCCCTCTCTTCACGTCAATGACGACGTCGTTGTAGAATGGTGAGATCTTGGTCGTGAATCCACTGTACAGCTCTCGAAGGACTCTGATGTACTGAGTAGGAACGCCCTGGGTGAGCAGGGCTTCCATGACCGCTTCAGTCTCGATTGAGTCGAATGCCTTCTTCAGGTCAATGAACGTAAGGCACAGCGGCAGCTTGTACTCTCGCGACACTTCGATGAGCTTCGTAATGGTGTGTATGTGGTCGATCGTGCTGAATCCTCTCCGAAATCCTGCTTGTTCGCATGGCTGTCCTTCGTCCAGCGTTCTACTAATCCTATTCAGGATGACTCGAGTGAACAGCTTGTAGACTACGGACAGCAGGCAGATCGGGCGATAGTTGCCAATGTCGTGCACGTCTCCCTTCTTGTACAGCAAGACGGTCTTGCTGGTCTTCCACTGAGATGGAACCTTGCATTCGGACAGGTAGCGTGTGAAGAGCCGCGCCAAGGTGTTGATGAGCGCTGGCGGGAGGTTCTTCAGGTGTTCAGCTCTGATCCTGTCAGGACCGGGTGCTGTACGTTTCTTCACCGACGAGATGGCGTGTCGGATCTCGGAAGGGAGAACAGAGGGGATGACGTATCCATCCTGCGGAAGATGGCGTAGGGGCAGGTGGACGTGGCTATCGAAGAGATCGGAGTAGAAGTCGTGGATGACCTTCTCCATGGTCCTTCTGGAAGAGGTGACGGTTCCGTCAGGACGTCGGAGAGCGGTCATCTTGGTCTTGAAGTTGGCGAAGTTCCGGCGGGCATTGCGGATGCTCAGCCCTGCCTCTGCTGCTTCAGCCAACACTTCCGCCCTTCTCTCCTTCAGATCTTCCTTTATCGCCGCTCTGCATAGCTTTGCAAGCTCGGACGTCAGTTGATAGTTGCCTGACGCTCGTGCTGCTCCACGTTGGCGTATCAGCTCGAGAGTTTCCGGAGACAGGCGTCTCTTGGTGGTCTTCAAGCTCTCGGCTCCCTTAGCACTATCGTGGAGATGGTGCACGAAGCGATCGTATTCCTCGTCGACGTTGTCCATGACGGCATCTTCCCAAAGGCCGACAAGAGAGGTGTAGAGATCCCAGTTGATGGTCGTTCTGGGACTCCTCTTCTTGAACTTCGCGGCCTTCTCTCCTTGACGCGAAAAGCGGAACCTCGCGCGAAGGAGGCGGTGGTCCGATCCCGTGTAGAACTTGGGGATAACGGAGACATCGGTCAGGCAATACTTGCGATTGAAGATGATGTGGTCGATCTCGTTGTGGAACTGGCCACCGGGGGATTCCCAGGTCCATCGTAGGGAGGGAGGCTTCTGGAACTGCGAGTTTCCATGGATGGTCTTGGTCGACATGATAAACTCAGACAGCCTTTCACCTTGCTCGTTCCACTCCAAACCGTGGGTTCCGATGTGAAGTTCTTCCAGCGACCTTCGTGGCCCGATCTTGGCATTGAAGTCGCCGACGATCACCTTGTAGAAGGTGTGATCTTCCTTATAGAACTTCTCCAGCTCCACGTAGAAGGCCTCGACGTCTTCGTCGTCGTAGTCGGATGTTGGGGCATACGCGACGAACACAGTCAAGGCTGGCACGGAGCCACATCGCTTCAGTCGCAGACGCCCGATTCGGCTTGTCAGAGACTCGTACGAATTTGAGTACGTTCGAAAAACGCGATTTTCTGAGTGATCGTTTTCGAACACATTCAAAGACCGCTACTTCAAAAAAAAACACTCGAATTTTAAATATATGAATTCGAATGCATTCAAAAACGCATTTTTTGATTATTTAAATCCGAATATTTAAGCTCGAATGAAAATCATTCAAGCAGCATATTCGAATATGTCATTCGAGCACAACTATATGCTGTGGTAAGCTCGGAATTGTAGGCAGATGTTATATAATAGTGCTGCCCGCGAAATTTTGGAATATTCGAATGTTTTCAAATGCATACATTACGATTTTCGAACATTCAATTTCGAATATATTCGAAAACTGGAAATTTTTCAACTTTCGATTTTGAACACATCCTGCAATTGTTTGCATACCCAAATTCGAATACGTTGTAAAGAGGATGTTTTGAATGTTCGACATCGCATTTTCAACCTATGGGAATAGGTCGATTAAAGTCAGCTACAGTGAATGATCCTCATTCTAGCTTGGCGCTTCACCTAAAACGTCGTCTTCATAGGAATTATCATTCGCTACCTGGGTGCGATGTGGTGTATAGGAGCGAAATGTGAATTTTCTTAAAAGTCGTTCTAAAGACATTAATTCATTGTAGCATCTCCCGCTTCACCGATCAGCCACTGGGAGATGCTACAACAGAAAAAAAAACCTTGTATGAAGGAAATGTCGAAACAAACCTTCTTAATTTTTTTGGATAATTCGCGTTAGATGTAAGCAGGATGTTTATTGTTTCATCTTGTTTCACATAGCTCTATCTAATTCATTGGGCTAAACCTGTAGAAACGTTTTCGACGTACCGCTTCTTCGAGCAATTATATGAATTCGAATGCATTCAAAAACGAATTCGAATTATGAATTCGAATGCATTCAAAAACGAATATATGGCGGAATTTTATAGCAAACTTGGAAGACACAGAAGAAAATCAATCGATATGAACAATGCCCAGGTTTCAAGAACGTCGAACTCGGAGACTGCTTAACTCTGTTTCTATTAATTTTAAATTTAGCATTTCATTAACACCTGTTTGAGGTGATTAGTCTACCTAGCGACTGCAAGTGCTAGCTGCGGTTAATATTAGGTTGGTATAAAAGTCGAACATTTGCGCCACAAAATATTCTCTTTCGACACTTTTACGCAACGAAAGCGAATAACCTGAAATAGGTTCCTTCAACATCGGTCGAACTCTATCACCTTTCGTGTAACTCATGGACTCTCTTGCTGCAAAGCTTAGAAAGCTGAGATTGGAAGAACACGTCAAGAGCCTCTTAGATATTGTCGCCGAATATGAAGTGTCGCCCTCCAAGTGGTGTTCAGTCCCGGAGAAGAGATGGCAATCAGAGATAGCTTGGTCTAATGAGTATGGCCGGTGATGATGAATGGTCCAGGCGTAGTTGCTATCGCCAATCGCTCGTCAGCTGTCTGCTTGTCATGCCAAGATGGTCACTAAACATGGGTAGTTAGTCAAGCAAGACGACCACCCTGACTGTCGTCAAGGTAGAGTCTTCCTTGACCCCTTTATCTTCTTTCCGTAGCTCTGTTTAATCTACAATACCGCCCTCGTCGCGCGGTCAAAAAGACGGTTGGCGGCTGAAAAATCCGTCGCAAACCGTTGCATGCTCATAACTCCTTAGATTTCAAGTGGCTTGAAAATTTTTTGGCACCGTTCGATTCGTCTCCTCGAGATCTACACAACCATATATAAATCTGTACCTGACCACAGCATTTCCGCCGTGAGTGGCCTAAAAGATGACTGGAGCAGGCTCTTGCGATTAGAGCACCTTATTTCCCAGGACGTGCATGTGACGTGCACTGTTTTCGGAGTATCTCAAGAATGGCGTGCGCTGTCAGTGCACTGTCATGTCTGGAATGCTCCAAGAGTGTGCCGTGCACAATGCATGTAGAATCGAACCTACCAATCGAGTGAGCGGAAGCGGTTCAAATGTCGTGCTAAACAGCAAAGCTTACCCTCTTTAGGTGCTTTAGTGCACACACTGACAGCAGCTTGTACAAATGAAGAGGTTTTATGAAGCAGAGGGTGCGCCGTGCACGATGCATATGCTATAGAACCGTTTGAAATTAGATTAGGTTAGAAATTGTCGTCCGCTCTAATCAGGAATTGCTGTACTCTGCCCGGCGAGACTTTACAGTACGCCGTGAATAGTGCATATATGATCGAACGTAGCAATCGAGTGGGGCGACCGCTCGAAAATGCACGCGCGGGCGAGTTCGTAGCACAAAAACTCTATCAAATTCGAATCTTTCCGGCTGCAACTAGAGGACTTTTGTAGGCAGCACAAAGTTCTTGGGTGCTTTAAAGCAAAACGGTGTAGCGCATGAATGGACTAAACTACAGAGCCACGAAAACGCAGATGAGGCTTGTGCGACCAATTTTTTTCCTTATTTCGGTCGACCACTGCGAGAAGACACGGAGAGCCAACGGCATGCAAAGATATACATCTTCCTTGACCCCTTCATCTTCAGATCGTAGCTCTGTTTAATCTATGTACTCCCTGAGTGTTCCGCGAAATTGACAACACCACATAAATAAGCAGAAGTGATGAATGCGAATACGTTTTTTCATTATGATATAAAGCTAGCGGTTTGTGGGGCGTAAAAGATTTTTTCGGATCTATCCTAATCGGAGGGGAAGGGCACCTATTGATTTGCCTTTTCAATCCCTTGCTTGAGTTTCTACGAGTGCTTCTGCTGCTGTCCCACGGTACGAGGGCTTCCAATTAAATTCAGTGGACGTGATAATGTGGAATAGAATTCCATCTAAACTGACATCTCACGGTTGCCCCTCCCGATTAGGACAGCTTCGTTTTTTTCTGCCAAAATAGTAGCGCTGTGCCTTATTCTGCTCCGCGTCTAACCGATTCATTACCTATGAATGTGAGTAAGCATCTTTCGTTATGCCTCTACATTTGTAATGCAAAGCGCATAACAAAACAAATATGAAAGGCATGTGCTTGTACAACTGCATAGTAAGCACCAACACGAGATCTACATAAAGTATACACCCGTAATGATGATTCTGGAAACAACAATTGTAGCCGCAGAAGAGACACTACTTCTACAATCATGTTTTATGTATTCTTTATATGGTTGTTATTATTTGCTAGCCAAATAAAATGAGAAAAAAATGACGACAGGAAAATAAAAACTCGGGGCTAATCAATGCCTTGTGGGGTGTGCCACGTATTCTACATCCATATCGTACTGGCGATCTTCAAGATTATTTCAACTTCACAAAGAATTGCAGGGCCTGCAAATAGATAACGCAACCTAAATTGCATATAGAAGGTCTAATCCGTCTGCTCGGTAGCGGAATACTCGAAAAAAAGAGTTCAGATCTCGATCTGCATTATTGGTCGTTGCTCATAGCTAAGAGGTCAAAGATTTCGTGCGGGCATGGTGGCCGTCGATCGGTCGACCAATATTCATCGATTTTTATCTATAGATGATGACCTTTTTGAAGTGGAAAATATGATAACAAATATGATCTCCGATGCAAAGAGTTCAAAATAAGTAAAAAATTATCGATTGGCAACCATTATTTATCTGTTTTTGACCACGGTCGACATACTTGATCCGTTGAAGTGGAAACAGCACGCATATATACAATGGCGGATGGACATAATTCTCGAAGAGTCAACATTATCGACCCGTCAGTACAGTAATGCTTGAAAGAATATATTCGAATAGTTACTCGAATAATTTATTCGAGCAGTTACTCGCTATCGAACGAATGAGTAAACGAACTTATTCGATGTCGAAAAATTTCGAGTAAATGAACGAACGAGTTTCCCGCTCATAAACTTGTTCGAATAATAGAAAATCGAATAAGATAATAACAAGGTTTCAATTAGTCGAATAATTTGTTCACAATAGGTTTGGTTTTGAAGAGTTGAAGTTTATTCGATATTTGATTAAAAATATTAGGTTGTCCCATAAGTCTTCGCCGTTTTTTTCAACGATTCACTGCAGATTTCGCCGGCGGTCTCTTGCATAGCGCTCTTTCGAAGGAGAATGATTTGATCTATCAGAACATGTATTGCATTTATTTTTTCATCATGAATTTTGTTAATTTTTAGGTCGTTGAAGTGAAAAGTGAAAAAGTAGCCAATTGCGCAATTGTTCTCTCCGCTTAGGTGTGTAATTTTTTGCGCAGCTTTTTATAGCATTTGGAAGACAATGTTCTGTACTACAAGAATATGTGTTAGTGCTATTTGCTCATTTGCCTTTATTGATTTTTAGGTCATCAAATTGGGACGTCCAAAGGAGGATGGTTATTTTTGCCGACAGCTCCTGCTCTGTGGTTGAATTTTTTGGGTTGGTTTTATATGTCATTCGAAAGACAATGTCCTGCTCTATAAAAGTATGTGTCGCGTTTATTGATTTCTACTGAATATCAACAAAAAAGAGAAAAATCGTCTTCACCAACAACTCCTTCTCCTTCTTCAGTTGTTGATATTCGACAGAAATCAGCGTGAGCCAATAAACGCGACACAAATTCTTACTGAGCAAGACATCCTCTTCCAAACGACACCAAGCAAAAAAGTTCAATCACAGAACCGGAGTTTTGGTAAAAATTCGGACGGGAATGTCGGAATTCCCAATTTGATGACCTAAAAATCAATAAAGGACAAATGAGCAAATAGCACTAACACATATGCTTGTAGTACAGAACATTGTCTTCCAAATGCTATAAAAAGCTGCGCAAAAAATTGCAAACCTAAGCGGAGAGAACAAGTGCGCAAATGGCTACTTTCTCCCTTTTTCACTTTTCACTTCAACGACTTAAAAATAGACAAATTCATGATGAAAAAAGAAAGGCAATACATGATCTGATAGTGCAAATCATTCTCTTTCGACAGCTGTGCAGCGCTATGCAAGAGACCGCCGGCGAAATCTGCAGTGTATTGTTGAAAAAAACGGGGGGAACTTATGAGACAACCTAATATTCGAATTTCGAATAAAGTCGAAACATTCTATTTTCGGATAATATTCGGATATGGCTGTCTCTCTTTCGATTTTTGAATTCGGACGAATAGTCAATTTTTAAAGCCATCGATGTTCGAATTCGAATGGATAATCGAAAAACGTAAAGATATCGAATATTCGGCTACCGACTTTATTCATAGGTTCGATAGAATCTCTAGAAAGCACAATCATACCTGACAACCAGCCACTAATTAATTGATCGTTCTACAGAGTTGACACTTTGAGGTCGGAATCACCCGAGTATAAGAGCCGATGATCGTTCTTTAAAAGAAATGAACACTATACATCAGACGGATCTTATTATCAATCGGAAGTTGTTTAGAGTTTGTGCATGCAGAGTATGTCGACATAAAGCGTAGCGAAGTTCGAAAATTTTAAAATTCTGAACAATGCCATAATTCTTGAAATTATTCTCTCAAACCCCCAAGCTTTAAAGCAGCGGCTGCATCCAGTACTTGAAGTGGGGACCACACTAATGTGATAGCCATCGACAGACATCAAGCGGACGATTCGATTGGACAGCCTTTATCCATCAATAGTGGCTAATATCTGTTCAGATTTCGCTATATGAGCACTTGAATATTACGGACGACGGACATGTTCCGTATGTCATAAAAAAGAACATCGATCGGTGATTATGAATTTCTGAGATGTAAATCAAGCCAGTAGGCAAACCGGCAGCTGAAGGAATCTCTCGTTTCACGAGAAAATAGAACAAGTTGCTTCAAATATTCAACTACTTAGGCATTCATGACTGTGCATATTCATAGAATATATCAAGAGCATGCTTACGGTCCATACGGGCTATCTATTAAACAGGTTGAAATGAGGAAGTTCTGCGAATTACGGCTCCGGAGTCTGAGTTTACTGATTAGTTCGGCGCCAGTTGAAACTGTTCATAAAAGTGTTGTTTGATTTACGAGAAACTGTAACTCAAGTACATGTGTGGATGAATGCAAGACAACACGTCATTCGCACAGCGCTTTCCATTAAGGAGAGAACGGCGGCAGCTAAAGTGTTTTTGCGTTCTACTTTTTACATTGGCAGCAATCTGCTCGGAATTTAGAGTTGTCATAAAGAGGTGTATTGCAGCGGGGTACTCTTTATACTACTGAAACCAGTAAATCTCTCTTAACAGTCGAACTTGCTATCGAATTTCTGAGAGCTGATACACATTCATAACCGAGTGCAGAGGCCGACAAGTAAAATAGCTGGATAAAGTTGTCATAGGCAGAAAGGTGCAAACTACACTATCGACTCTAGAAGCTTCAACGCAGAAAGGATGCTTTTAAGAGGTACCTTTTCCCCGATTCGTTTTGAGCGAAGATAAAGGATAAGGGATAAGGATGGCGTTACTCGATTCCTTTTAGGATGTGCCACTCATTCTACTTCTACGGGATATCGGAGAGGCGATTTTGAATGCCTATACGGCGATAAAAATCAGCGCTTTACCCTTCCCAGACAAGTGTGGTACCAATTCACCGACTCCGGAAGGGTGGAAGGCTTGGTTGGCCTGGGCGAAGCAAGAACCTGGGTATCGAGTGCACGCGACTGCCGGCGCCTCCTCCGACTGCTCTACACGCGTCCCTTGAACGAGGATATAAACCACAAAGCGAGAGAGTGGTGACTTCAACACAGAAACATATGATATGCTACCAGAGAATAAGAAGTGATATAGAAGTACTTCCATTTATGAAGACAGTTTAACAGAAGATGGCAGTGTACTGTATAGTGAGTTACTTTTATGTAATGATGTTTTTAAAAATTAAGTAAAGCGGTAGTTAATATAAGCCACATATTTGGTCAAACTTATTTTCTGTTTGTTTTAATTTAATTTCATAATTAATAAAGTTGAAATTCACTTATTTATTCCATAATTAAAAAAATATTCATACAAAACCAAATTAAAATTTAAAAAATAAGTTAAAAATATAATAAATTGGAATTAAAATTTATGACAGATTTAAACGAAGTCTTATTTAATGCTCCTCTTTTTCACTGAAGAGCCGCGGATAAGGATAAAGGATAAAGGACGGCGTTACTCAATCCCTTTTGGGAAGCGCCAGCGCATTCCACTTCTACGGGATGTCGTGGAGGCGATATGAATGCGTATTTGGTCATACAATGACTTGCGGTGGCCAGCCGATGAACAAGTCAGCGCTTTATCCTTCCCAGACAAGTCTGGTACCAATTCACCGACCCCGGAGGGATGGAAGGCTTGGTTGGCCTGGGGGGAAATCCGAACCAGGAATCTGGTTTCGGGTGCACGCGATCGCCGGCGCCTCCTCCGACTGCGCTACACGTGCCCAAAGAGCCGTGGGAGGAGCATAAAACAAAGGTTAAGAAAGTGGCGAAACGAACCTTTCTACTACTTCTTCCTTAATCTTCTCCTCTCTCCTCTATTCTCACTCTTCTTTCTAGTTATCTTACAATTGTTCTCTTCCTTTCTCGTGTTTTCTATTTAACAAAATGTTGAATCTGTGCGGCCACTATGACTGTTAGAAGAGCTAAGATCACAAGTACGATCATACTTAGGTGAATAGTTAAAGAAGGTTTCAAATAACACCGAAAGGTACATATATGGTGTACCAAAATTACGTTCCCAATATTCATCGTTATAAAAACGGTCGAACAAGAGAATGGAACATGAAATATCAGCATAGTTTAACCAACATATTTACAAGCACAATTACAAATCAGATCCCAAACGGCTTCCTCTGGAACGGATACAGGCCTTCAGCCGACGTGGAAGGCATCCAGTGCGCACGTATTCCACTGACATTTCTTCCCACGCCTTCAGAGGGCTTTCTTTCAGCGGGTCGACTGAGTGTTGTTTATCAGAGCGAGCCTCGTTCACCAAATAGGACCAAATAGAGAAGTCCATAAGGTTGACGTCGGGGCTACATGGAGGCCATTCTTCTGGGCTGATCAAGTCAAGAAGCTTGTCGCGACACTAGTCCTGTACGATTTTCCATTTATGAGCAGCTGCCAAATCCTGTAAAATGAAACCAAAGTCTGTTCCAAAACATAGATTTTGGAGTTTATTTTTTCTCCCTTTTTGACGAAGAACAACGGCGAGTTTCCCGCATAGGTGTGTCAGCGGTACAAGCCATGAATGATCCCAGAGTTCATGAATCTTCCCCTTTCATTTCATTGGCTTCAGTCACTGATTTGACAAGTACACGAGGGTTTTGGTGGTTCAGCGCTGCTTAGAAAGTAAAAATTTTGGAGATGTTGCTCACCGATGCTCCGTTGTGAGCACTGTGGTGACGGGAACCCTCAGAGAATGAGAATGTGCCATTTTGTATTAAGTCAATACTGCAACTGGGTAGTTAGTATTTGAGAACTGGGTAAACATACCTTGCGCTCGAAACCAAGACAGTACATGCTGGACACGTAGGGCAAGAAGAATGGCAGGTCAACCATGTGAGACCATGTGGGTAAGTTCGGGACACACTGTAGATCAAAAGGGTTACTTTTAGATGATTTTGTGCAGCTTCTTTTTCCCTAGTTGAACAGAAGGCTATCTTCTCTATAAGCAGTTGCTTATAGAGAAGATAGCCTGCTATCTTCTCTATAAGCAGTTGCTTATTCTTCTGACACGAAGCCATCCACGCCGCCCTCCTCTCAGCATCAGCATTTTTTCCAGTCCATTTAGTGATTTGTGTTTAGTGATTGCATTGAGCTACTCAGTACCACCATCCCTCAGCTCCTCAGACTAGCATTAGAGTGTGTACAGGCGACCTTCGCTCTAAATTCCAAATCGGTCAACGTTCGGAAAAATAGACATTCTAATTGCTTGATGGCTTTTTGCTCATTCGGTGAATAGCTTTCTGTCAGAGTGGAGGGTTCCCATTACTCTCATGGTCAGGATGCTACGTTATACGGCAAAATGTTTTCCCAAATCGCCTATAATATCCAATGTCTTCCACTGTGATGGATCAACTCTGGGAGAAAAACGATAAAACTGGTAAAAAATCAATTACACCGATCAATACTTGTCGCTGGTTCGCTCCGGTTCAATTAATGGAGGTAACCAATTTCCTATAAAAACTTGCATAGTAAGGAAAAGCTACTGAGGTGATTTTCAGATGGCTACCGGAAACATTTTGAAGGCCAAATATGCCTTCAAATTAGATCAACGATATTTCGAAGGAGAAGAGTGCGCGGCGCATTCCATAATTGTGATAGTTGACACCGACCGCTATCGTCCTTATTTGCCAGAGTTCGTGTTCAAGGAAAAAGGTTAACATAGAAGGGATGCCAAAGCCTATTCACCCGTTTGAAGGCAATTCAACTTAGATAAAGTGAGCACTTAAGAGGAAGCTCTCTTAACCTGGAGAGGTAAAGCACTAAGAACTCTCCTAAACCTTCTCTTGCTTAGGCTACTCCCAGACCAGCAGATTCTCAAAGTGTAACCCAACCCTGATGAAAAAGAAGAGCCACATGGTTCAGAATATAAACGGAATGACGAACTACTTCTGGGAGGAAGGCGCGGCCCCGAAGGTAAATAGCGTATTATTACCACGGCGAATGGCGACGAGGAGGGCCTCAATTTCTGACATCGCGGAAAATTTCCGGCACACTGAGCGGGAGAAGTCCGGTGCGCACGTGATACACAATGCTGCACCTGGGTAGAGGGTAATCGGCCGGCGGCCGGCAGCTCTCGCAATTCGTCATCGAGTAGAGTAAGCCTGAGCCGAGAGGTCTTCGCTAGCAGGCGGACGTCACACTGCGGATGTCCTAGGCCTTACTCGATGATGTGATTCGTAGGAAGCGGTTCTTCTCGACATGGCTAATGGTAGGCGGACGAGTGGGAAGGCCTATTCTTATACCTGCACCGTCGAGCGTCAAAAAGGGCCCTCACCTCGGGTCGAACAGAAATGACTTACTCAGTAAAAGCAGGATGCGAACAAAACGGCCAGGTAAGCACGTGAGCCGACTGCTTACACCTACGTGGACTTGAAGAACGCAGTGGCGAGCTGTGGGCATTTTAATCAGGCGTGAAGCCGTGTGTGTGCGCAACCAAGTCGACGGATGAAAACATCCGCGAACCGAGTCGCCTGCAGGCTGGGCCGGTGGGCGAATATGTGCCAGAGGTGTTTATGAGATTTCTTTCTTAGTTATAAGGCAGTGAAAAACAACTGTGAATTGTGCTCGAGAGGGTCCTTTGTCTGGCCGGTGATCAGAAATTGCTTGTTGTCCGGAAAGCCAGCCAGACGTTGGTGGCGCGATTTGAGAAAAGTTAGGAGTGTAGTCAGGAGTGATTCAGTGCCCCTTTTTGTTAGTCGCCATCCCACTTCAGTGTAAATATAACTGTCCTTGCGCAGCTGGTAGGAAGCGTCCCTTGCGCGTGCATAATCGATCGTTATTGGATCGGTTTTGTTCCCAAGCGGATACGGCCATCCATAGAGACAACTGGAGAAGACACCAACATACCAGCCCAGATAGTGCTCCAAACCTTAAAGTTTATTTCCCGTTAGTCATGTTACAAATTCCTCAACAATAAAATGGATGCAAAACAGAGGGCGCGCTTTCAGGAAATGCACTACAGCTGACTTTTATTCTTACGAATACGAATATGTTTCAAAAATTGCTTTTTTCGAATGAATTCAAATTAAAATGTTCAAAAAAATCGCATTTTTGGAATGCTTTCGAATTCGAATATCCTAAAAATTGCGTTTCTCAAATGCATTCAAATTCGTATAATCAGAAAAACTGCGGTTTTCGAATATATTGGAACCAGACGTTCAACGGCCTGCTGGCCGCCAAACGTCTGGTTGGGGCTTCCAAACCCGGAGAATAGAACACCCCGCACGTCTCCTTCTCCTCTTTAGGCCTCTCATTCATTAAAAAAAAAAACTGGTTTTGCTATATAGAATGGTATAGCGGAATAGGGCAAAACAGGTCCATCACCT
The DNA here is from genome assembly GCA_947359475.1 of Heligmosomoides polygyrus bakeri. NCBI lineage: Eukaryota > Metazoa > Nematoda > Chromadorea > Rhabditida > Heligmosomidae > Heligmosomoides > Heligmosomoides polygyrus. The sequence continues at coordinate 11,849,090 of OX375870.1, forward strand.
TCACCCCCTTAACTGGTTCCTTATCACTTGTTCCAGAGCTTTTCCGGTTCACTCTTTACTGGTCCCGCCTTCCCCTTCGTCGGTCCCTACTACTGCTCCCACCTTCACTGGACCCTGGACCTCCCTTTACTGGTCCCCTCTTCGCTGCTTATCCTATCCTTCACCGATCCCCATTACTGGTCCCACCCTCACTGGACCCCTCCCCCCCCCCCCCCCCCCCCCCGGATTCACCGGTCCCCATTACTGGTACCTTCCTCACCACCCCCCTCCTTCACCGGTCCCTCTTCACCTGGTCCCCTCTTCACTGGTCAACATTGTACCGGTCCCACCTTCACTGGACCCCTCCCCCTCTCCCCCCCCCCTCCTTCACCGGTCCCCAGTACTGGTCCCTTCCTCACCACCCCTCCCCCTCCTTCACCGGTCCCCCTTCACTGGACCGCTCTCCCCTCCCTCACCGATTCCCCTTCCCTGGATCCCCCTCCCTCACCGGTCCCCATTGCTAGTCCTACCTTCACTGATCTCTCCTTTCTTGGTCAACCTTTTACCGGTCCCCCTTACTGGAACCCCATCCTTCACCGGTCCGCCATTACTAGTCTCACCTTCACTGGTAACACGTAGTCTGAATCCGGAATCCTCGCGCGACATCGGTGATCCGAACCCGGACGCCTGTTGAACAACGTCGGTGACATGTGTTCTCAACCCGAACGTGCTTTGCGCGACATCGGTGACACGTCGTCTGAATCTGGAAGGCCTTTCGCGACATTGGTGACACCTCTTCTGAATCCAGACACCTGATGAACGACGTCGGTGACATGTCTTCTCAAGCCGGACGTGCAAAGCACTCGTTCATCAGGTGTCGTGTGAATCCGGAACACCTAGCGCGACATCGGTGACACGTCGTGTGAATCCGGACAGGCCTTTCGCGACATCGATGACACCTATTCTCAATCTGAACGTCCTTTGCGCGACATTGGTGACATGTCGTCTGAACATGGACGCCTGTCGACAACTACAACAGTTCACAACTGGTGACAATTACATCCCCCCTTCCCCATACTTCTTTCCAACACACTCCTTCAGCACTTCTGTGCAAACAAACACACACTCACCCACAGTCAAACGACCGTTCTCGCTTATATATAGTAGGATATTCCAAATTTGTGAGCATTCAATACCATACAAATATTCGAAAATTTTTTAGAGAACGTAACTATAGTTCTTAAGGAGTGGCAGCGGAGGTGTGAACAGATTCACGGTAAACTGGCAACAAAACAGTTGGGTCGGTGGGGACAAGCAAGAATGGCTTAACGTGAAGGTTGCCGAAAACCTTCATGTACTCATGGGAATGATATGCTGTCAAAAATACACAAATGTCAGCACAAACATAGGTGGCAATGTCCGTTCCTCCACGTGATGCCGCTGGAACTCTGCGAGCTAAGTCAAACACGGAAGTAGGTAGCAGGCGGCAGGCCATCGTGACAGGCCGTCCTACGAAGCCCCAGTCACATTGCATCGTGTATGACGGTAAAAGTGTTTCGAGATAGTGCTACTGCGCCCGCGGGAGCCAGCGTGCACTCGCAGAGCCCGGCGAGTGTGAGAAGTATTCGAGGGTCCCCGATGCGAGGACGGCAAAAAGGGGGGGGGGGGCAACTGAGCTAGTCCAAAAGTCCCGTAACGTAGGCAGGACCCGCGTAGTAACGCTGAATGTGGGTACGTTGACGGGCCGTTCGTGCGAGCTGGTGGAAGCACTGGAGCGAAGGAAAGTTGATTTCTTTACAGTGCAGGAGACGAGGTGGTCCTGTCGCAAGTCAAGGGACATAGGACGAGACTTCAAGGCCGTTCTATGTGGAAGTCCCAGGACTACCAGTGGTGTCGGAATAATCGTCTCCGAACGCTTTCGTGACTCGATTGTAAGCGTTGAGGGTTTTGACGAAGATTGTTGTCGCCGCTAAGGAGCGACTCTTCTTCTCTGCGTATTCTTCGCAGATTGGCGCTCCGATCAAGCCAAGGATGAGTTTTGGAGCCTACTTGAAGAGGAAACAGCAGAGGTGCCATCGAGAGATCTCATCACTGTCGCTGGTGACCTTAATGGGCACGTTGGCGCGACGAATTACGAGTACGGCTGTCATGGTGGATTCGGTTAGGGGTCGCGTAACGTCGATGATGAGCGTATCCTTGAATATGCGGAATCGTATAACCTCACCATAGTGAACATCGTATTTCGTAAACGCGATTCCCACTTCATTTCGTTCTACAGCGGGACCATCAGGGCTCAGATAGACTTTGTCCTTGTGAAGGACCGAGACCGAAGTCTTGTCACAGACGCGAAGGTCGTGCCGTATGAGACGGTCGCCCCACAGCATCGACGGCAGATCTGCACTCTGAAGATCGCCCCTCCGAGGCTGAAGCAGGTCGAGCAATGCGGTGCTACAAGAATCAAGTGGTGTCGAATGAGAGAGAAGGAAGCAGCTGTGATTTCTCGCGTGCGGTTACCGACAGTCACGACTGTCGACGAAACTAGGAAGAATGCGACCGACGCGATTCGTCAAGTTGCACAGTCGGAGCTCGGCATTACGAAGCCTGGACGACGCAAAGTCGACAAGCAGACATGGCCGTGGACGGACGATGTGAAAGCGAAGGTTCGAGAGAAGAAGTCGCAGTATCATGTGTTTCTCGGCGAAGAGACAACCGATAACTGGCGGAAGTACCAAGAAGCGAGGAAAGCTACAAAGAAGGCCGTGACTGTTGCGAAAGCCACTCATTATGGAGATGTCAACGAGAAGCTCGAATCGCGCGATGGTGTCTGTACAGGCTTGCTAAGAATCCCCATCGGCAGACCAATGACATTGAGAAGTTTTTCGGCATCAATGATGAGAGTGGCCATATTCTTGTGGACAGCAACAAAGCATTGAAGCGATTACATAGCTTCTTCGAGGAAATCTCGACGGTAGGATTTCTCCATCCAGCATTCTCTTCTACGGCTTCAACCCACGGCCCCGTTCAGAAGATCACCGTGGAGGAGATTGAAGCGGGTCTGAAGAAAATGAGGCCAGCAAAGCGACTAGACCAGACAACGTGGCAGCTGACCTGTGGAAGACTAAGTTTTCGTACCCTGCTGAGTGGTTGGCGAAGTTCTTTAATCAGGTTGTGGTGGAGAAGAAAGTGCTTGAGTGTTGGCGCCAAAGTACGACGATTCCGATTTGGAAGAAGAAGGGCAGTCCTGCAGACTGCTCCAATTACCGTCCGATTCGCTTGCTTGTACGAGTTCTGCTCGATCAAAGTTGACGGCATCGAGCTCTCACGCACTTTGGGTTTTAAGCACCTGGGATCGGCAGTAGCATACGATGACAATCTGATGACTGATGTTAACCCACGCGTGAGTACAACTTGGTCCTACTGGCGCCCGTTGACTGGTGATGGGAGGATACCAGAACTCTTGAAGTCAAAAATCCATAGAGCCGTCGTCCGGCCGGCAGCGATGTACGGTGCTGAGTGTTGGCCTGCGACCAAGGAGGTTGAAACGCGCCTCAGCATTATGGAGACGAATATCCTGCGCTGGACGGCTGGAGTCACCCGCATGGAGCGCATCCGAAACGATGTCATTTGGCAGAAGTTCGGAGTCGCGCCGATAGCTGACAAGAAGCGCGAAGCTCGCTTACGATGGTGCGGCCACGTTCTGCGCGGAAAGGAAGATAGCGTCCGCAAGATAGGCCTTAACTACGAGGTAATTGGAAAATGACCTAGAAGGCGCCCGAAGCAGCGCTGGTCCAATACATTGCATATGGACTTGAAGGTTGCTGGTGTCCACCCTGATCTAGCGCTGGACCGGAAATGGTGACGTCATGACACCAGAATAGCGGACCCCGCTACGAAGCGGAACAGACGCTGCAGAAGAAGAACAGCACAAACATACGACCTGCAGTACAAAATTTTCAAAGAGTATGCCTAGATCAAAGTCGATTAACCAAGAGAAGGATCTCATCAAGAACACACTGGCTCGATTCAAGAAACCCTTGATGCTCGGCGGCGCAGCAGCTGATCATTGAAGAGGGCTTTCAAGCCGAGAAGTGGATTTTTTATTTACATGTGCAAATTGCAGGGTAGCAACCACCGTTATTTTGCACGAGATAGATGGCAGTGTGGTTAAGAAGGGAAATAGATGACGTTATGGTTAAGGAAGCAGCTGTACCCGGAAATTCAGGCTTAGCGGTCTTCCATATATAACGCTTCAATAAAGAAAACTTCACGTCATGAGGAGCTAAGGCCTTATAGAGTACCTCGAACGAAAGTTGAATTGAGTTAACGGGACAGCATGCCTGCGTCTGCTACGTGAAATTTCCAAACAAACTTCGATATTTTATCTCAAATTACATATGTGCGCAGTGCATTCATTTTGCCGCTAATGCCGGAAATAATGTTAGCATGCTTCTGTTAAATGCAGCCAATAGCAGCCCATCAAATAGGCCATCTTTCGCGTTATTGTCTCACTGCAATCTTCTGAAAAGAAACTCGAACATTTTCGTGATCAAATACTTGGAATTTCATTTTTAAGGTGCGAGCTTGGTGCGTGAAAAAATAAGCATAAACACTAATCTGTCTTTTCGTTAGCTGGCACTATAATATTATAAAACATGCAGTACATATAATAGTATAAGACACATTTTTATAAAGATAAACAAAAAATAAACATAAACATATTCATTGATTCCTGTATAAAACATAAAAACATTATTGTTGATGGTAGAACAAGCTGTTCTTGGTAAAAATGGAAGTTCCTCGTGAATTATACTGGATAAGCACAAATGAGATGAAATATGATAATTAAAAATTTATGCAGGTAGAGTTAGCCGCCGCTTCAAGGGCAGCAATGAGGCATTTGTTCTAGCAGTAAGAGAGAATTCTGTAAGGCCTCGGGCATACTTCCCGTCGCCGCGATAGAATCGCGGCGATGAGTTTTGCAGAGCGACGCGAGATGATGTCGAGTTCTCAGCGCTCGTCGCATCGCTCATCGTTCTGCAAGGGAGCGCGATGGCGATCCACCCAGGACTAACGCTAAACACCGCGCGCGGCGCAAAAAAGTATGCCATGCCCGCGATTGGCGCGGGAAGCCATCGCGCGTGCTGGGCGCCACTGTTGCGGCGGCCGCGGCGAAGTTTCCTTTGACTATTCGTCCGCGTGCGGTGTTTGCCATGAACTGAACGCCGCGATGGCATCGCGGCGATGAGAGTATGCCCCGGCCTGATAGAAGCGCTATAGCATCGTGAGGTAGCAATGAATCAATGGGAGTCAGATGATATTGTCAAAGGTGGTGGTACGTCACGAGTGCGCGGGAGCACCGCACATGTATCCGGCAGCTCGTCTGAGTGGGATATTTTGGGCCACAACCGGCTGTGAAGCCTGACATCTGGCCGATGTGTAGTTGACATCTTTTGGCGGGCCGATAATCGGCACCCACGAGTCATTCATGGAGTCGTGTCAGTCACAATTGAAACGATTGCGTGTGACGCGTGTGTATGTGACTCGCAAAATGTAATGCCACAAGGATTCAGCTCGAGGAGAAATGTCTTGTAGCAAGAATGTTTTTCTTCGATCTCGTAGGAAGCTCTTCTAGAAAAAAATCGCTCACACAACAAATATTGCAGCAAAAGATTATCAATAAGATTAAGCCTGTCTGTATTTCAAGATTTATTTTTACTTGCCCTCGACGGCGTATATCAGCCAGGCATTCCTGCGAATTGTTTACAGGCGTGAAACACCACGCAAACAGCAGTTTTCCTATCAATCGAATAAAAATCGCGACGTCTTAGACGAGTGCATGACACAATCCCTTTTGTCACTGAAAACTGCCGCTTTTATGCTCTTTAATACAAGCTATAAACCTTATTTTTCCACAAAAGTGGGAATTTTATAAAATTTTAAACAAAGGGTTCACCTTTTGGGTAAGTGAATTAAAACTTCAAAGAAATCATACTTAAATTTTCTTCGAGCAAAGAATTATTCGAATCTTTTTAGAGAGTATTTAGTTGAAGTAGAAGAAGCTCATTTCAATTTGGAAAAATTCGCTTTGATTACAGCATTCTTAAGTTAGCTCAAAAGAGTGACCAATTGGCGCGAAAAGTTTTCAATTCGAATTCGATGTGAAGGTGGTATGTTAAGGTCAGCTTCTGTGCATATTAACATTAGCACTCGTTGCAAAGCTAAAAATATAAAATAGCAAACTACAAATATTTTTAATAGAGAAATAAAATAGAATTGATTGGGCTCAACAACAGCTGCTAATTTTTTTGTGCGAAGCTTACATACTGGCCAACATATTCATGCCATTATCTATGCAATCCGGAATACCTAAAAACTCATCAAATTTTGGCAGAATGGATCGATAGTGGTGGACTGCATAAAGTCGAACAGGCTCCTAATCAGGTAAAGGATAAAGGATAAAGGATAAAGGACGGCGTTATTCAATCCCTTTTGGGACGCGCCAGCGCACTCTACTTCTACGGAGGCGATATGAATGCGTATTTGGCCTTACAATGACTTGCGGTGGCCAACCGATGACAAGTCAGCGCTTTATCCTTCCCAGACACGTCTGGTACCAAGTCACCGACCCCGTAGTGATGGAAGGCTTGGTTGGCCTAGGTGGGAAATCCGAACCAGGAACTTGGTATCGGGTGCAGGCGACAGCCGGCGCCTCCTCCGACTGCGCTCCACGCGTAAGGCCTTTGTCATACCATCGCTCACCCCGAGCGACGCCTAATGATACGCTCCCATATCGATCAGGCGGCGCGATGGAATCGATACGGGTGCATATCATAAGGTGTCGCTCGGGGTGAGCGATAGTATGACAAAGGCCTAATGGCTAATGAGCGTGCAAAGCTCCTGGTTCATCGGATGAAGCGAGAAATCCCGCGGCAGCAATCTGAAGTGACCATCAAAGCTTGCGTCGGAAGCCCGTAATCAGAAGAACGAGAAATGCGGGATTCGTGGGTCATGCAGCCGATTACAATGTATCAGGGGGCAGACATAACCCCAACGCCGCGCGAACCACCCCTGGCGTCGCGTCCAGTGCGCGACGAAATTGGACGAGTTGTCGCGGTACGACTGCTTCCGACAGGGACGGCTAGTGTCTCGTGCTAGGGCGCCAGGGGTGTGCCGGCGACGTTGACCGCACAGAAGGAAAAAGACAAGAGGATGAGACAAGTCTGATGCCTCCTGGTAGAGAAGTGAGAGTGGTTGTTATCAAAGTGCGGACGGAATGAGAATCTAGATCAAATGAGTGAAGGGAACGGTCAATGATCTGGTGAGGGAAATTCGAAGCAAGAACTGCGACGGGATTACTAACTAGAAGTTTCGGAAGCAAATGTGTGTACGCTTCTATTGAGGGGGTGGGGGATTGAACGCACTAATCCGTAGCTTATCCCTTAATTCTAACTTTGCGCTGGACTTGACCATCACCAACTCACTTATGACAATTCAGGTGTAATGCTATTACCAAACATCCCTTTAGCAAACACAACATGAAATAAAACTGTGCTGAATTATTCAACAACCCTGGCAGATATCTTCGAAAAGAAAGTAGTTAGAAGCATAAATTGAAGGAGACAACCTGAGCACTGGTAACCAGGACAGCGCAATCTACACTTTGCAGAGAACATGGTCATCTGTGGTCCCGACGAGCAATAAACGTCAAAAACTAGGCGAGGAGCTTTAGCAGTGGTAAAATTTCATGCTCCGCGGCTAAACGTGCATCATCGAGCGCACGTCCGCGTTTCAGCGCCACGACGTCGCGTTGGAGTTACGTCCTGGAGCCGCAATGTCTCTGTAGGGCATGTCAGGTCAGCGCAATTATGAAAGAAGAAGAACTCTACATCAGCGCTCGATCTGATGCCACCACCTGATCACCTAGCTTCTCGCTAGTTGGAGTCTCTTTATTGTGAATGGTTAGCCTACATAGTTTAAACTAAATCTTTCATAGATATTCGCTATTGGGCATAGATATTCGCTAAAATGAAAGCTGAAAACGGCGACACAGAGTGCTGTTTACCAAAAGTTCATTGGCAGTTTTGACGAATTGCAACTGGCACGTAAATGCTCAAAATAAAGTCGAAACGAAAATTTTTAAAGCCATTTTCTCCTTTAAAACTGAGTAAATAGCAAGCTACAATAACAGCTTTAGACTGAGAATGCTTACGCTTAAATAAATGAAATCGGTGAAGCAGCAACTCGCTCAGTGCACATCTTCCTGCCAAATTTGGTACCAAACAAGTTGTCGCGCCAAAAAAAGGTCATAAATAGCGGGAAAATAAAATTTAATTGGGTCTAAAAGTTTTAGAATTAAACTGGGAATCTATTTGCGTTTGAGAAAATAATTAAGCGAGGCTCGGCGACGGTATGGGGCCGGGATCACAGTAACTAGGACACTCCTTAATTTCGGCACTGGTTTTCAGGTTTCCACCTTCTTTTTAATGGTGGTTGCATGCTCATTAGTAGGTAGGATGATGACAGGAGCCCTTGTACACTTTGGTGGGAAAGTCTTAACTTCGGTCAATGTTCTAATGATGCGACGCAAAAAAAAAAGCGCTTTTGCGCGCAAACGTCAATTGGTTGGATATTAGCGGCGGTACTGTAGTAGAAGCGATGAGATAGAAGACCAACAAGATTTGATTTAGTAAATACATATATTCATTGTAAGTTCAAGAGATAGGTGAGCTTTGAATAGATTGACGAGGTTTTCTGCTGCGAGTCTTATTGTTTGCAAATTGAATGAACGAGAAACACCGTAAAACACTGCAAGCCAGAAGCTTTGTAATTAAGGTGCTTTTCATGCTTTGTCTATCCGTATAAGATTTTGACTTCTGCCTCTTTTCGATTGGCTGGCGTGCTCGGAACGAACAGTGCTCTAGATCTTAATTCATGTTGAAGCGAGAGTGCACACGATGTCTGTAACAGTCTGTTTGTCAACAAAAGTGTTCAATTTTAAGCAAATGTGGAAGATCTAACTTCATTAGCTTGTTCTTAAAACTTTTCGCTGATCTCGCCTGGAAGAATTATGCAGGTAGAAAGCTAACGCGTGTTGCACAGCGGTAGGAAAAGTTGAAGATGGAAAAAATGTTTTTTTATGGATTCTATTATATTGGGTATTGATGTTAATCGTTCTAGCTTGCTAGGTCAAAATATCCAACGTTTGCTTAAAGATAGCCTAGCTTCTCTTTTTAGAAGGTGATAGCAAGGCGGTAAATCAGCCAGATTAATCAATAGTCTTCTAGATTCTACTAGATAGTAGACAACGTAAGGAAAACATTTTCAAGTGTTCTTGATAGTTAGGCTGTGCAGAAAGATCTGAGCATTTAGGGAATAGGTATCATAGAATTCGTGCAAAGAGTTTTATAGTTCTTCAACTTTCAACATATCTTTTTTGAGAACAGGGCAGCAAACTTCTTCTTATTCTTCTTCTTATTCAACGGCAGGGTCCGCTTTCTTGTGTGGTGACGCCACTTCGCACAATCAAATGCTTGATCTGGGTGGATACCGGCTTCCTTTAAGTTCATGTGCAACGTATCAAGCCAACGTTGCCTATGTCGTCCTTTAGGCCATTTTCGGGGCACATCTATATCGAGGCCAATTTTCCGAACGGTGTCATCATTCGCAATAAGAACATGGCCACACCACCGTAGGCGAGCTTCACGTAGGTTGTCAGCAATTGGAGTGACGCCAAACCTTTGGCGTATGGAGACATTACCCAAAGAGCTACGGGCCATCGAAATTGGGGTACAATATTGCACCGTCACCCGTAACCACCATAACCTACCGTAATCGACCGAAATTTGAAAAACGTATGTCAGATTCGTGATCAGCACCTCAAATAACCCCTCTATGCGAGGTTTAGGCAAAAAAAAATTTCGACTTCTCCTCAACCTTTGGAGTCGTGAAAGTAGTGTCGTGAAAGTCGGCACGACATGGCAGTCTAAATCAGCTTACTTCCTATACATCTCCTACACATTTATTTCACTCTAAATTGTCAAATAAAGGTTTCTGTAAGCTGTGCTTTACTCACCTTTCTCAGTTTCTGAATTATACAATGTTTTGTGTTTTTCAGCGAATGTTAAACAATGACCTTACAACAGGCACGGGTTACAGCAGGTACGGGTGACTAGGGCCGTCGAAGTCATAACCACCAATTTTGCCCAAACTTCTCCCAGGGGGGTTATTTGGGATGGTGATCACGAATCTGACATCCGTTTTCCGTATTACCCTGAAGTATTTTAAATTACAGCAGATAAATGTGATTAAGGTAAGACCATGGTAACCGTTCTTGTCTAAACTTCGCATTGAGTACGAATCTGATCCTTGTTTGACAACGTAGAGTGAAATAAATATGTAGGAAATGTGTAGGGAGCAAATTGGTAAAGAAGGCGGCAATCATGAAAAATGCAAAAATACTGCATAGCACGGGAGTCGAACACCCGACCTAGCACATGCGAAGTAGTCCCGCTCCCTGCTGAGCCACCGACTCAATTGCAGCAGGTCCTTTCGCCGCGTCCCATACAACAGCGTACACGCATGCACGTGGGCACGTGCTGACGGTGCGCTACTGTTCCCTTCCCTGGTCAGTGCCGTACATCGCTACTGGTCGGACGACGATTCTTTAAATATTTGATTTAAGGCGCTCTGGTATCGTTCTGTCGCATAAAACGCCTGTCACTGAGCGCCATTTGGAATACGCTGCGCTCACACGTGAGTTCGTGAGAACGTCAGGCTACATAGACAGATACGAGGTACTTGAAATGTGTCGCTCGTACGAGCGCGGAGCCAATGATCTCAGTGGACCCAGTCTCGTTTACGTCTGTCAAGTTCTCAGATTTTTTACGTTTAGCGTGAGCCCCGAACCCCGCCAAGCGGTCTAAAGAAGCTTGCACATGTCGATCAAGGTCGGCCTTGTCTTCATTGGCAAGCATTACGTTATCTGCATATAGCAGCGTCCAAGAAGCAGGCTTTTGAAGGTCTCGCAAAATGGCATCCATTACGACAATAAAGAGGAACAAGAGGAACAATAAAGAGTGCCGGTGAGCAATATCTGTTGGTGAACACCGGAGATTGGAAACTCCGTCGATGTGCCCGCCGGCGCACTCACTTGACTCTTGGGACTAGAGTAGGGAATGCGCACCCACTCCATAAGTTCTTCGGGAACACCGTGCTGTCGTAAGGCGTACCATACGACTTCACACGATGCATGATTGAATGCTTTTCCCAAGTCGAGAAAAGCAAGATGCGGAGGTTTCGTTTCTCGCGATGTCTTTCTACATGAAGACGAACAGCTTGAGTGGCATCGATACCACCACAGTCCGCTACGAAGTCACACTGGTTGGTGGAAAGCCGTACGGTCTCACGAATACGTTCATCCACAATTCGCTCGAAGATTTTCATATTGTGCGAGAGCAATGGGATTGGACGCTAACTTGTGCAGTCCGTGGGACTGTCCTTCTTTTTCCAGATCGGGGTTGTCGTGCTTTGCTGTCAACTACCAGAAATCTTCTCCGCAACAACCTGGTTGAAAAACTTTGTCAGCTTCTCAGCGGGGTGCCAGCACCACGACTTAGATCTGCCCCTAAGTCGTCTGGACCTGTTGCTTTACCTGACTTCATCTTCTTCAAAGCCGCTTCCGCTTCCTCCACAGTGATCAGGACCCTGCGTTGAAGGAATGTAAGGGATAGGCTGATGGGTAAATTCTACTGTTGAAATTTTTCGAAGTGGTCATGCCAACCTTCTATAGCCCTTTTGCAGTTCATCAGTTGACCATTCTCATCTTTGATGTCAAAGAACTTCTCAATATCCTCGCTCTGGCGATGGCCTACTTTGGCAAGCCGACAAAATTGTCGTCTCGAGTTTCTCGCTGTCCTCATCATAATGAGAGGCTTTCGCAACGGCAACAGCCTTCTTAGCCGCCCTTCTCGCTTCTTGGCATATACGCCAATTGTCGGCTGCCTTGTCGCTGAAGAAAGCGTGGTATAGCCTTTTCTTCTCTTTGACTTTTTCTTGACGTTGTCAGTCCACAGCCATGCCTGCTTCTTGATCTTACGCCGCCCAGGCTTCGTCATGAACAGTTCGAAACGTGCAGTTTGTAGTATCGAATCGCTTTACACTTTTCCATGTCTCCTCAACAGTGGTAACCGTCGGGAATCGAATACGAACAACAACAGCTGTGTCCTTCTTTTTCAACCGCCACCACTTGGCCCTTGCTGGACCACATCGCATCAACGGTAGTGCGTGCCGACAGCCTCGTATGGCACAATCTTCACATCTGTGACCGCCTTTGATCGCATTACTTGACCAGGATAACGTCAATCTGCGTCTTGGTATTTCCGCTTTAGAAAGACACCAGATGGGAGTCACGCTTTCTAATCATTGTGTTCGCGATGGATAGATTATGCGAGTCCTCAGCTCGTTCACCATCAGCATTACGCGCCCCATAACTGAAATCGCCATGAGCTGTGGCCATCTTTCCCAGTCCCAACGTGGCCGTTGAGATCACCTGCGAAACGACGGCGCCTTCTGGCACCTCTGCTGTCTGCTCATCAAGAAGGGTCCAAAACTCGTCCTTAGCTCGCTCGGAGCAGCCTGTTTGCGTACGCAGAGAAGAAATGATACACTCGCTGTTCAGCAGCAACAACTGCCTTCATCAAGCGATCATTAAAAATTTCCACGCGTGCAATCGCGTCTCGGAAACGTTCGGAGACGATCACACCAACACCGCTGGTGGCTCTGGGACTGCCGCACAGAATGGCCTTAAAGCCTCGGCCTATGTCACTCGACCTGCAACAAGATCACCTTGTCTCCTGTACAGCACATAAGTCGATTCGTCTTTGCTCCATTGCTTCTACCAACCCGCACGAGCGGCCCTTCAACGTACTCACAATCAACGTTGCCACGCGGGTCCTAAGTTGTCTCCCGATGCAGTATTCACATCAGGGACCCTCGCATATCTCTCACACTCGCCGGGCTTTGCGAGTGCGCGTCGGCTCCCGCGGACGCCGTAGCATTATCTCAACAAACAAATAACGCCATCAACCATGTGATGTGACATGGGATCTCCATAGGCCGGCCTGTCACAGGGGCCTGTTGCCTGCACAATTAAGTGTCCGTGTTCAGCTCGGCTCGCAAAAGCAAACAGTTTCCAGTGGTACCACATGGAGGACGCCACCGAGAACAGGCTACTAAACCTGCATGCCATAATCGTCATCAGGCAGTACGTACGACTTTTAGAGTCATATTAAAAATGGTGCATCAGAACACTTAATATTGTGTAAAATCACAAATACTGTCTTTTACGCTTTTTTACACAGTTGCACAGTCGATATGTTTGGAAAATCTGAGTTCAACATCAAATGTTATTCCGAGGTCTTTGACAATATCATAGCAACAGCGTTAACGTAAGAATCTATAATATGCATCACCATACTTTTGTTGACGTTGAGTGGAATGTGATAAGTATATAAATTTATTCTTCAAACTGCATTAAGAAGGGTTTTATGCACCTCTGACCTATTCAAGCTGACATAGATTCTTTTGCGTTTTTACATTGTCACCAGAAGCTTTAACAGCAGAATGAGACACGAGGGTTTTTGTCATGACATATTGCACAGAGTGAGTTTTCAAACCATGAAGAAAGGGTTGGAACGAACTACTCATCTTGTAAGCCTTTTTGCACCGATTCACTTCGTGTGAAAGGTCCCACCAAATATTGTGGGTGTAGTTGCGCAGTAGAAGGATGCAATGGATGCCGGCTGCGTCCCGAATCAAGATTCTGGGTTCGGGACCCAGCCAGGGCAAACAAGCCTTCCGTCCGTTCGTGGTCAGTGAATGAAGAGGGAAGAGTAAAAGGGTAAAACATCGATTTGTCCATTGGATGACCACTGCAAGTCATTCACTATTCAGGCCAAATACATATTCATATAATAAATATCCTACTATATATAAGCGAGAACCGACGCTTGTCTGTCTGTGTGTTTGTTTGTTTGCACAGGAGTGCTGGAGGAGTGTGTTGGGGGAAAGTGTGGGGATGGGGGGGGGGGGAGGGGTTGTAGTTGTGCAACGTGCCTGGCGACTTAGTAGACATGCCGAACGCGTTGCCCAACGTACATGGCGACTCAGTAGACGTGCCGAACACGTCACCAAACGGGCCTGGAGAAGCGGGAGCAGAGTCAAGCGTGGTGTTCGATTTTTGCCGAAAATTTACGACCCCCCTCCCAGAGCGGATCTGGTACGACCCTCCCCCCTTGTGTAGACCACCGTTTTATTTCCTATCCGCGTTGATTTTTTAAAATTTTCTATGCAATTTTTGTACCCTTTAATAGGTCCTTTTTCCAGGTGCGGCGTCGACTGTATCAGATTAGCTCAAGAAAGAGGACAACTGTTTGATTTAGTAATTGGTTAGAAAAACGCTGATAAAGGTTTTGTTTATGTAATCTTCTGATAATAATATTTTGTTTGTTTACAGTTGAAAATAAAGCACTTTTGAGAGCAGTTGTCGAATTAATCACAACGAGTTCAACTTTTCAGGCTTTCTGAGCATCTCGTGAACACGGAACATTTTTGTACGTGAAGGAGCAACATCTGCATTCGAAATAGTACTCTATACAATGCAGAGTGTTAATTGTTGAAGCTGACTTAAGTGCTTTATCCACAACATTTTTTAGACACTCTCGGAAGCGACGGAATGGCAACCGGAGGATGGACTTATAACGGAACTAATTTTCTCTCTTCTGCTGGAAACAGCATCAGAAAGTGAACTTGTACCCAATAAAATTTTAAGCCCCCGATTGACACATGGCAATAAAACCTGTTTTCTGAAACGATCCTTTGTGAACAGACGCTCCGGTTTGTGTCATTTGCCGAAAATTTCCGACACCGTTAATCGCATGGAAGCGTGGATCCTGCTTTTTAAAGCGTAGAATCCACACTTCTTATTGTTTTAAAAACTCTGTAAATTTTTCAGAGACGTTGAACAAACTCCGAAATATGGTAGGTTACGTGGAGCCATTGCATTCGCCGATATCATCGATGGAGACTGAGGGTGGTCTTCTCGCGGAAAATTTTTCAATCTTCTCAAGGAAAGAACACGCGAGAGTGAAATTGTGCTTCATGAAATTCTAAGTCATGAATATTACACAGTAAAAATCTGAGCTTCTTCGCAGCGATCTCCGATATGATTAGGGCTGATCGCATTTAGATTTTTCGCTTTTCAAGAAAAATTAATTAATTTTTACCTGATGCAGATCACCCACACAGTTGAAATTTTGCCACAAAACGTTTCAAGTCCTGTTCAATGCACAGTGTAAAAATCATGGTTTCCTGAAACGAATAGATTGTATCGACCTCTGATCGATTTGGCACCGTCGTCATAGGAGCGACGAAATTCGACATTCGCAAAAATGACTATAACTCGGTAAGTTTTCCACAATTTTAAAAAGCCAATGACTTTTCAAAACTGGAAAAAAGGTATTTCATACGGTGTAAAAATCGGTTTTCAAAAACTAGATCTTCATAGGGGGCGGAGGACTTCGATTTTTGTGCGAAAAAAATTGAAGTGATATTGAATAAGTAATCGTAACTCGGTAAGTTTTTCGAGCTTTACAAAAGCCAATAGCTGTTTGGAAACTAGAGAAAAAGCGCTTTCGAACCATATAAAAATTGGTTTTTAACAGGGAGGTCTTCATAGGGGGCGGTAGGGGTTCGATTTCTGGTCCATTGTTGCAGAAATACGTGCCAAAAATCGAACCCCCCTCGCCCCGTATGAAGATCCCTTTTTTGAAAACCGGTTTCTATATGGATGGAAAGCACCTTTTTTCTATTTTTCAAAAAGCAATTGGGATTTTTGAATTTCAAAAATTGAACCAAGTTATGATCAAATTTGTGAAGAACGGCTCGCAGACTCTCCACTGTCGACATTGGAGTGATTTCGTAAAAATAATCATTACTCCGTTCGTTTTTCGAAATTCAAAAATCCCAATTACTTTTTGAAAAATAGAGAAAATATGCTAACTGACCATGCATAAATCGTCTTTCAAAAAGGAGGTCTTCATAGGGGGCGAGGGGGGTTCGATTTTTGGCACGTATTTCTGCAACAATGGACCAGAAATCGAACACCCACCGCTCCCTATGAAGACCTCCCTGCTGAAAACTAATTTCTACATGGTTCGAAAACGCTTTTCATCTAGTTTTCAAAAAGCAATTGGGATTTTTGGATTTCAAAAAATGAACCGAGTTATGATCAATTTTGTGAAACCGTAACCAGAGGAGTTGGTCGGCCCATCACCGGAGTCATTGGAGTCATTTCGGAAAAAATGTCCATGACTCGGTTCGTTCTTTGGAATTCAAAAATCCCAATTGCTTTTCGAGAACTAGAGGAAATGCGCTTTCGAACCATGTAGAAATTTGTTTTCAACAGGGAGGTCTTCATAGGGGGCGGTGGGGGTTCGATTTCTGGTCGATTTTTGCCAAAAATCGACCAAAAATCGACCCCCCTCGCCCCCTATGAAGACCCCCTTTTTGAAATACGATTTATGCATGGTCAGTTAGCATATTTCCTCTATTTTTCAAAAAGCAATTGGGATTTTTGAATTTCGAAAAACGAACGGAGTTATGATCATTTTTATGAAATCACTCCAGTGTCGACGGTGCAGAGTCTACCACCAGTTCTTCACAAATCTGATCATAACTCGGTTCCCTTTTCGAAATTCAAAAATCCCAATTGCTTTTTGAAAAATAGAAAAAAGATGCTTTCTACCCATATAGAAAACATTCCTTAAAAAAGGGGTCTTCATACGGGGCGAGGGGGATTCGGTTTTTGGCACGTATTTCTGCAACAATGGACCAGAAATCGAACCCCTACGGCCCCCCTATGAAGACCTCCCTGATGAAAAAAAATTTCTATATGGTTTGAAAGCGCTTTTTCTCTAGTTTTTAAAAAGCTATTAAATCTTTCAAAATTCGAGAAACCTACCGGGATATAATTATCTATACAAAATCACTTCAATTTTTCGCTCAAAAATCGAAGGACTCCGCACCGTATAAAGATCTAGTTTTTGAAAACAGATTTTCACACCGTATGAAATACCTTTTCTTGTAGTTTTTAAAAAGCCATTGGTTTTTTTAAAATGTGGAAAACTTACCGAGTTATAGTCATTTTTGTGAACGTCGAATTTCGTCACTCCCATGACGTCGGTGCCATATCGACCAGTGGTCGATCCAGTCTAATCGTTTCAGAAAACCATAATTTTTACACTGTGTATTAAACAAGACTTGAAACTTTTTGTGGCAAGATTTCAACTGTGTGGGTGATCTGCTTCAGGTAAAAATTAATTAATTTTTCTTGAAAAGAGAAAAATTTAAATATGATCAGCCCTAATCATATCGGAGATCGCTGCGAAGAAGCTTAGTTTATGATTGTATATTAATCACATCTTGAGCTCTAAGATGGCCCAGTTTTCACTCTCTGATGCTCTTCCTCCAGAAGGTAGAATTTTTTTTGCCGCAAGAAGTCCGTCCTTCAGTGGCGATCGGTGATATCGGAGAACGCAATGGCTCCACGTAACCTACCATATTTCGGAGTTTGTTCAACGTCTCTGAAAATTTACAGAGTTTTTTAAAACAATAAGAAGTGTGGATTCTACGCTTTAAAAAGCAGGATCCATGCTTCCATTCGATTAACGGTGTCGAAAATTTTCGGCAAATGACACAAATCGGAGCGTCTGTTCACAAAGGATCGTTTCAGAAAACACCTTCTATTCCCTTGTGTCAACCGGTGGATTAAAACTTTATTGGGTACAACTTCACTTTCTGATGTTGTTTCCAGCAGAAGAGAGAAAATTAGTTCCGTGACAAGTCCATCCTCGGTTGCCATTCGGTCATCGCTTCGAAGAGTGCTTCGAAAAATCTTGCAGGAAAAGCACTCAATTTTCCTTAGCAAATTGACACTTCAAATTTTATTGACTGCAATTTAGGACGTAGATGTCGCTCGTTCAGGCAGAAAACTGTCGCGTCCATGACTTTCTGAAAAAAAAAACAACAGAAAAATGGAAAGTTCTCATTGACCTCCAAATCTGCCGGCGGAAAATCTTTATTTCTAACGAGTAATACAATCATTATTTGAAACTTGTTATATTAATTTTTACAACTTTGCGGGACGAAGGAG
>OX375870.1:11867476-11973281 GCA_947359475.1 Heligmosomoides polygyrus bakeri
TAGGATGCTCGCCTGACGCATTATGTTATTTAGAAGGCTACTGCGTTGAGATCTCAAAAACGATTATTTCAATCGCGAAAAAGTCGTCTCCCCTTTTAGTAACGTGGTTTTTCAAGTGCTTTGCAAGAGACTGGAAAGAAAGCGATGAAGCCGTCATTAGGAGGCTGAATGCGAAGTATCGAAAATCAGTTATCCTTTCGTGATGTCCCACCCCCTTTCTAGGGATTTCACATGCTCCATCAACCAACTGAAGGATCGGGTCTGTACTACGCCTACCAACACTGGGTTGAATAAGTTGGTATTACTTAAGTTTGTGAGGAGTGAAGGGCTAAGTAAATTGGCTGGCCAACGCATGTGATTGTATATCAGGGATGTGCGGAAATTTTTCTGGAGAAAGCGGAAGACGAAAGACTGAACGGAATCGCTCGAAAATGGCCGAAAACCGGAATACGAAACGCGGAAACGGAAATGACACATGTTCTCCATTTTTTCAAAAGTGGGTCTTAAATTGTATCAAATGCGGCTTCTATTGCACTTTTTCTTGCCTAGAACTTTGCGAGCAGCACAATCCTCCACAGATTAATGCTCATCCTCATCATAACATAACATAACGAATCATGAATTCATAATGTTGTTATGATAACCTTTTAGCTATGGCTATAAACGAAAGCAAATTCAGGGGCTTATCTCACTATTTTCACTATTTCAGCATGTAGTCTTTCCATATCTAGTTCCTGCGGCGGGTTTATCGCTGACTTTTTTGATGCTGATATTGAACGGTAGACTTAACCGACTTAACCACTTAAGGTTACTTACAGACCCTCATTGAAAAACTGACTCGAAGTCTAAAACTGGAGTAGCCACCTAGATCATTTTCCGACCAGGAAAAGTGATTTCTCTCAACACTTTTAGAAAACTGTGGCATCATGGACGACGTGGTGACTGCACAGATATCTACATACTCAACGTTAGCAGTTACATTGTAATCACCAAAACTAGTACTCAAAATTCATTCTGGGATCTAAGATGATAATTGGATGACTGATTAGTCATGGTAGATCCACACTTCCACAGGAATATTCAATATGTGTCAGCATAGAAACCCTACGGCCAAGGTAACATGGCTGCACAGTTCCTAGATGGTTCCCGAAGCAATAGTTTTGTGTCAGAATTCAATAAGTCCACCGTGATTAATCAAAATAACAGCTTACGGTAGATATATTCGTGATGTTCCATTAAAAAATGAATCGAATAACTCCATATGAATGAATATCACACCAAACAAAATTAATGATTGAAATTTGCACCTTTGATCAGGAACTCTGGTGTAGTCTTGGAGCAGACAACTGCATGCTACAACATTCACTGAACCCTTGTTTCATGATACTGCGCTGTATGCTTACAAGGTTTTTGTAGCTATTTGTAAGTAACGGATTAAGAATTTTATGATCATTCAAATGTTGATTGCATTTTCTTAGCATTAGCCTTTGAGGCACATTAGTTCTGCTCTGCACCCAGCCGTTTGAAATTTTTGAGTCCTTTTTTTGTTACTCTAGCCAATTTCAGGAATATTAATAGTAGAGTTGTCAAACAGTATTTTTCTCACAATTATATGAAGCAGAACTATTTTAAATTGATAAGCTGGTTGGGTTCAATAGAAAACTAGTGTGGAGCAGTGTCCATTTCTGTATCCGCCTTCCAGCCCAAAAGCAAGCGGAAAACGAAACGGAACGGAAGAACCCAAAATGGCCGGAAACCGGAATTCGAAACGCGGAAACGGAAATTCCGCTCATCCCTTTTTTGTATATGCTATACATCTGTATCGTGTAATCATCGATTAACTTAAGGGGCTCCAGCTACGTCTTCATTTGTCCCAGACGCATGCCGGAGTGCTCCAGTGTCCTCTTCGCTCCCATGATCCTGTTCGCTCAGACAACACATGTAGCTTTAAACCTTTCGTTTAGGAAATTCATGTCGGACCAATGCGTTAGTGAGTGTAGTGATGTTCTTTCGACGTCTCGTGGAGTCCAGTCGACTACGGCACTAATCTAGCTGATGTCAGGGAAGTGCACTTCGTGGCAGACCCACCTGACTTTCGACGTTCTGGTCATGTGACCTCTGCTCTCTGCTTCTACGCCGACGAAGCTCAGAACTCCGGAGCAGGAAAGAAGTAGAATAGATGGCCACAAATCCGAACGTTCTTCGTCTTCGTCTCTAATTATTCGATGCTCTTGAAAAGTCTCTAAGCGATCCTTCGTTTTCTCCTGCCATGCTCCGGCAAAGCTCAAGCATGTTAACCCCGCGGCCTAGGCACGTAGCTGGAGGGACCTCTTGGGAACGTCCGTTCCGTTGAGCATGAATAGAACATTAGATACTCGTCGTTTTCTCATGAACATCGGCTTCGTAAGCGTTTTCTAAGCGTGGGCTTCGTTCTTATATAGCAGATATATGTACATCCGAAGTGCCTGCACCATATCCAGTAAAGGTGTTACGTTGGTTAGGAAGTCTTCAGCAGTTTGAGAGTTATTTGCTTGTTTATTCTGCACGTTGACAGCCACGCGATTGCAGTTAAGGTACACAGTTAGACCAAATACAATTCGAACACACAACAACAGGATAAGTGATTTATGGTTTACACAACGACGCAATAGCTCATAAACAACAGTGAACTGAAAAGTTTTCTGGAGATACCTGTCTACTAGCCCTCAAATTGCCATAGAGGGTTTGATAGGCTGAGTTTCTTTGAGAGCTTCAGAAATTCACCTCCTGCTCGAAAGCTGAAAAGTGAGCAACGTTTTGGACTGGAATTGAATTTTCTATTGATCACCTCTTGTGTAAGAAGAATAGTCCGAATAGAACCCTTGAGAAGGAAGGCGCACAATACTATTCACTATAATTGTGCTTTCCCAAAAATTCCGAATAACCAAATGTATTCGAATAGCTACGATCCTACTATATATAAGCGAGAAAGGTCGTTTGTCTGTGGGTGAGTGCGTGTGTTTGTGGATGTGTTTGTTTGCACAGAAGTGCTGAAGGAGTGTTTTAGGAGGAAGTACGGGGAAGGGGGGGGGGGGGGGGAGTAGCGGGAGTTGTAGTTGTCACCAGTTGTCAACTGTTGCAGTTGTCGACAGGCGTCCATGTTCAGACGACATGTCACCAATGTCGCGCAAAGGACGCTCAGGTTGAGAAGAGGTGTCACCGATGTCCCGCAAGGGGTGTTCGGATTCAGACGACGTGTGACTGATGTCGCGCAAAGCAGGCCCGACTTGAGAAGACATGTCACCGACGTCGTTCATCAGGTGCCTGGATTCAGAAGAGGTGTCACCAATGTCGCGAAAGGCCTTCCAGACTCACGAGGAAGGTCAAAGAGGTCACCGTGGAGTTTCTCAAAGCGACCTATATAGGGTTGTAACGCGTTGTCTGGGAAGCACCATAGTGGTTTCCAAATTTCCTGCGGACCTCTGTGTAGGTCAAAAATGGCAAAAAACTGTACCGCTTCAGTGCGGGCCGATAACGCAAAACTGACGCCTGGGGTACCCTTGTCGTGCCCACAAATACTCCTGCAAAAGGTTTGGAGCTTCAATCATTGCTAGAACCTAGGAATTGATTAATTCCTAATTGAAGCGAGACGGCGCATTCACGGGAGGCGCGCGCTAGTGGGGCGCCAGCGATTGGATGGGCGGGTGGTTAGCGTGGCGGACTTCCGGGAGGGAGGTCGAGGGTTCGATTCCGGCGGTGTGGTTTCTGCATTGCTGGGTGCACATCTTTCATTCTTGCCACCGTAAAGTGCTTTTCTGTCACGACTAGGTGACATATTCGATTTCCAACCCTGATTTAACCTTCTGTGATACGATTTGACTTCAAAACACAAGTCACGCTAATGAATATGCAATAAACTGTTTAACAGTTGTGGTAACGTTCTATAAAACACGCGAAGCAAAGCAGCTTCTGACACCAGCAGCAGCGGATAAATGCCAAGGAAGAGCAGCCGGAAGCTTCCTGGCAGGACGTGTCGACAGGCACTTCATCGAAGGCGTAGTCCACCGGTGTTGAGAAGTGCCCTGGATGCGTATCCACATACCCAGCTGCCACCCACGCGTACGCAAAGCACCTTCAAAGAGCGCAGAATTGCCTATACGTCTGACTGACCACCTGCAAGGACGGGTGCCTTGAAAATTGCCTTTAAAATTTAAACATCAAGTGAGCTGGTCCGAAGCGATTCATGATTACCTTCAAAGTATTGTCTCTTGAGAAACAGTTGAAATCCGGACGGAAGTGGAGCACATGTTCATGAATTCGCCGGATGAACCGTTTGAAAAGCCGGAAGAAGTATACATCGAGAGGCTGGTAAAGGCTCGTCGCTCCTGGCGGTATTGTCATCAGCTTAAGCTCTTTACCAGCAGGTACCTCGGAAACGAGGTTCTCGTGACCCCTGATCACATGCCAGCGTCAAGGAGGACAATGGTTAGGGGTGCTGCCGAAGAGCCAACCACGCATTCTCGAAATTCTTTCGAAAGAACGCGGGACTTGTTGCTTCGTCATGACGTGGCCCGTTCCTGCCACTATATGAATATTTGATGCCGACGAGTGGCCGCATTGAGGAGCCGATCCACTAGCCTCCTGCAAAATCAAAAAGAGCTTGTCTCCAAGTCGGCCGTCGTCGTATAGTACTGGAACAGCAGTGTACGAATGGGTCAGTGACGACAGGGATTGCACAACACGAGACACTTGCTTCATTCCAATAGGTGCCAACTTGAGTAGGCGAGCAGCGTATGCTTACATGTAGCGCGCGTGGGTGGCAGCTGGATATGTGGACACGCATCCGGGGCACTTCTCAACACCGGCGGGCTGCGCCTTCGATGAAGTGCCTGTCGACACGTCCTGCCAGGAAGCTTCCGGCTGCTCTTCCTTGGCATTTATCCGCTGCTGCTGGTATCAGAAGCTGCTTTGGTTCGCGTGTTTTATAGAACGTTACCACAACTGTTAAATAGTTTATTGCATATTCATTAGAGTGACTTGTGTTTTGAAGTCAAATCCTATCACAGAAGGTTGAGAACAGGGTTGGAAATCAAATATGTCACCTAGTCGTGACAGAAAAGCACTTTGCGGTGGCAAAAAACGCAAGATGAGCGCCCAGCAATGCAGAAACCACACCGCCGGAATCGAACCCTCGACTGGGAAGTCTCCCTCCCGCAAGTCCGCCACGCTAACCACTCGGCCATCCAGTCGCTGAAGCCCCACTAGCGCGCGCCTCCCGTGAATGCGCCGTCTCGCTTCAATTAGAAATTAATCAATTCCTAGGTTCTAGCAATGATTGAAGCTCCAAACCTTTTGCAGGACTATTTGTGGGCACGACAAAGGTATTCCAGGCGTCAGTTTTGCGGCCCGCACTGAAGCGGTACAGTTTTTTACAATTTTTGACCTACCCAGAGGTCCGCAGGAAATTTGGAAACCACTATGATGCTTCCCAGACAACGCCCTACTACCCTATATAGGTCGCTTTGAGAAACTCCACGGTGACCTCTTTGACCTTCCTCGTCAGACGACGTGTCACCGATGTCGCGCAATGCACGCTAAGGTTGAGAACACATGTCACCGACGTCGTTAATCAGGTGCCTGGGTTCAGAAGAGGTGTCACCGATGTCGCGAAAGGCCTTCCAGATTCAGACGACGTGTCACCGATGTCGCGCCAGGGTTCCGGATCCTCACAACGTGTTAACGATGTCACGCAAAGCACGTTCAGGTTGAGAACACATGTCACCGACGTTGTTCAACAGGCGTCCGGGTTCAGAAGGGGTGTCACCGATGTCGCGCGAGGGTTCCGGATTTAGACGACGTGTTACCAGTGAAGGTGGGACCAGTAATGGGGGACCGGTGAAGGATGGGGTTCCAGTAAGGGGGTCCGGTAAAGGGTTGACCAATAAAGGAGGTACCAGTGAAGGTGGGACCAGCAATGGGGACGGGTGAGGGGGATCCAGTGAAGGGGGAACCGGTGAAGGAGGCGAGAGCGGTCCAGTGAAGATGGGACCGGTGAGGAAGGGACCAGCAATGGGGACCGGTGAAGGGGGGGGGGGGAGTGGTCCAGTGAAGGGTGGACCGGTGAAGGAGGGGAGGGGTCCAGTGAAGGGGACCGATAGAAGGTTAACCAGTGAAAGAGGGAATCAGGTGAAGGGGGACCGGTGAGGAAGGTACCAGTAATGGGGACCGGTGAATGGGCGGGGGGGAAGGGGTCCAGTGAAGGGGGACGAGTGAGGGTGGGACCAGTGATGGGGTAGGTGAAGGATAGGATGACCAGCAAAGAGGGGACCAGTAAGGGGAGGTCCAGTGAAGGTGGGAGCAGTAGTAGGGACCAACGAAGGGGGGGGGGGACCAGTGAAGGGCGAACCGGAAAAGGGCAGACAATAAAGGGGAACCAGTGATAAGGGATCAGTTAAGGGTGGTCCAGTGAAGGTCATGGACCTGTTTTGCCCTATTCCGCTATACCATTCTATATAGCAATACCAGTTTTTGTACTGTAATTAATGAGAGAAGGTCTAAAGAGGAGAAGAAGACGTCCGGAGTGTTCTATTCTCCGGGTTTGGGGCGAAGCCCCAACCAGACGGTTGGCGGCCGGCAGGCCGTTGAACGTCTGGTTATAAAATATTCGAAAATCGCGTTTTTGCGAGCACTTGAATTCAAATACTTTCGAAAATCGCGATTTTTCGAACATTAGAATACGAATATCCGATTTCGAATAGAATTATCCGAATTCGAATGTTCGAATATTCATTCGGGCACAACTATTTACCGATTTTTAATTCATGGGTAGATTATATCTTCTTCTACACTACTCAAGAGTACGTAGGTGACGAATTTATTTCTATACGATGCTGCAAGAATTAGTGAACTCTCCAATAAGGTTCGAGGCAATCGATAGTAGGTTTGGTATAGCTGAATCAGTTCTTACAAGAAAAACCTTCAAACTTGCGGCGAGCATTTCGATGGAATTTTTGCAGGATGTTGGGTTCCGTGTGGGGAATTCAAAACCACAGTTGATTTTTTTCGGAACTCTCTTGTGTGGTCGAAAAAGGCGTGCGAAAACGTGAGCGCGAAGTTCATCACGCTCTGCTGCCACCTCCCATATTTGGTTGGTTGGGGCAGCGATGTTGCTTCCCGGACGCGCAGCGAGCGAGTTTTATAGTTCGGTCCCCGGATTCGCCCAATTTTTGCACAAATCGGGTCGTTGTTATTATGTGCTTTCGTGAGTCCATTTGTACACGACTAATGCTTTTACTAAGCAAATAAACCCTTTTTGTGCTGTTTGCTTGGATTCTGCCACACACAGCCGAGACGGCATCTAGAAAGTAAGTAAATAGTATCGGATACCATACAAACTAGACTCAATTTTTCCATGCGCTTCTTCGATTGCAGATTATAAGCCAGGCCTACCGGCACTTCTGCACTTCGGTATTCCGCCTATGTCTGGCATACGCTTGGGTAGCAGCTGGATATGCTGATGGTCACCCGGGGCCCTTCTCTACGTCCACCAATTACGCCTTCAACGAAGAAGTGGTGACGCCTTGTCAGGGTAAGGAAGATTGGTCGTTCCTACCGTTTGCAAGATGCTGCAGCTGTGACAAGCGCTTATGTTTTAAATGTTTTATAGTTCTATATATATCATAGTTGTTGATTTCTATTGTCAGCTATGAACACAGCTACTTCATGTGAACAAGAAAATTTTTATGTGTGATAATGCAACCACATAATAATAACGACCCGATGTGTGCAAAAACTTGACCGACACCCTCGCACCACTAACCATAAACTAACCATAAAACCTCCTCGCTGCGCCCGAGAGCCGACATAGCTACCCGCTGGGCCAACCGGCCACATTCGGTGGGAGGCAGCAGGGCGTGATGATCATCGCGCTCACGTATTTAAACGCCTTTTTTATACCATAGAAGAGCATTCCGAAAAAATTAACTATGGCTTTGGACTCCCCACATGGGACCCCACATCCTGTAAAATTCCGTCGCCAAAGCTCACCACAATTTTGGAGGCTCTCCTTGTCACATGAAAGCACTGATTACACGAGGCGGCAGCCTTGGCGCGCGCGGAACTTGATATTCGACCCTGCTGCGGATCTGCTCAGCGGCTCGCCATCAGGCCTCAGGGCCCTGCTCGACTTCGGCTCCTGCCCCACGACTCCGACTCCATCGCCAGTGTCTGCGGATGTGGAATGCTTAATTAATCTATCGTCCTCATGTTCTGTCCGCTACCGTCGGCGAAACCACACTATGCTTAAATTACAACGTGATAATTACATCCGCGAGTACTTATCCAAAATTTCCTTGTGAAGCTGTTCTGCAATGATTTAAGCCTATTTACTTCTCGTTTGCGCTTAATATTAAAAGCAATAGTACCGTATTCTAGCATAGACGTTTAGTGGTTGCTTGCATGCCAGCACTAAATGTACGAATTATATTAGTTTGCTTACAATGATTCAGAGAAGCAACACCATTCTGTAGCCGAGAGTTTGGAGGCGACTGACGACTGTCGATTGGCTACATCCGAGTCTTGCTGCAAGCCTTCGGGTGGTAATAATAAGGAGTTTATTATCAACAACAGAAATACAAGCAGAAACAGTATGAAGTTAATGGCCGATATAATAAAACACTGATAAAACAGCAATCAGTATAAGGACGAACGAAAGGAAGCAGAATAGTAACAGTGATCATTTTCAGAATCATATCATTTCCAGAAGGGTTACGGCAGAATTATTTTTGCTCCGGTTCAGGTGGACGTGTGGGTGATGAAGGACAGTGGGCGGCCAGCACTGCAAGTCCAGCAGATAGTTGAAGAGACTACACTGTACGGTACCAACTTAGTAGGCCGGCCAACATCACCATGGTCAATACGTGTACGGAGCTACAGTGCGTTTCAAAAGTATGTATCCATCCCATAATTTGCCCATATCTCGTTTCGCGTTTATTTCTGCAGGCCTTTTCTAGCTCCATTAGATTCTTCGTAATCGAAATAGGCAACCAATCACTTTCAGAATTTTTCTCGTTTCACACGAGAATCAGACTTTTTTGAAAAAAGTTGGTTGAAAATTGGTATTTCAAAAGTAGGTGTCCACTCCAAGATTTCCATTCTCTTTAGACGCTATGCGCATTTTGGCGGGAGTTTTTATCATATGTAACCAGCATGATGGGGGCGTGTAGCGCAGTCGGAGGAGGCGCGACTGTCGCGTGCACCCGATGCCAGGGTCCTGGTTCGGATTTCCCGCCCAGGCCAACCAAGCCTTCCATCCCTCCGGGGTCGGTGAATTGGTACCAGACTTGTCTGGGAAGGATAGAGCGCTGAGTTGTTCATCGGCTGGCCACCGCAAGTCATTGTATGACCAAATACGCATTCATGTCGCCTCCACGACATCCCGTAGAAGTAGAATGCGCTGGCGCATCCCAGAAGGGATTGGGTAACGCCGTCCTTTATCCTTTTATCCTACAAAAAATGTGCCCAAAATAGCCAGAAAATCAGAAACCAGAAGATATAAATTTCGCTTACCCCTGGTCCCGACAGATGTTCGTCATTGAAGTCCTCTCCTTTAGACGACCCAGCTTTTGAGAGTGCTGATTGAAGTGGTGTGCTCTGATAGAATTGACAACGTGATTAGAATTAAGGAAAACAACGTTCCTACATGTAATTTTACAGAGACGTTTCAAAACTGATCTACAACTATCGCATGAATGACCATGACCACTAATCAATATTAAAAAGTTTTGGAGCCTTCATTAGATCGGTTTAAGAGTTTTTGACCAACTTTGTAATGTGCTTGACAAATCCATGGGACTGATGGTGAGCAATATCGACCTCTATGAGCACTTCTGATGATGTAGAACGCTTGAGAGCATTATTTCTACCTTAGCAAATAGTAGCCACCGAGCTGTTTCTGCCTTTCAAAAATCAGCTGTTCTCTTGCTGACTATTATCCTCATAAATTTTTCCAGTTAATCTCACCCCTCTTCCTGGTGTGCTCCAGCGAAAGGAGGCGTTGCTGTCGTCTGCAATGCGACTCCGACGGCCGACGTGAGGTGTTCACTGCTTCACATAGGAGTTCGATGACCGCGTATTTCTTAATCGCAGCGTCTACAGCCTCACGTTGTTTCAAATTTGTACTTTTCTGACTTTCAGACAGTCTATCGTTGTTGTCTACACGAACAAGATGCATTTCCTTCTTTTAACCATTAATGCCCTTTTAAGATTACTAGTAGGAGTTCTGTATACTTAGCTCCCTTCAAGACACCCTCCTCGTTTATCGGACATTCAGAAGATGATGCCTGCTGCCACGGGCGAACTTATTCGTGTCAGTTGATGGATGGAGCCTGGGTCTTATGCTTGTGGCCGGAATGCCTTCCTCTTCACCTGCTTATGTGCCCTAGAACTCTCGTATTTCTCAACCTACACGATCCCAAGAATTTCCTTCTCAATGTTTTATGGTGTAAGCTGGAACGGCAACTATTCTAGAAACATTTCTTGAAACCGCTAGTGGGTCCATTTATGGAATTCAAAATAAATGTCATAGCCTTTTAAATAAACACAAAGTCATAAAGATTATTTTAAGAAACTACTAATATTTCAGTTAGCAGTGCTCTGCAATTATGTTATCTCTTGGAGCGGCGTCGAGATTGCGCCATACACATATCCAGTGCGTTGATTCGTTGTATAAATGTCATTTACGTAAGGTTTTGTAATTTAAGATTGAATAAGTTTTTGCACCTAGCTTGGAAGAACTTCATTTTGAATAACACTCTCAATTAACGTGCGTAAAACACTGAACTCGAACTGATGCTCCAAATTGAATCCAAAACTGGGTAGCCATGTTATTTTTTGAGAAAGACAAGTGCTTGTTATCAAAACCATTTTTTTCAGAAATTTTGGTTATTGATAGATACGAATAACAGGCAAACTTTAACCTTAAAAAACTTTAACCTAACTTTCTGCGCTTTCTGGATTCAAGCCTCCATACACAACGCCAGCCTCTACATGAATTTGTAGATAGAGATCTAAAAATATTTCTTTTCTTTCTTTTGGCTTTCTTTGCAATCATTTGCAATACACTAAAAAGGAATGGTGTTGTGACTGACTTGAAGCTCAGATCTCGCAGTCTACTTTCACGGCATAGTTCGTGATTCTCTACTCGAATTTCGTGGCAGTTTTAGTGAAGAAACTT
Organism: Heligmosomoides polygyrus bakeri; assembly: GCA_947359475.1. Taxonomy (NCBI): domain Eukaryota; kingdom Metazoa; phylum Nematoda; class Chromadorea; order Rhabditida; family Heligmosomidae; genus Heligmosomoides; species Heligmosomoides polygyrus. Next base: position 11,878,689 of record OX375870.1, read on the forward strand.
CTTTGTTAATCTTTTTTGATAATCGTAGTCTTCTTCGACGAGATGTCGCTCATGTTTCCATCCTCTGCAGAAAAATGTATTCTGCATTGTTGCTGGACTGTATTCTGCATTGCTGCTGGACCTATATGTGCTGAAGACTTGAATACTTAGTACTTGATACAACATTGAAAATGAATTCCTAAAATTTTGACGTCTCCAGTGCAAACCACCGGCAGTATTTTTTGCAATTACCTACAGGAGCAGCGACGAACCTAACGGTGTGTCCTGGCCACTTTGCGGAATGATAGCTTGTTGCACAAATTGCTCTTTCGCACGCGAGGTAAGTGCAACCTTCAAAAATTTATTTGCAGAACAACCAAAAAATGGGTCCACTGCTGGATTTCAGTACACCCTATGCTTAGGGTCTTTCTCAGTTATGGAACCAAACTTCGAAAAAACCCTGCTGCCAAATTTTGGTTATGTGTAATCTCTTTCAGAAGAAGACCAGATCCTTTGCTTGGGTAACTTCCTGAGACTGCAGAGGGTTTAGGTCAGCCAATGTTTAACAGGTGTCGTTCAGTCGAGACTGGATGGCGTTCCTGCTTCTGCACGTTTTTCAGCACCTCCACGATTCCTTTACCCTAGCTCTGTATAATTGTCAAGTCGAGAGCCTTCTTATTTAACATTTTCACGTCAAACTGAACACTTTCCATATCAAATTGAACACTTTTCACATCGAATTGGACACTCTTCTAGACAAATTCAATGCTTCTGAATCTGAAGTGAACGCTTCTCCAAATGAAAGAAAAAACTTTTTGCTACCTAAAGACTCTCTAAGATGTTGAGAAAAACGTTTGTTCTTGTCCCACTAAAAAATAAATCAAGGTTTGGCGTTGGTGCCTCATTCATCCAGGAAACAAGTAGGTTTCGATTTACTACGGCATCCCACACGGAATGTCGCTCTTACTGAGAAGGCATTAAAACCATTCATGCAAAGGCATTAAAACCATTCATGCAAAGGCCAAACCAAACTTATTTCGGTACTATATTTTCCACAGTTATCAACATCCTTTCTCCAGCGTACACGCAAAGATTGGATCCCGTCTTTAAAGAAATGAGCAGGTCGCGAATCGAGGAAGTTGGTCACCCAAATCCGGATTTCGTCGTAGTCGGCGATAACTGTGGGTGACCAACTTTCTTCCCAGCCAAGACGTGCTGCATCGAATGGAATATGTAGTAGTCGGATGGGACAATGTAAGGGCTGTACAGCGGACGAGGCAAAACGGTCCAGCCAAGTTCCTCAATTTTCTACTGAACGACTTTTGCGATATGAGGTCTCGCATGAGCATGCAGCAAGTAGGTAGAAGACGTGTCAACTCGATCTGGACTTAAATTTGGGACAGGATTTAGAGAAGGATTTGAAGCAGACAAGCTCTACTGCAAGCTCACGAGTCGATCTTGTCGGATCAGTTTCAACGGCAGTCCGTGAAAGGTTGCTGTCCAGGATAGGCGTTTGTCTTTCGCGCTCTTCGTCTTCAGGAGTTTCGTCGCCGGAGGCAAAACGTTGAAACCACCGCACGCATTGCCTTTTGAAAACGACATTTTTGCCGAAGGCAGCTACCAACGGACGGTGCGATTTCGATACGGATTTCTTCAATTTGAACTCGGAGGCTATAATTTTAGAAACCGACGAAGGAATGAAGTAGGAAAAATAGAAAATGTAGAAGATGAAATGGCTTAAAAACTAACCCTATGTGAGCTCACAACCGATGGGAATAACTGTGAAAAGAAGGTCACAATGTATTATGCGACATTCCGTGTGGGACAACCTCGTAGTTCCGACTTCGCGTTTCGTAGATTAAATCCATGAATCTCCATGACACGAGTTTTTCTGCTGTTATGAAAAGTGGGAGAAAGTGGCCTGAACTTTCTAGATTAGGCAGATATATTGCATATTTTATATACATTCAAAACTAAATTTTTCTCTACATGTAACTCAAAATCTCCCATATAATCGTAGAGTATAAAACGTATACAACAACGGAAGGAATCAAGGCACTAAAACGGTGAAAAGCTTTGGTCCGACCTACTAATAACGAAAAGTAGAAAAAAATAGAAAACGCTGCTAAAGTAGCTAGTGAAGACAAATCGTTTGTAGGTTAAGTATTTAACAAAAAGTGGAAAGATGCGAACGGCGGCTGTGGAGTGCAATGAGACTTTCGAGAGCTTTGTTGTGCGGTAAGACCCATCGCCGTTTACTCGGATATATCTTGCATCTTCCTATGCATAACGTCTGGTGATACTTCGCGGATGTTATAGTTTCACCATTCATGAGGAAGTTGTTGGTCCACTGGTGCTAAGCATTACGCTCAGCGTATACTGCTCTGTTGGGACTTGTTGAGCTGGTCGTTCTTCATGCACCAGACTCGGTACCGTGCTTGTCTCGCTGGTGTGTCTGCTCATGTTTCTCTGAAAGAGATGGATTAACGAGATGCACAGATGACTATCTTCTTTTCTTCTCTGTAATTGATTGATTCTTCTCTGTAATATTAGGAACACAAGAGATCTCTCTGATTCTCAATCCTGAAATCGTGCCGGGCTTGCTAGGCGCTTCGTTCGCAAGAGGTTTCGGTACTGGTCGTTAATTTGGCTTACATAGAGGACAAATAACCCCCATGCCCAACTGCGGTCACATTATTTATTTATTTATTTATACGTGTATGACAACACGCGACGAAATAAAGACTAGCAAGACAACACATTGGTAATAAACACAAAAATACAAGAAACGGCGAATTAGCGAGTCTTAAGATAACTACCAACGAGCTTTTTATATTGGTTAATCGAAGATGGCAAAGTATGTTTTTTGGTAAACATCAAGAATTCAGAACCGGCCCTTTGAGTGAAAAAGGAGGCACGAACACAACTTTTGGCCGTAGAATAGTGAATTTTAGATCTACAACCCCTAGTGTGTATGTCCTGCGCTTGCCGCTCCGGGAGGTTCGCCCGTTCATTGCTGCCTCCTCACTGTGGTGACTCGTCGTCCCACTGCTATTGTAGGCCACATTATCGACTAGTACCGAAACTTCTGACATTATGCGCAGGTTATTCGTAATTCATGCTGATGTTGTCTAATTTTACTGTTTGAATACATCTAGGCGACAATCTCTTTTATATATAGGTGGTGACAGGTTAGATCCCTCGACCGCCCCCGCTGTGGATGATGCGGCGTATCTCACTTAGGTTAGATCACTCGACCGCCCTCGCTGTGGATGATGCGGCGCATCTCACTTAGGTCAGATCACTAGACCGACAAACTCTTTTATATACATATAGCTGGTGATAAAAGAGCAAGTGTGTGTGTGTGTGTGTGTGTGTGTGTGTGTGTGTGTGTGTGTGTGTGTGTGTGTGTGTGTGTGTGTGTGTGTGTGTGTGTGTGTGTGTGTGTGTGTGTGTGTGTGTGTGTGGGTGGGTGTGTGTATGTGTGTGTGACATTATTATAGAAGCTTTCACAATTGCTCTAATGGGGATACCTGCGCAATATGGAGCTCTGTTCTAACATCTCAAATTTGTAGCGAAGTCATCATTGACGAAGGAATTGTTACCGATCTGGTCATTGAACAACGTCTCAATCCCATAACAACCAGTTGTATCACTTGTGCACTGTTTGTCAGCATGAGGCCCACCTGATCGCATAAAAACACTTGTTTGGATACAAATTTTCAGTTTTGACTCTCAGTCAAAGCTATATTTATGTCTAGCTATACGAATCGTCTAAAAAAATGATTCCCAGTTTCGCATACTCATAGCATCCCTGTGCGTTCAGATGCACCAAAGCCTTTTAGTGTCTGTTGAAATTTGTCAAAAATTTATCAGCAAGAAGATGAAAATCTTCTCTGTGTAATAACTTTTGAGATTCTGCCGAGCCACTTACCTACGGTTTCGCGTAGTTTACTCGATTATATCGATACGGCCACTTTATGGAGAAATTGTGACAAGAAGTCAAGTAAAACACAATCAATCGAGTGTAAAATGCAAGAATTCAGATGAGTGCGTGGCGTACTCAAAATTTCTGTTTTCTCTGAGCTCTTAACTTCTTCGATACCTTTACTGGCAGTAAAGTTATCACCTTCCAAACTGTTTTACACCCTGCAGAAGTAAGAAAGATGAAGGACGGCATTACTGGTTCCCTTTTGAGATGCGCCACGCATTCTGGTGGCGCAAGATATCGTGCAGGGAATTTGAACGTGTAGACGTGCACATAATGGCATGGGAGGCCATGCGGTGGACACGTCAGTGTTATACCTTTCCCAGACACGTCTGCTAACAATTTACCGACCCCAGAGGGAAGGAAGACGTGGTTGGCCTAGATGGAAAATCCGAGCCAAGAACCTGGTACGTATCAAATGAACGCGACAACTGACACCTCCAACTAAGCTCCACGCGCTTCTCGGCTATATATTTGTCATTTATTAGAATCTCTCAGTAGTTGAACGCATAGATTTTTTAGTACAGCGTTTTCCCGTTATTACATTAGTTTTAAATTCCCGTTTCAATATGATAATAAAACCGTGAGCCGGAGGTGATGTTTTGAGGTGAGCCAATGTGGCCATCGGCTTTACTTCTTAAAAAAACAACGTACTCTGCCCGAAATGCGCTCCAAATTTCCATGATGATGGGCGGAAATGAGTTTGCGTTATAAAAGGGTGACGATCCTCATATCCGCAGCCACTTTATCTTCGATCCCATGATTGCGCCTTCGGTATGAGGATTGCAGTTGGCGGTGATTTAGTAGATGAGCAATTGAAGTGTAGTTCGCCACTCCAAATTGTCACACGAATTTTGAGTCTGTTTCACTGAAACTTAGAATGAAAAGCAAATTGGCTGACCAATTTTTAGGCCGCTATTTTTATGCATAGCCACAATTTTAGAACAAAGCTTTTTGGTGACTAGACTGACGCGGCCTCTCCTGATTGGCGGCCGCATGCGCAGTCGGTGCTCTGATTAGTTGAGATTGACTATCGTGCTCCCGCCTCTCCACATTGGCCACATAAATCATTTTAACGGTTTTTCAAGAGGTAATTTAGAGGAATCAGGAATACAAGCCAAACTGAAGATCCACGATAGCTAATATCGACACAATTCTCTATTTAAATAGCGTTCAAATGAATTACACTTATCTACAATAGCTCTCAAAACAACAGCGCGAATTCGTGAACGAGAGCATGTAGTGATCACAACGGCTAGCGCATTAGGAAAGTTTGTTTTCTCTTTAAAATAGGCTATAAGGACTTACAGCAGCAAAGGACATAAGCAATTTAATGTGACACAAACTGTGCACACTTTAAAAAAAGAGTCAGCCCGGATTTTTTGGTATGTTGCAAGCAATACCTTCCTCTTATAAAAATATGAAGAGAATGCGAGCTACGGTATTCACCTTCGGCATCAGGCATCGTGGAACTGAAGCGGTTCACTTCGCTACTATATGACGATTTAGCAGTATTGTATTTTCTACCTACGTTCACGCTCGCAGTCGTACTTTCCATCATCACTCACTCTACATTTCTTTCAACTACAATCCTTTCACAGAGAACCAAGACATCGTGATGTCAATCGCTACTGATCTACAGTGGCCATAGAAAAGATTCTTAAAAAGAAGATTCCTCACTTGTCCTAATCAACTTCACAAGAACTGTTATGGCCTGAGTTTTTCATAACGTGGCACAGTCAGCTACACACACTCGTTTTCCTGAAGCGTTACAAGTACAATCAGTCAGTTTGTATGAACATTTCCTGGTAAAGAGCCACCCACAAGCTATTAGAATTGCTTCATAAGGTCTCACGCCTCCATGTCTTAGCAGTCAAGTGCTCTCGCTCCCGCCACTCACATCCGTCCTTGGGATTAGTGATACTCTGGCATCCAAGCTGTTCACGCTCCCACAAACCTTGCTCTACATAAAACACACGTTGGACAGTGTTTGAAATTTTAAAAATTCTGCTTTGCACGTCCATTCCTGCCAGGGCTATATTTAAGCGAGACTCAGGAGCGAATATGGGTCATGTTGAAAGCTCGTCTTATCAGGTCATCTCGAACTGAAATTTTTTTAAATCATGCAAGGATTTTTACGTCATAGGCTCCGATTCCTATATGCATTTCGGTGGATATAATCAACTTTGAAAAGAGTTATGGCAATGCGACGGGAACGACGGATTAAGCTCTCCCGCCCTACCGTCCGCGTTCTGGCGGATATTTACTAGACATTGGATCCGATGCCGTTCCGGATAATTCGAATCCGTAATTTTGTTCGAACCCGGGTAAATGGATTGAGCAAATAATACCATTTTTGAAATACTCCGGATCTTGGGATGAATCGATTAAGAACAGTTTTAACAAGGACAGATTTTCTGATGACCAAATAAATGGTTTATCTTCGGATTTCACGTCGGATATCCGAATCGGATTGGACATCAGATTTCTGATAAAAATCAGCTATCTGAATTATTCGCTAATCCGAGCTGGTGAAAATCACCGCGATTTGAGTCGCTCTAAGATTCGGCCTTTTTGAAAATCTAATTGTTCGCACATTCCTTTTAACAAGCCGACGGTACTGTATATACAGTCGCGAAGTAATCACCTCCAGGGACAAATTCTTCTTTCAATTCAGTACAGTTGAAAACTGTGCGGAGGCGCTAGAGTGGTATAGTGTCAACGGCCCACGTTGTGCTGTCAGTACCAGGCATGAACGGAATTTCTGTTTTCTGATTTTCTGACATTTTTTTCTGTTTTCTGAAAAGATGGGCAAAAAGTGGTCAGAAAACAGACAATATACTTCCAGCTCAGAAGGGACCAGCTATTAAGAGTATTAGGCGACGTCTGAATGGCGAAACTGAATACCAGTGCGGGAACACCCCTCCTCCAAATAATAGAAAACTGCTTCTTTTTGCAGATCGTTTTTCTTAAGCTTCAAGTGGCTGTTAGTGAAATTGTAGGCTCTCATAACGATGCTTTGTTGCGATCAAAATTCTAGCGCCAGGTAGGAATTCAACCCGCATCGCCTGCTAACCGGGGAAAAATTCTTTATGCCGTTACATCATCGCCGCATGATGAGACGCCGGGGAGTCGAGCCACAAGCCCCTGCTTCACTCCAAGCCGATTCCCCATCCACTGCGCTAGCGCTGCTCAAATGTTAGAGATCTACTTTGGCAGAGTTGCAAGGTGAAAATGGCTCACTACTCCGCTTCTTGATGTCCATTGCAGACTTTGAGCACATTTTTAGAATCAGCGTTTGAAGGTGCATGCCATGATGTGCTACCGTGACATGGTGTTCTTCCACTGGAAGCATTCCGCCTCGACAGAATGCAATTATTCAACGAGTACATTGCTTGTGCAATAGTGCAGCAATGCATTGTGGGACGTCGCGAGTGCAGACCGCTGGTGGAGTTAAACTGTTATGAGAGCTTTAAGAGCAGTTGTTGTTCTTAACTATTGATAGGCTCATAGAGGGCCTTCAGAATATTGTGAGATCAGTCTCTGATGAGTAACAGTGCTCAATGAAATAATATATGTGTCTCCAAAGTTGACCGAGGGTGAAGCGCGCTTCGGCCAAAAGGCGGAAAATTGATGGCAGCCATAAATCCACTAGTGAGGGCACTTAATTTTGAAGCTCTTCTGATGCATTTGCCCTACAGCGGCGAGGAATCGCGTCACTGAAGTGACTTATGTGTGACGCTGGGGAAAATGGAGCGGATTTAGAATACAAATCTCTGTTTTTTCGACAGAGTGACTTTCTATGGCAATGACGAGCTGTGGGGGTGAGCAGAATGGAGCTTGGTCGTTCTTGTTGCAGCAAGAACGCAGCTTCGAGGAGCTCAAGTGCCGCTTTGGGCCACCGTGTTTACGTGGCAACGCCTGGATTCCAAATCGTGCTGTCCCTGCGAATACTTCGTGGGTTGCAGGTTCTGTACTTGCACCGCCATGCCCAGCATGGATGCTACTCTTCAGAGGACTCGTGATTAAATTGGCTCCCATGTCTCTATGAAACTGTTTAGGGGGAACGTCGAGAAGTGGAAACGATATTTAGCTTTTTATGAAGGTCAACATGAGCTTTACCTGTTACAGAGCTTCTAGAAATATGTTTCAATCCCAGCTGGTGATGGCTGCTCTTAAACGATTTTCCCGCAAAACAAATAGGCAACAGAATATAGAAATTCGTAAACCTAGTTTTCCAGGAAGAGAGTTTTCGAGTTCCTAGTCGGAAGGGAGAGCCTAAAATGTATTATTTATTAAAAAACAAGCACAAAGTCATTACAGATTGCAGCAACAACGTCTAGCGATTTTAGCAGTAAACAACAAGTATCTTAAAATACAATGTAAGTGATAAGCAGCAGTGGTCCTCCAAATGGTGTATCTGGGTAGTTTTTACGATAATTGGATACAGGCAAGACAATGCACTTCACTGTTACAATGATGATTTGTTGCGAAACTAAAAAACTCAAAACTTTTGCGTTCGATCAAAAAGCGCCGGTTGTGTGACGCCGTAGAGCATTCCCGCCCGGTCAGCAGCAGGTGCGGGTTTGACAACGGAAGGGTCTGAAGCGTATGTCTGAACGGGAGGAGCGAGTCATATAGGGAGGATCCTCACCCCTCAATTATTATGAAAATGTGTTTATTTTTTTTTGCCAAGTCGTTAAACCCGAGGAATAGGAGGTCAGAATGGGATACGGCGCATCACTAGTTTGGGGGTCTTGTACGCTCGCGATTCAAACTTTCAACTGACTAGTTGAGATTTGGGGATTCTGACGTCTATACCATTGTCAGACGTTTTCTGTACATTTTCCAGCTGTACGCTGTGTAGAGGATGTTGTCCCTTTTTTGCAGTTCAAAAGGAAGGTCGTGCACAATGACGTGGAAGTGAAATCGCTTCATAAGCAACTTCATCTAACTGAAGAAGCCCACGTCACTTCCCTTTACAAATGACTTTTTATTTGGAATTTTGAATGATTGCCAACATTATTTCTCGAACGGTCATTGTAACGTTTCAATCTACGGACGCCAAAAACCAAACGTCTCTTTTTCAGTGGCGTGGAGAGCATAAATACGAATTGTCACAGATTGGGGTTGTAAGATATTGTAATTTAATGGTGTACTTTTCCGAATGACGGGACAATAAATGGCCGAATATACGCTCTGGGCTGAGCGCAATTGAGAAAGCCACTGCTGTCTCAACGAAAAAAAAAAACAAGAGCGATTGCCTCAGTGCTGCTTGTGGTGTTTATTTAATTGACTTCCGGACGCTGTTCTCGCGACATTCGAATTCGCATTCGCTACCTTCTTCTTACCTTAGAATGCTTATGCCGCATATCTTCTAGTTTTCCGTCTCGCATTTAAGAATGATCGACAACCAGCTGTGGATTAGACAGAAACCAGCTGCCTCTCTTTCGCCTCCTTAATTTTCGGACATCTTCATTTATATTACTTTTCCATGACCACCTCGAATTGGTAGGTGCACATACGCGCTTCAAAAAGGCGGCTGGACAGTCTTAGAGCAATTCCTGAATAGGACGGCTCGACCTTCTGACAAAATTCTCCAAACTGTTCGAAATAGTCTTGAAGGTTATACATTTTCCAGTAAGGGAAGGTAGAAGCGCAGTGAGCATGCGTTCGCCCACTGGATTGATAGGTTCGATCCTATCTGCATTGTGCACTGTCGGAGCACTCCTGGCATAACAATGCACTGGCAACGTATTCCGCTTGAGATACTCCGAAAACATACATGTCCTGGGAAACAAACTGCTCTAATCGCATGCAAATCGGTGACGGTTTAGGTGAAAAAGACCAGTCGTCCAGGTTGGCCTTTTCAGCTCAAATTTTCAATTTCGAACATTTTCAGGGCTTCATATGAACTGCATACCAAACGGTAGAGCTCGAGCTCCTGAGCTCAAATATGCCCTTGGTTTCTCAAACAGGTGACCTTTAGACTAGTTATATCAAAAGGACGCGTGCGGTACTATACATTGTGAAATATTGACAAAATATCCCAATAAAGGATAAAGGATAAAGGACGGCGTTATTCAATCCCTTTTAGGATGCGCCACGCATTCTACTTCTACGGGATGTCGTGGATGCGAGTTGAATGCGTATTTGGCCATACAATGACTTGCGGTGGCCAGCCGATGAGTGAGCAAGTCAGCGCTTTATCCTTCCCAGACAAGTCTGGTACCAATTCACCGACCCCGGAGGGATGGAAGGTTTGGTTGGCCTGGGCGGGAAATCCGAACCAGGAACCTGGTATCGGGTACAAGCGACAGCCGGCGCCTCCTCCGACTGCGCTCCACGCGCCCAAAATATCCCAATATCTATAGATAAGCGGGAATTTTAGAGACGAAGGAGAGTCTGATCTTCTCCTAATATCGCCTTTTGGTTTAAATCTCGAAAAAGCAGCAACCAGAATGAAATTCTGGTTTCTGTGCTACGTGAGGACGCAACAGTTCCATTACTGAGCAGGAAGCTAAAATGGTCCTCTACTTTACATCATTGCTTTTTGCCCAACAAAAGAATCAACGTTTTAGAGAGCTATAGTGAAATAGAAGCGTACACGAACATGCGCGCGAGAGCGCCGGTGGTTCAATGGTGTAGCATCTTGCCCGACAAGCAAGCGGTTGGGGTTCGAGTCCTAGCTAGCGCTAAAACTTTCAACGCAACATTGTGGAGGTCGATGTTACCGATAGCAGCCACTTGAAGCTTGACATTAAATTATTTGAAATTATCTCAATTTGCCTTTAACGCGGAAAGCATGACGTTGCTAACGAAGAACTCCACCCGGTGGGTTGTTGCAATTGGAACTAACTATAAGCTTGTCTGGAAAGGCTAAAACGCCGATTTTTTTTTAATGGAGTTGTTAGCAGAACTATTTGTAGAAGCGAGAAACCAACCCGTTTCTTTCTAAAGGCAAAGCTATTAATTCAAAATTGTGGTTTCTGCGCTTACACCTAAAGGGATTTGATCAAAAAAATTCTCACTCTACGCATCACTTGCTTTTATAGTCGTGTTCTCGAAATTTTTCGAATATTCGAACGGTTTCGGATGTTTTCGGATATTCGAATTCGAATGCATTCGAAAAACGCGATTTTCTGAGTGTTCGAATTCGAATACTCAAACTCGAATGGAAATCACTTGTTGCGCCTATTCGAATGCATATTCCAACAGGTCATTCGCGCACAACTATGCCAGCTTCCTCATGAAACTATTCTGCACCTTTTCTAAAGCGCGTCCAGCCTTTCGAGTATGGGGCTTAAAATAGGGTGTGGCATCCTACAAAATAATCCTTACATAAATGTCCGAGGAAAAACATTTAAAAAACCCCGCAGCGTGTTACACCTCAAAACAGCTGTTTGAAAGAAGTAAGCGTAAGTCGTTTTGAGGAAGACACTGATAGTGCAGCAACATTGTAGGATTGTTTCAAGTCTTGAAGAAGCATTTGGCTCATGTGCAATGAACCGAGTATAAAAATGGAATGGTTTTGAGAGAGTAGGATATGACGCCATCCGAAACTTTTGTATTGCACTGAATGACAATTTTTGCTGCTTTTGTGAGGAGTGTTCAACGCCTTCAGCAGGTTTGTTGGCAACAACGTTATGACTATTCAGTCGGTCCCTACGTTTTTCTAGGACATCCTGTGTCTAAATAACATCTCTAAATCTTCAGAAAAAACGATTGCTCCTATCTCCTTCTTTAACCTCGACCTTGTAAACGGGAGCGTACATTCCCGTTTATTCGTCCTATTTTTATTTCACTAAAACAACCATTCTGGAGATTGTTGACTTCTGCCGCTAGCTACCCTGTCAACTGAGTAGCTTTCCATCCTTAGCATTGAGTGCAACTACTTTAGTGCCGAGTTTGCAACTTTGCTCTAGCTGCATATGTGTGTTTTCCAGAACGAGCATCTAAAAGACCCATATGTACTTGTCAGCTTTTGGCAACCCTTTGAGACGTTACTCAAAACGCCCACAATATCATGAAGTGCAAGACGTTGAAAGTCTCCGGAGGCCATCAATAAGGCCTCCAAAAAAACCTACGTCAGCCTCTACGACATCATTTGTTAGACAAATCTGTTGCATTTCAGATTTTTTCAGCGATATTGCCAGTCTCATTCAATGTAATGGTGCCATTTATGCCCATAGAAAAAGCTGAATTTCTACAGTACCCGTGCACTCCCTTGAGCAGCGTTCAACATCGACTCGCCTTTTGAGGGTACTGCTAATTTTGTTATTTGCTGCTTATAAAGCTGGAAATTGATTCCACATGAAACGTGGCACTTTTTTATGCCAAACATGTCACTTTTCAAATCACACTGAATACCATCAATGGGCGTCTTGAATATTTAACGCTGCCATTCATACTATCATTCAATATTTACATATGTCAAAGATTGACCTCCTGTAGGATGCACATCGATTCTTTTTGTTATAATTGTTAAAAAAAGAAATGTGGTAGAGGCGAGCGCGCGTAGTGCAATCGGAGGAGTTGCCGGCTGTCGCGTGCACTCGGTACCAGGGTCATGGTTCCGGTTTCCCGCCCAGGCCAACCAAACCGCCCATCCCTCTGGGTTCGGTGAATTGGTGCCAGACTTGTTTGGGAAGGATAAAGCGCTGAGCGCTTGTTCATCGGCTGACCACCGCAAGTCATTGTATGGCCAAATACGCGTTCGAACTGCCTCCACGACATACCGTAGCAGTAGAATGCGTGGCGCATCCCAAAAAAGAATAAATAACGCTGTCGTTTATCTTCATGCTTTAAATGTAAAATAAGTGAATGTAAAAAGTTGATTTCTTTCGTTACCCATCTACAGACGAACATTAGCGCTATAACGTCTCCCGGTGACTTGGCAGTGAGGAGGAAGACGTGGGAATTCTTAAACTTATATAAAGTGTATTCCTTATACATATCACTGGAAAAAAGTTAAAATTTTTATTATATTGCCTTGTTTTAGTCAACTTTTGTTCACTTTTAAGCTGTTACAGCAATGTCTTGTTGCGAGTCGAACTTTTGTTCACTTTTAAGCTGTTACAGCAATGTCTTGTTGCGAGTCGAACTCTATCCCCAAACGGGACTCGATCCCGTTGTCTCTGCTTACCGGGCAGGATGCTAGGGTATTACGCCAACATCGCTTTGACTCGCTCGCCTCGCTTATTGTTCATGTTCACTTATTTGTTTATATATCAACCAGACGTTCAACGGCCTGCCGGCCGCCAAACGTCTGGTTGGGGCTTCGCCCAAACCCGGAGAATAGAACACTCCGAACGTCTTCTTCTCCTCTTTAGACCTTCTCTCATTCATTACAGTAAAAAACTGGTTTTGCTATATAGAATGGTAGAGCGGAATAGGGCAAAACAGGTCCACCACCTTCACTGGACCCCCCCCCCCCCCCCCTCCCCTTCGTCGGTCCCTACTACTGCTCCCACCTTCACTGGACCTCCCCTTGCTGGTCCCCTTTTTGCTGGTCATCCTATCCTTCACCGATCCCCATCACTGGTCCCACCCTCACTAGTCCCCCTTTTATTCATCAGCCCTTTTCCGGTCCCCCTTCCCCTTCTCTCCCATTCACCTGTCTCCATTACTGGTACCTTCCTCACCGGTTCCCCTTCACCTGGTTCCCTCTTTCATTGGTAAACCTTCTATCGGTCCCCCCTTCACTGGACCCCTCCTCCTTCACCGGTCCACCCTTCACTGGACCACTCCCCCCCCCCCCCCCTTCACCGGTACCCATTACTGGTCCCTTCCTCACCGGTCCCATCTTCACTGGACCCCTCCCCCCTCATTCACCGGTCCCGCTTCACTGGACCCCTCTCCCCTCCTTCACCGGTTCCCCCTTCACTGGATCTCCCTCACCGGTCCCCATTGCTGGTCCCACCTTCACTGGTAACACGTCCTTTAAATCCGAAACCCTCGCGCGACATCGGTGACACCTCTTCTGAACCCGTACGCCTGTTGAACAACGTCGGTGACATGTGTTCTCAACCTGAACGTGCTTTGCGTGACATCGTTAACACGTTGTGAGAGTCCGGAACCCTGGCGCGACATCGGTGACACGTCGTCTGAGTCTGGAAGGCCTTTCGCGACATTGGTGACACCTCTTCTGAATCCAGGCACCTGATGAACGACGTCGGTGACATGTCTTCTCAGATCGGGCCAGCCTTGCGCAAAATCAGTCACACGTCGTCTGAATCCGAACACCCCTTGCGGGACATCGGTGACACCTCTTCTCAACCTTAACGTTCTTTGCGCGACATTAGTGATATGTCTTCTGAACATGGACGCCTGTCGACAACTACAACAGTTTATAACTGGTGACAACTACAACCTCCACCTCCACCCCCCCTTCCCCATACTTTCTCCCAACACACTACTTCAGCACTTCTATGCAAACAAACACACCCACAAACACACGCACTCACCCACAGACAAACGGCCGTTCTCGCTTATATATAGTAGGATATTAGGTTGGTCGAAAAGTCTTGCAACACTAGCACAACAATATTCAAATTTCTCCCTACTTGCTAAAATAAAAAGTCAGTCCACGATATATTCCCCATCCAAGTCTAGGATCCTGACCCATCTTTCACGCAGCATTTCAATCCCTTTCCGCCAGAATTCAGAGGACTGTGAGGAAAAAATTTCAGAACCCTCCTTTCCCGTTGACGTTGATCATCGAACTCTCATCCTCGAAGATGCTGCTTCAGAGCTCTGAGCAGGTGGTAGTCAGAGGAAGCGAGGTCTGGAGAGTATGGTGGATGGGGCAGAACCTCCCAGCCTAACTACTGGATTTTCTGGCGACTCACTTCTGCGATATGAAGACGCGCGTTGTCGTGTAGCAGGTAGACATTTTCCCGTTCTGGACGCTTTTGGCGCATGGCGTCGGCCAAGCTCTGGAGCTAGGTAGCGTAGACAGCTGCTGTGACTGTGGTCTCGCGATCCAGCAACTCCCAGTAAAGCATGCCTTCTGATTCCAACAGAGGGGCCTCCGGAGCGAGGTCGACCTTGAAGAGAGATGTCTCCAGCCTTGAAGCGCTGATACCAACGGGCCACTGTAAAATAGTGTATGACTTCCTCCTTAAATGCAGCGCAGATGTTGGAGGCTGCAGTCCTGGCGGAATGGCCTTGAAGAATTTCGTAGTGGACGATAGGTCGTAGCATGCTGCTGCTTATCGTTGGCATTGTTGCTGTATTCGTGCTCGACGAGGCCTTATACAGTATGCTTGAGGAAGCTTCGAGAATGTACTGTGACGTCACCACACAAGATCAATACTGTGAGAGTTTTAACAAATTTAACAGGCAGCAGCGTAAAGACCCAATATTTTTGCTGATGACTTTTCTGAAGGGGGTTGGTAGCGCAGACTGCCGTCGCATACGTCTGATCTAGGATCATGGTCTGGATGAATTGGATGAAGTTACTGTGATGAGTTGGATGAATTTACCGTATATTAAGCCAGAGCAAGCGTGGTAGCACCGTGGCCGGCTGTGGAGAACGCCCAATTCAGGTTCTTGCTTCAGGTGGCCCGCCAGGGACAACCAAGCCTTCCATCATTCCGGGATCGGCGAATTAGTGCTGGATTTCTCTGGGAAGGATAAAACATCAACTTGCCACCACAATTCATTTTATTGGCCCAAGCGCTCATTCAACGACACGACATCCTAAATATGAACAATGTGGAGCCCTTTCCAGAGAATGGATTCTTTAACACCGTCCTTTTCTTTTTACCCTTAAGGTTTAGCCGGCATCTGATGAGTTCTGAATGGGGGGAGCGTAGTAAAATTGAATGCAGGACGACGCACAAAACAACCATTTGAAAGGACAGCGCCTTGCAATTTCTATCCGAGGACAATAATCTGTGTTGATTTGACCTGATTTCCGTCCCTTCTAGAGATGCACTCTTCCACACAAGCTTAGATGCTGCATTTCTTATGATTTCAACCAATTTAGTTTTCAAAGACCTCTTCTGTCTATGGATGCTGATGTATTCCTTCAAGAATGATAATTTTTCCATCACTATGTGGACTTGTGCTGCCACTGCTTCATTAAAATGACTATGGATTATAGGACAACATGTTGGATGTCAAATAGCCTTCCGTTTGCCGCAATCCAAAAATGCTTTGGTAAATATGAAGACAAATACTACCTTATTCATTGTGTTTGAGAGAAATAGGGCCCTATTTCTGCGGAAAGGGTTCTCTGCGATCATAGTTTTTGAGCGCCAGTGAACAATGGAACGTGCAAATAGAATTCGGAATTGCTCTGAGATTGAGCACGTAGAGCACAAAACGACACAATTCCATTTAAACCCACTGGAATGGGTCGCACACCTCCATTCCAGCCCCACAAGGTGGCAAAGCTGTCTTCTGATGCTCCTAGTCTCACAAGGAGAGCCTCCGGAGTGGCGGTGAGCTTTTGGGATGCAATTCTTACAGGATGTAGGGTCCTGTGTAGGGACTGCAAAACTATTGTTACGTTTTTCGGAATGCTCTTCTGCGGTCGAAAAAAAACGTGTGGACGCGTGAGGGCGAGGTTCATGGCGCCCTGCTGCAATCTGACCCGATGTGGTCGGTTGGCGCAGTGGTAGCGGGGTCGCCTCTCGGGCGCAGCAAGCGGGTTTGATGGTTCGGTCCCCGGTGTCGCCAATGTGGTTTGCACACATCGGATAGTTTTTATTATGGGCTTGCCTGATCACAGGAGTCAATTCGTACGCGATTAATGCTTTTAGTATTTGAAGCTTAGGTTTTTGGGCTTTCATTTGAGTTACCTCTCAATGAATCGTATTTGCGTTGTACCATTTTATTGGATCGCTAGCATAGAAAAAATTCTTGAACCGTCCACATCGGGCTGGGTGGCAGCAGGGCGCCATGAACTTCGCGCTCACGCGTTCACACGTTTTTTTTTAAACAAAAGAGCATTCAGAAAAACGTAACTATGGTTTTGAACTCCCTACATGGGACCCTACATGCTGTAAAAATTGCATCGCAAAAGCTCACCGCCACTCCGGAGGCTCTCCATGTCAGTGTGTTCTCCTCATGAAAGAGTTGGCTCACTTCGTGACACCTTCGGTGAAGGTCGTCGAAAGGTTGGACAAAGACGATTCCCTCAGCGTTCAGCCGTCAGTCAGCACGCCGCCATTCTCGCTCACGCTGTATCGTGGAGATTTGTGCGAAACAGCACAAGTAGCCTCTCTGCTTAATCAACGCCGCCGCGATCGCACTCACATGGTCCGTAATTAAATTGTGGCCATTTCAATTCCAGGACACTCTCAGCAGCATCTCCTCGGAGAGTGACGGACGTCCACGTGACCGTCGGGCGATGATTCACCGGCGCTCGTTGTCCCGTGTGAAAGTGACGTACTTGGTCGTCCGTCGGCTGGAGCTGGGCTTCTTTGTGGAAGGCTCTTTGTATTCGGAATCACCGGAACGAGCTTACGCACATGAAACAGCAAGGATGCGGGTGAAGGACGGCTTTATTCAATTCCCTGCTTAAGTTACACCACGCATTCTACATACTTCTACTCAATGTCGTGGAAGCAATTTGAATGCGTACAATTTGGTGAATGGGGGTGTATTTGTTGTTTAAGTCTCGGACTTGAAATTTGTCAAGACATTTCCCAAGCTGAATGTTTATCAAAGCCAAATAAATAAGTAATGGACGTGTGCATGCACAAATTACAGAAAACGAATGAGAAAGTTTGTCTGCAGTTATAAGTTTTTGTAAGCTTAAATAAGAATTTCGTCTGCCTGCTGTCCCTAGTCTACAAGCTGTTCACTCGAGTGATCCTGAATAGAATCAGCAGAACGCTGAACGAAGGACAGCCATGCGAACAAGCAGGATTTCGGAGAGGATTCAGCACGATCGACCACATACACACCATTACGAAGCTCATCGAAGTGTCGCGAGAGTACAAGCTGCCGCTGTGCCTTACGTTCATTGACCTGAAGAAGGCATTCGATTCCGTCGAGACTGAAGCGGTCCTCGAAGCCCTGCTCACTCAGGGCGTTCCTACTCAGTACATCAGAATCCTTCGAGAGCTGTACATTGGATTCACGACCTAGATCTCTCCATTCTACAACGACGTCGTCATCGACGTGAAGAGAGGGGTTCGACAAGGGGATACCATATCCCCGAAGCTCTTCAGCGCCACCCTCGAAAACGTCATGCGCGAACTAGAATGGGATGACATGGGAGTGAAGGTCGACGGCCGGCAACTGCACCATCTTCGCTTCGCTGACGACATCGTGCTCATAACACCGAGCATCAGTCAGGCGGAACGAATGCTGGCCGACTTCGATCGTGTATGTGGAAGCGTTGGACTGCAGCTGAATCTTACGAAGACGATGTTCATGAAGAACGGATGGGTTTCTGATGCCCCATTCTCGCTCAACGGAACGAACATCTCCGAATGCTCCAGCTATGTGTATCTGTGTCGCGAGGTCAACATGGCCAACGACCTAGCACCAGAGCTGAGCAGGAGGAAAAGAGCGGCTTGGGGAGCTTTCAAGAGCGTCGAAGAAGTCGCGAAGAAGACGAAGAACGTCCGACTCCGTGCCCACCTATTCGACTCCACTGTTCTTCCTGCCCTAACATACGCCTCAGAGACCTGGGCTATACGAAAGCAGGATGAAGACGCGATCAGCCTCGCGCAGCGTGGAATCGAGAGAACGATACTCGGAGTGACACGACTCACGCAAGAGAGAGAAGGCCTCCGGAGTTCCGAGCTTCGCCGACGTTCGAAGATCAGTGACGCTGTCGCATGGGCCAAGTCGTCGAAAATTAGGTGGGCCGGCCACGTAATGCGCTTCGCAGACACCCGCTGGACGAGAGCCGTCACCGACTGGGTTCCGCGGGATGTCAAGAGAACACCAGGACGCCCACCAACGCGTTGGATGAACTTCTTCGTGAAAGCCCTGAACGACCGATATGACTCTCTTCGTGCAGAATGTCGTTGAGGCAACTGGAATGCGCATTTGCCCTATAGGCGCGTGTGAGCACAACTGAAGGAGACACAGGAGTCGCGTCCGATTCGTGTTCATCCATGGTTAAGATCTTGCCTAATGCGGGATTCAAACATTACACGCCGGACGGTGCCGCATTATGAAATGTACCCGTATCGATTGGGTCGATCGAGGGAAGTATACACAACTTTCAAGTCGAATTCGACACAGATCAAGCGAACTTCTTCTACATCCAATTTGATTTGAAAAATGCCCAATTCGTGAAAATGGGATAACCCCCCCCCCTAAAAACTAACGGTTTTCACCTTTTCTCAGTGTACAGGAAGTGAAAACCTTCAGCAAAAATATACTTCTTCAGTTCAATTCTTTCTAATCACTATTTTCCGAAGCAGGAAACCCTTTTTTTGTTGTTTTCTAAGCTGATACAATAGAGCAGGACAATGGTGAACGACAAAAAGCGTTCTTTGCCGTTAATTTTTTTGTTAAAAAAGGATGAGTAGAATTCATGGCGCGCCCCGCAGAGAAGAGATTGATTAACGCCAAGCTTTATTTTTCATACTTCCTAACCATTCCGACTCTGTGTTAGCGCTTAAGTGTGGGTGTTTAATGAAGAAAGCATTTATATCTTAGTAATAGAGAAGGCGCATGTATTGCAGTTGAAGGTACCGGCAGTTGCATGCACCTGGATTCAACGTTCTTGGTTCGGGTTCCAGCAGGCCAGTCAGGCTTTCCATCCGGAGTCGATGAATTGGTGCCAGACTTGCTTGGGAAGGATAAACAGGTGACCCTGTGTGTGTCTGATTATTGCAAGTGGCTGTATGGGCCGAATACATATTCAAATTGCCATCCCGCAGAATTAGAGTGCATGGCGGGTCCTAAACAGTGATTGATTAAAGCCGTACTTTTGTTCGTCATAAACGAGCTATGACTCCAAAAGTTTATTCGGTTACCTTTTCTAGGTTTTCGTTCTACAAAAGTAAAAGCCATCTTGATCTACATGTTTTGGATGGTCTGATGGTGCACTTCACAGTGGTTAAGGGAGACAGCCGCTTTACTAGTGGTACCATTGTCAACGGCGCGTGTGGCGCAGTCGGAGGAGACGCCGACTGTCGCGTGCACCCGATACCAGGTTCCTAGTTCGGATTTCCCGCCCAGGCCGACCAAGCCTTCCATCCCTCTGGGGTCGGTGAATTGGTGCCAGACTGTTTGGGAAGGATAAAGCGCTGAGCGCTTATTCATGGGCTGGCCACCGCAAGCCATTGTATGGCCAAATGCGCATTCAAATCGCCTCCGCGATATCCCGTAGAAGTAGAATGCGTGGCGCATCCCAAAGGGGATTGAGTAACGCCGTCCTTTATCCTTTATCCTTTATCCATTGTCAACACTCCCTTTTCAATTTTTTTTCACTGTTCTTGGTTTCAGGCCAACTCTGCCGTTTCTCCACGACCCGTGAACTTTTTTTGACGGCAGGATTACTACATGGAAAGCGGGCGGCCGTTTTTGGCCTCTTGGTACTGTTGACACAGAATCAGCTATCATCTCCAGATAGATCACTGTGAAGCGAAATGGCATGAGGCTCTCAGAAATTTGAGGCCACATGTGAAACCAGGTCATACCCAGGCATATTACTGTTACGGCACACGTCAACCCTCATTCCTCATCTGGCACGCGGAAGCAGGGATTCGACGCAGAAACCTTTGCCAATTAGTCAGTGGCATCTTGGCAGATGGATTCCTTCGTATTTTGACGAGTCCGCGTTTCCATTTGCGAATTCGCGTTCCGTCTGCATTAACGTCTACGTGTCATCCGTCTGAACAGAAGCTCCTTGTTGGCTGCATCAATGGTTCCCTGTCCCTGATGATCTACATATTTTTCATTCAAGGCTGGACACCTTTAAACCTAACCACGCACTGTAATAAGCAATTCAAATCAAAACGAGCGTCGTCCACATGGAAGTAGAGATTCTCCGAGGTTTGACCAATCTTTGGCTCACTAAAAATTTATCATGAATTTCTGGAAGTTTTTTCTCCTAGCAGTCGTATCAACGGCTTAATGACAGTATCCTCGGTGCCGGAGTGCTACGCACTATGAGCTTTTGCGATTTTCCAGCCAACTATATAGTATTATACAACTCATTATTTCGAAAAAATTTTGGAGACTGTTCAGTCACTGGCGTTCCAACTTTTAGGCTCACATCTGGCTAAATGTTCTGTGTGGAAAAGTGAAAGGAAAAAAGAATAAAGGACGGCGTTGCTCAATCCTTTGTGGGATGTGCCACGCGTTCGCTTCTACAAGATGACGTGTTGGCAATTTGAATGCGTAATTTGCCAATACAATGACGTGCAGTGGCTAGCCGATGAGGAAGTCAGCGCTTTAACCTTCCCAGACAAGTTTGGTACCAATTCACCGACCTCGGGGGGGGGGGGGGGGGGATGGAAGGCTTGGTTGTCCTAGGCGGGAAATCCGAACCAGGAACCTGGAATAGGGTGCGCGCGACAGCAAACACCTCCTCCGAATGCACTTAACGAGCTCCGCGTGTGGTAGATACACCTGTTTCTCAAAATGAAGGTTAGCACAGGAAGTGGTGCAATTTTATGCTGGAAAATTTTGTGTGAATGATATTCATGCAAATCAGGAAGCAAGGCAACTGCAGAATGCAACCCCTGCATCTAACACACCCGATGCGTTCAGCTGTTCTCTAATTTGAAAAAGTCTAAAAACTCTCGATTACTCTTCTGTGCCCATCAGGCTTGCTAGAAAATTATATTACCTCGCCCGACGTTTTGACTAACTCGTCTTCTCTTGATCAGGGCTTGAAAGAAACCCGTGAACCATGGATGTCACTGAAATCACGGATGAGGAAATTCTTAGCTACTTTCGTCCATTGAAGAAAGCGAGTGAAAGATCTGCAGAAATCAAACTTATTTTTGGTTTATTTTATAACAAACCTGAGTGGCGCAGAAGAATGAGCAGATGATAAGAAAATGCCCATGTTTGGGGACGTCGAACTTGGAGTCTTCTAAAAACTCTATTTTTGTTTGAGAGATAAGAATTTTATTGTTATTCAAACAGTTATGACAATTTTTTTGAGACACCGACACAGAATGAACATATCCCCTCCCAATAGGATAGATCCGTTTGCTCGATACCTTCTAACTGGTGTAGAACGGTTGGAAGTGAAGACTATTCCCAATTTCAAAACCGTGCTCAAAGCCCCAGTGCAGGATCTACTAGTCTATTCAGTTTTGTCCAAAACGAACTTGGAAGAAGGAGCGACCAGCTAACGTACTGAAATCTAATTCTGCTTAAGGAGCTAGGAACCATCATGCAACAGCCCAGCTGACGTGAGACCAACTTGGTAACTAAGTTTCGTCTAGTCCCTATGTGACAAAGGGCAGTGCCTTCGCTACTGTTTTTCGGCAGTCATCTCGTGACCTGTTCCAGCTGCTCACGTATGAAACCCTCTAAAACTTCTGGAATCCAATTTCGCGACGCCCAAATGTTGCGCATTCGTGCGTCACTGCAGTGCGGAAGTAATTGTAACGCATTTAACGCGATAATCTTGTTTTAGGCCTCGTGTTTCTTCGGATGGTGGAACTGGCCTCTCGCTGGCTGCTTCTGTTTGAGGCGATGTTGTCTCGGAGCAGGTCTAGGGTAAAGAGAGCTCCACTTTGTAAACTAATCTGCATCCTGGCTTTCCAGAGTGCTCCTCGGAAACCAACCCTAAAATAGGATTCCTTCCCACTTCCCTCACAATTCTTTTCACATACTGCTTTTAAGGCATGAACTTGGTCCGTAGTAATTATTCTGACCACTCCCTATGGGTATTAGTAGAGCTACTCGAAAACAACATCATCTGAAGAAGTACATCGCCCTTTTCATTGTTGACCGTGCCATGGTAGCAGCAGCTGTTTTAGTTCGTAATTTCAGAAGTGCAGCTTGGGAGATTTGGCGTGGTTCTGTGTCTCCTAATCAGGGAGTTCATACTTCAAGAAACTTTGCCTTAAGTGAACATAGTAAGTTCAGATAAGGCAGTGAAATGTCAAGAATCAGAATCTCGTCTGGCTGAAGCATCTCCCTTTTCCATTATTCCCTCTCTCATTATCCGTTTCTCTCACTGACTCAATGGCTCTCTTTCTCTCTCACTCCTTTCTCCCTCTGACCTACTCAGGATTGTTCACAGGTACAAAACTATTGATCCAAGGCAAGGCTGCGCAAGTTCAGATTTCCAGGCCGTTGGTTTCTACGACTTCCAAATTGAAAAAGACTGCTTAACGTAGGCTTCACATGTCTATGGTCTGTAGTGATGGTGTGATGGGCGACGTCTACTTCACCTTGAAAAGTAGATGTTTCGAGGTTATAAAGTGCCGCAACGACTTCAAGGGGCGAATTCTATCTGTCGCTTTCAAGTTCTCTGTTAGCGCAAAACAAAATACAGGTGTTATGAAAGAAGGAAGGCGTTTTCGACTTTATTTCGGATGCTCCACGCACAGTACTCTTCTGTGAGATGATGCTCAGGTGTTTCTTCACATGCATAACTTGCAGTAAGAAGAGGGATAACTGATGGACAACAAGGAAAAAAAGTGGCACACAAAATGCAGAATGTAAGTGAAAACAACATCTTGTTCCACTAATTAGCCTTATAGAGGATATTAAGGACAAGGCATAGCTACCATACACTAGGGTGATTTTCAGTAGGTAAGAGGGTGGTGTCATGTCATGTAAATAATTTTGTTTAATCTAAATGCAGTTCATAGTTTCGTCCGAAACGCTCACAACAATTTGTTGGTGTTAGTTGTTGTAAAGCAGATCTCTGTTTTTTTTTATTGTATCCTTTCTGTGTTTTTTTAATGGCGCACTATGGGTGCAATAATGAATAAATGAATGAATGTAAAAACCAGTTCAGAGAGCGATTCATATTCAAGGGAGGTCGAAAATTTTACGAAAGAATGCTGTGAGATAGAGTTGTCTGGGATTTGAACGGTGAAATCATAACGAAGTAATGTGGGCGCTTTTTACAGTATCAAACTTGAAAACTACAACTCCTGCCGCATCTTTTGGTCTTTGGGCGGAAAAAACGCATTTTTGACGATTTTTGATTGCGCTCTTCAAATTTTGCGCTTTATCGAATTTATTTTCTCTAAAGCACGCAGTGTGAAGAGCGCTATCAAAAGGCGGCGGAACAGGCGTTTTTTGCGCTTTTTCCGAACACAGACCGGCCGGTATTATATTGTATTTGTTCAAGGGTTTTTCGAAGAAACCTGTCAATTCCTTTAAAATAATTAGCAAGTTAAGCCCTATACGGGTAAGGGAGGGACACTCTTCTAAGCGCAGGTTTCATGAGCAAACAGCTCACGATAGGACACAACTGTGTTGCGTTTTCCTTGACGTAATCCACACCAGTTCTAGAATTCCGATTAAATTTGACACAACAGTAAGAAAAATAGGGAAGAAAAATCGCCGTCACAACCATGTACTCTTTTGACACGCATTGCGCCAAAAGCTATATAATTATATAGCAAATGATGTTATTACTAAGAACGCATAAGATGGCATCTCACAGAATAAATACTTAGCTGTATTCCAAATTACATAACTTGTCTACTAAGCTATATAATCGGTCTTTGAAGTCTTCTTTTTTCATACTTAGTTTAATGAACTAAGGATATTCGAACTCCTCCAAAAATGGCCGGCATCCTTTTCGATCACTCCAGACAATATTCCCTGGAGATTTATTAAGGAAACAGCGCATGTGCTTGCAAAACCGCTGGCTTACATTTTTAATCAGTCCACGATGTACTCACGAACTCCCAGGCGCTGGAAACATTCGTACATTACACCAATTTTAAAGAAGGAACCGTCTAGCGACCCGATAAACTATAGACCTGTTAGCATCACATCACTTTCTTGCAGTGTCTTTGAGAAAATAGTAAGAGACCATCTATCAGACCATCTGGAGACAAATTCCATTATACCTAAGACGATTCCATTATACCCTGGATTTGTTAAGGAACGCTCTATTGAAACAAACCTTCTGGAATCGCTAAATGATTGGACATGTGCACTAGACGACAGAAAGAGCTGCGATGTTATTTATTTGGATTTTTCTAAAGCCTTTGATCGCGTTTGTCATAGTAAGTTCATCCTATGCTTGTAAATTGGATAAAGGAATCTATCACTGGAAGAACACATCAGGTCAAGGTCAACAAACATTATTCAGAAACTGAAGATGTTAAAAGCGGTTTACCTCAGGGAAGTGTTTTATCACCAGTTCTGTTTGCTGTTTATACCTACGACCTTGCCCAGGTTGTCAGCGACTTTGGAATACGTTTTAAGCAAGCTGCCGATGTCAAGATTAACTGTGAGACTGGAAACAACTCATCAGCCAATCTTCAGTCCGCAATTGATGCTGTTAGTGAGTGGTCCCGTTTGTGGTCCCTGCCTCTATGTATCTCCTGAGAAAACAGTTCATATGAGGCTAGGTAGCTGTCCAGGTCCCGCAACTTTTAACATTCAAGGTATCATCATTCTTACTGTTGATCATGATGTTGATTTAGGATTTTCTTACAATAACAAGTTAGACTTTAGCGAGCACTACAAAAGCAATTGCAGGAGGGCGTATGTCCGCACTTACCAAATTTTCAAAGGATTGGGTACGAAGAACATCCAGGGTTTACTTAAGGTCTACAAAACCTACGTTAGGCCGCTTTTAGAATGCGGTACAACAGTGTTTTCACCTTGTAAGAAAAAGGATATTGCAGCTATTGAGAAGATTCAGAATAATTCCACTAGAAAATTAATTGCCAGATATGGCGGATTTTTGTATTCTCTAATACCAAGGTCTACAATTAGAAACAAATTTCTCGGTCTTCATTCATTGGAAACACGTAGGAAACTAAGAGATGTCTCCGTGGTTTTTAAGATAATGTCTGGAATGTGTGACGTTGATAGCGCAACATTCTACAGTTACATAGCATCGAAGACGCGAGGCAATTGCCATAAATTGACTTATCGAAGACCTAGGACTAATATCCGAGCGAATTCATTTGTTGTAAGAGCAGGATCTATGTACTTATCATTGAAAAGCGCGATAGTGCATACACCTCCCAACTTTCCTTCTTTCAAACGGATGGCCTCTGAGAAGATTCTCAGCTTTTAAACATTTCACTGCCCCTACTTTCACCTCTCAACTCCTACCTTAATGAATTGTCTTTCTTTAACGTTGCCATTGTACGAAGTATTCTCATAATGGTCTGTGTTGCTGTTCGTCGCGTTTTCTAACGTTTGTCTTAAACAACGTAATAAATTATTATTATTATTATTATTATTATTATTATTATTATTATTATTATTATACCTACATTTTCGAACTATGCGAAGAGTCGCAAGGAATGTTATTGCTTTTTCCTAATGGCATAACTAGTGAAGGAGGATCTACAAAGAAATCTAGCTAAATGGTAAAAGGGATAAAGATCGGCGTCAGTCAGTTGTTTGTGGGATGCTCCACGCATTCTAATGGAGTAAATTTGAATGGGTATTTCACCTACACATAAAAATGGATTGGTTAGTGCAAAACCTTATACTCTGAATTTTATACTTACCATCACTTCTGCCCTTTATTCATGTGCACGTTTCAATACTGCAGTAAGAAACGTTTCTTGTTTTTTTTTCTGCGATTTTGTAGTTTTGATAAAAACCGTACACATATGCACAGTGCCTTTCATCCTGTGTTAGACAAGCAGTCAAGCGCATATAAAAATTAAGTGTGGTTTTGGAAACATAAAGGCAGGATGGCGAAAACCGACAGCTTAGCGATGTGCCACCAGGCGCATGCTTTCGCCTGCACTCACAAGGGAGGTCAATGAACTTCCCGTGGCAATTTTAAAAGCGACCTATATAGTGTTGTAGAGCGTTGTCTGAGAAGCACCACAGTGGTTTCCAAATTTCCTGCGGACATCTGGGTAGGTCAAAAATTGCAAAAAACCATTTCACTTCAATACGGGCCGATAAAGCAGAACTGACGCCTGGAACTGCCATGCTGTGGTTAGAATCTAACCTGCAAAAGGTTTGGGGCTAGAACAGTAGCGGAATTACAGTGATTTCACAAGTTGCTTGTTAGCCTTACAGTGACCGAAGTGGAACATTGAGGTGCGCCGCTCACCGCCAACGCAAAGGCGACCGGATGGCCGAGTGGCTATAGGGGGCGGGCTTGCGGGGAAAGCGTCAGGGGTTCGAGTCCGGAGGTGCTGCTCCTGAGTTGCTGATCTTGCTCCATCAATTTTTGTCGACATAAAGTGTATCTTAACCGCGGTAGTGTACCATACTGACATTATAACTTTATTTTAACCTCGATATAAACACAAAAATAAACACCCAAAGCAACAGCGTTCATAATACCTAATTCGATTGGCCATTGAGAAGGAGCATGCGACTTTTCTTTGCCTGCAAAATAGATAACTTCAGAGCTCCAAAGATCGCGGAAAGAATATTATTTTTATTTATTATTATTTATTATTTATATTCTAGTTTTAATTAATTAATTAACTATATTTATGTTTGATTTTTTTCGATCCCTCTTCGACTTCTGGAGAGAAAGTATAACAGTACCAATCTGTCTTCTTCATCCTCAACCAACCATATTGCTAGTGATTTCACGGCCGTCACATACAGCAACCTCCTCAACCTCCTCACTACTACAGGAAGGCGTAATACCACCCATATCATTGTCATCGTCCGGCGACCAGTCTACATCCTGCGCTTCCTTCAAGTCAAGCTAACATCACGAACGAGAGAACAGGCGACTTTTCTTCGCAGTTCCTCGGTAGCATTCAAGGACCTGTCCCAGCTACAAAATAGATAATATTCTTTATCTTGACCGTCTTCGTTAGGCATTGACAGTGAGTCTGTTAGCACTACTTCATGACTCCAAAAGTGGAACAGAGATTGAAAAAATGGATAAAAAAGATTTATCTTTTTTCATTATTTATTTATTTATTTATTATGTATTAATTACGTATTATTGATTTATATTTATATTTATATTTTCAATTAATTAATTGATGTATATTATTTATATTTGATCGATTGTTGTGATCGTCCTTCGACACACTATACGACACCCCCCCCCCCCCGACTTGATATCAAATGTATAATTCAATGTTTCCTCCGGGCCGAGTTATTGGTTGTCTTGCTAACTGCCTTCCTCCCGAATACTCTGCCCCTATTCGTAGGGAGATCGCCGTAACAGATGCCTTTCGGGGCATAATTCAAAATGCTATGTATGGGGATATTGATTGTGCTGATGAGGAGGAAACACTCCAGATAGTTTTTTGTTTGATGCTTATTGCATTGACGTTCTCTCGTTCGTGATGTTAGCTTGACTTGAAGGAAGCGCAGGATGTAGACTGGTCGCCGGACGATGACAATGATGTGGGTGGTATTACGCCTTCCTGTAGTAGTGAGGAGGTTGAGGAGGTTGCTGAATGTGACGGCCGTGAAATCACTAGCAATATGGTTGGTTGAGAATGAAGAAGACAGATTGGTACTGTTATACTTTTTCTCCAGAAGTCGAAGAGGGATCGAAAAAAATCAAACATAAATATAGATAATTAATCAATTAAAATAAAAAAGAAAATAATAAATAATAATAAATAAAAATAATATTCTTTCCGCGATCTTTGGAGCTCTGAAGTTATCTATTTTGCAGGCAAAGAAAAGTCGCCTGCTCCTTCTCAATGGCCAATCGAATTAGGTATTATGAACGCTGTTGCTTTGGGTGTTTATTTTTGTGTTTATATCGAGGTTAAAATAAAGTTATAATGTAGTATGGTACACTACCGCGGTTAAGATACACTTTATATCGACAAAAATTGATGGAGCAAGACCAGCAACTCAGGAGCAGCACCTCCGGACTCGAACCCCCGACGCTTTCCCCGCAAGCCCGCCCCTACAGCCACTCGGCCACCCGGTCGCCTTCGCGTTGGCGGTGAGCGGCGCACCTCAATGTTCCACTTCGGTCACTGTAAGGCTAACAAGCAACTTGTGAAATCACTGTAATTCCGCTACTGTTCTAGCCCCAAACCTTTTGCAGGTTAGATTCTAACCACAGCATGGCAGTTCCAGGCGTCAGTTCTGCTTTATCGGCCCGTATTGAAGTGAATGGTTTTTTGCAATTTTTGACCTACCCAGATGTCCGCAGGAAATTTGGAAACCACTGTGGTGCTTCTCAGACGACGCTCTACAACACTATATAGGTCACTTTTAAAATTGCCACGGGAAGTTCATTGACCTCCCTTGTCAGAGTCGAGTCTCTTGGTTTGGGCCCCCACACATGTCAAGCGAGCCTTTCATTCCTTTGCGGTTGGCAAATTAGCATCAGGTCCGTCTGGGATGGATAAACACCTGAACACCTTGTGAGCTGAGCGCGGCAAGTCATTGTATAGGCCAAATATGTGCGTATCTCTCGACATCTCGTAGAAGTAGAATGCGTGGCGCACCCCAAAAACGAATGGAGTAACACATCTTTTATCCGGTTCCTTAATAAGCACTGTATTCACTTTAAATTGAATACATTTGAAATCAAAATGAGCAATGTTTTAAGGGAAATCCGACACTTTTGAAATCGAACGGAACATCCAAAAAATCGAAATCAGAATGGGCTATTTCCACATTAAACTAGAGGCTCTCCAAAACATTTAAAATGAATTGAATTCCAGTCTTGCTCATGGAAGCATTATTATCATTATTTTTCTTGTAAAATTTTCAATCCTCTCAATCCTCTCCACAAGCGAGCCAATTGCCGTTGACCTTTGCCTTCAAACTTCAAACCACGTGCCGCACCTGCTACTTTGGGTAAGATTGAAATCTACACTGCCACCATTTTCGCCCTAAACATCCAGTTCATCGCGTCATTTCAGGAACATTGGTAATCGGAAAGCTCATGATTCGTTTATAACTGATTCAGCTTCTTCATCTCTTGAGAGGATATGTCAGCCAAGTTTGTTTTAAATCTTCCCTGTGAATTCCCTATGAAGTTCCCTACGGATCCACCCACTCTATCGTGGTCTTCATTCATCTGTCGTCCTTTCTGCCAGCATGTGGTCGACCGATCGGTGCTTCGCTTTTGACAAGTGTTCCGCCGCCTGACGTCAGCGAAGCCCAAGTTGGGGGTGGAATCCTCCTGATGCACTTTCAGAGGAAAAACGCGTGACAGTTACAGTCTCTGGCTGGCTAATACAGTGCAGTCCAATGCAATTAGAAGTCAGTTATGTACAAGGGACCACTGTGAAACTACCCCTACGATTCACAAAAAAGCCTATATGGTCTTATAGGGCATCTAACAGTGAGTAGTGAAGATCATGTTTGCTGTGGGCCATTGGGTCGTTCAAAAATGCAAAAATTTGTCGCATAGTAACTTCTGGACGAGAGGTCGGGATACATATCCTCCCACAACTGCACAGTGCTGGCCACTTTGCCGCGCTCACTTTAAACCGAATTTGTGTAAGCCTTTCAATTCAAAAATGCGGGTATACTGTCTACTAACTGGAAGACTTATCTATCACCAGGTCGAACCACCGCATGGGACACATATATGTACATTCAAATTGCCAACACAACACTTCCTACAAGAAAACGTTCACAGCTCAGGCTGAGCTATGGCGATGCTTTTTTGACAGGATGCAGGGCCGTGTGAGCGGTGCCCAGAATTACGGTTAGTTTTTGCTGAACGTTTTTTTTAAAGACCTAAAAAAGAGGTGTGAAAACGTGTGCGCAATAATCACCAACCTCTACGACACCCACGAGATGTGCCTCGGTGGCGCAGTCGGTAGAAGTGCCGCCTCGTAGGAGCACATCGGCGTGCTATTCAGTTGGAGTCCGAGTGCTACCCATGTTTTTGCACATATATTAATTTGTTGTTATTACGCTTTCTTATGAACAGGAGTCAATTTTAAACCATTAATGCTTACAACAAACCAGGGCTGTCTATTTGCGCGTTCATGCTAGTTTTTCAACGATGCGCTTGTGTTTTACTTATTTCATAGTTTTGTACGATAGCTGTTGACAAAAAGGGTAGAGCAATAAGCCTTTTATTTAAAGAGAAATGATATGGTGCACATACGCACCGGTTATTGTAAGCATTGATGGTCTAAAATTGTCTCCTGTGGTAATGACAAAGCGTAATAAAGACAAACTAAAACGTGCAAAAATACTGGCAGCACCGGGACTCGAACTCAAAAGTCCGTCGATGGGCTTCTATGAAGCGGCACTCCCACCCACTGCGTCCTCGACCCACAACCTCAATGTCTCTTAGGGTGTCATTGAGGTTGCTGAGTGTTGCGCACATATTTTCTCACCTCTTCTTCAGGTGTTCAAAAAAGCATTTAGCATAAACTAACTGTAATTCTGGACTCCACTCATATGGCCCTACATCCTGTCAAAGCAACATCACAAAAGCTCTCCATGCCTTGGGAACCTTTCCCTGAAGTAGATTTGGCGTGCAGACATGGATGGATTAATGCGATCCTTTACCCTTTACCTGTTGTCTTTTTAGGTGGTATGGAACGGGAGGACGAACGTAATTTCCACTTCAAGGTTGCTTCCTGTCGATTAGGATAGATCCTAATACGAGACTGCGGAGACAGCATTAGTTATTCCGCATTACCTTACCACATATCTTGCCGTTGACGGTAGAACTGCTAAAGCAGACTCCAGCAACTTCCTCATTCGTTCCTGTCGCCGCATGTCAGAGTGCTCCAACGGCTTCTTTTCATTCGTGCGACAGAAAGGCGTGCGACAGGCGTCATATTTTTCGTCCAGAGCCTTCACGAAGAAGCTCGACGATGGCGTTGGTGGGCGTTCCCATGTCCTTCTGACACCGGGCGGATCCAGTGTGTTACGTTCTGGTTCAGCGTGTGTCTGCGAAACGCATTACATGGCCGCCCATCCAATCTTCGACGCCTTGGCCCATGTGACAACGTCTCTGATTCTCAAGCGTCGACGAAGCAACTCCGCAGGTCTTCTCTCCCTTGCGTGAATCGTGTAACTCCGTCCATCGTCTTCTTGATTCTTCGTTCTGCGACGCTGATCGCGTGCTCATTCCGCTTTCATCGAGCGCAGGTCTCTGCGGCGAAGGTTAACAGTGGAATCGAATATGTAGGAACGGAGGCGGACGTTCTTCACTGCTTCTTCGACAACACTGACAAGCCCCCCCCCCCCCCCACCTCCATGGCCGTTTTCTTCCGCTCAGCTTCGGCACCAGGTCGCTGGTTATTTTCACTTCGCGACCCAGATACACGTAGCAAGAGATTTTGGAAATATACTTTCCGTTCCGTTTGAGCTGGGCTTTTCGGTGTCTAGAAGACTGCTTTCTTGAAATGTGGACAAAAAACGTTTCTAGAAATGTCTTCAAAAATAACGAAAAATAATATTTTTAACCAGCAAGCTATAGGTGGGGTATGGTAGCGCAGTCGGAGGAGGCGCTGGTTGTCATCCGCACTAGACACTGGATCAGACGCCGATTCCAATAATTTTATCCGTCATTTTTTTGATTGAAAGGATTAAGGGCTTCCTTGAAAACATCTGGGCGTAGTTCAAATAAGAGTAGCTTTAATGAGAAGGATTTTCTTATGATCCAAACGACTGATTTCTTTTAGGATCTTATATAGGATATCCAAATAGGTTCGGACATCAGATTTCTGATCAACATCAGTTACAAAATTTATCCAGAAATCTGGTGAAAATCACCTCTATCTTAATCGCCCTGAGATCTGGGCTTTTCAAAAATCGCACTGTCAGAGCAATACATCTGACCATGGTTTGAAAAAAATACTGTTCCGAATTATTGGAATTGGCGTCGGACCCAATGTGTGGTCTGCACCCTGAATCAAGTTCGTGGTTCGGGTTTTCAAAATGTGCCAACCAAGCCTTTCATTTCTTTGTGGTCGGTGTCTTGTGCCGAATTTGTCTGAGAAAGTCAAAGCAGTGAATCGTTCAATTGCTGACCACCACGAGACATTGCATAGGATGGCTAGGCATCCGAAGTGCCTCCAAGATATCCCCTAGAAGTAGAGTGCGTGGCGCATAACAAAAAGGATTGATTAATGTCGCCCTTTATCCTCATCTTTAGGCATTAGTTAAAATTCTAGTCGGTATTCGGATTCTCAATGTTGGCCAAACATCAACTGAAATATAACGTCATCGAAAACCTCGTCTGTGCTACCGAACAGCGGCAGCTTCTTATTCTCCAGAGTAAGGAGCGATGACGATTCGAGCGAAGAGGCTCTCTCACCCTCGTGATCATTAGCATGTTTGGGGGCGAAAACTCGATTTTTTCCGTTGTTTTCTTAGTGACGGCCACACCCCGTCGCTAACGTAGCTGGTGGCACTCATCGAATTAATTGCTGTCTCAAAGAAACCTACACCACGCCGATTCTGCGTCTACAAAGCAGCGTATAATCATGTTAGGTCGTCGTGTAGGAGGAGCGGTTTCAATCTGTTTGGCGGCTTCACTGAAATTTCATCTTTGAAAATGCCGCCGCGCTAATTTATGAGACCTTTCTCGTACGGCCTGCGGCTTCGGCGTAAGTCCATGAAACTCATCTCACGTGGTTCCCTGGTGAATAGTTTTGATGCGAAAGCATTTATCTTTGATGTGCGATGGAAACCAAAGAGCAGACGACGACAGAAGTTGGGACAGCGTCCAAAAAGATGCGACGATGTTGACGTGGAGGTTCTGCCGCTGGAGCAGACCACTCTCTCCTCTAGCGTTTCTCCTCGTGACTCTGTATTACCTTCCGTTTCCAGACAACCGTCTGTCAAGTTGTTATGGACTCATAACTCATCTGATGTGAGTAATTTCACGTGCTGCTCGTTATATATGACCTTGCACTTGACGCGACGCCATTTCAAGTTGCTACGTCCACCCACTTTCCCTCAGGACGTGAGCCATCATGGCTTCACACATTAATTTGAAAGCTAACTCCCCGTCGTTTTCTAACATCTTGTTCTGCATCCTGCTATTTTTTTGCATGCTATTAAATATCATTCGAAAGAAAATGATTTGCACTATCAGCACGTATCTTGCGTTTTTGGCAGTTTTCAGGTCATCAAATTAGAAAGTCAGCAAAAAATAACCTTCGCTAACAGTTCCTTCTCTCTGCTTATCATTAAGTTGTTTGCACAATGTTATAAATCATTTGAAAGAGGAATTTTTTGTTTTTTGAAAGAGGAAAACCCAATATTTGTTGGGTTTTTGTTCACATTGGTTTCCATTAAGTTTCAGCAGACTAAAGTGGAAAAAGTGAAAAGTCAAGGCATTGAATCGTTTTTCTACCAACAGTTCCTTCATTATTCATTTTATTTTGACAACTTAAAAATTAGCAAATTTGAGAACGACTAGAGAACAAGGTATATATTCCGATAGAGCAAAGAATTCTCTTTCAAACATCATAAAACATCGTACAATAAAAAGGTTGGCAAAGATCGTTTTCTCTTTTTCAACAGAAAAAAATCAAAATGGGAAATAAGGCAAATGTTTTGATAGAACAAAACATTTTATTTTTATATTTATTTATATTGAACATTTAACAATAACAATATCATAAAACTTACTAAAATTTACCATTTTGTTAAATAACATTTAACAAAATTTCTTACAAAAATTAATTTTTTTGTTTTTATTAAACATTTCATTTTTTCTTAATCAAGAGTAGGAGCTGTTGTTAACAACAATCCATGTCTTTAGGACACCCTACCTAATTGAT
Organism: Heligmosomoides polygyrus bakeri; assembly: GCA_947359475.1. Lineage (NCBI taxonomy): Eukaryota > Metazoa > Nematoda > Chromadorea > Rhabditida > Heligmosomidae > Heligmosomoides > Heligmosomoides polygyrus. The sequence goes on from OX375870.1 coordinate 11,913,420, forward strand.
CTGGAGATTAACAAACATCGAAATGAACAAAAAACCCAACGCATATTCTTGTAGAAAAAATTGTCTTCTATCGAAAGGTGTATAGCGTTGTGCAAAAGTCTGATAACTAAGCAGAGAGAAGGAGCCTTCGGTGAAGACCTACTAGAATCTGTAGAAAAAATGGTTCCCTTCGTTTGTTGTAAAAATTTCCAATTATCCATTTATTACAAATTATTGTAGTCATTCCCGTCATTCTTTGCGTGCCACATCTTCACGCCTCATCGGATAGGTTTCATCAGCCTTCGTATTAAAAGTGCTTTTTCGTGCTCCTTCTCCACAGCATCCGTTAGCTGAAGCTATGTGGCAGCGTACTATGTATAGTTGTGCTCTCGAATTTTTTTCGAATATTCGAATTTGAGCATATTCAAAAACTGCAGTTTTCTGAGTATTCGAATTTGAATCCATTCGAAAAACTCGATCCTCTGAATATCCAAATTCGAGTACATTCGATTTTTGAATACTTGAATTCGAATGTACTCCTTCGAATGAAAACCATTCGAGTACCTATTCGGATAGGTCATTCGAACACAACTATGAACAGAGTAAACCATAAGTTCTGCAACAAATTTAGGCAACCTTATTAGGAGTCCTATTCGAGTTGTAGAGAACTGCATACCAACTGTTATGTAGCATATCCTTGTTGCTATACTCGTTGCACCGATCGTGGTTGTAGCTACTCTTAGTAGAAAGTAATGCTCTCTGATCTAAAACTATCGAAAATCTTCCTCTGGCTGGCGGTGAAGGAATCTCGTCCTAATGTGGCTAAATTTCTGAATATTGCTGGTAGAACATTCTGTATTATGGGGCCGCACCTGGCAATTCAGGGCCTTCTCCAATGTGAACATTAGATGAATGGATCCGAATTACAACAGAAGAACTAATTACTAATTTGCTGATCATACACGATGCAGCAACGAGCTTTAGCAAATGCAGCCGTGTACGTAATCTGTGATTAGGAAACAGCATATGCGGTTTTTAGAAAACTGCAAGGAAACACAGCCCGCAAGTAAGGCGAGTACTCAGCTTACAAGGGAGGCCCATGAGCTTCCCCCAAAGATTCTTAACGTGACCTATATGGTCTTGTAGAGCATCGGACGAGGATCACAGAACTGTGCTTCGTTTTCGCTACGGGCCACTGGGTGGTCCAAAAATGGCAGAAATGGTGCCACTTCAGGGCGGCCTGATAAGGCAAAAGTGACACCTGGAATGGCCCTGTCGTAAAACGGTAAAACGATAGCTTACAGAAGGTTACGTTGGATATGTGTAAGTTAAAGGAGTATACGTATAGTATAGAATAGCCGGCACTGCTGCCTTTCACGACTCCAAAGGTCGAGGAGAGGTAGAAAGAAAATTTTCGCTCAAACTTTGCTTAGAGGGGTTACTTGGGGTGCTGATCACGGATATGATAACAATTTTTAAAATTTCGGTCGATTACGGCAGGTTACGGTAGACATGGGTGACTAAAGCTGCGCACGTTAGTGGGATCGCTTCCTTCTCCAATGTTGTCAGACATATTTTCCAACCTTCGACTTCAACTTTGATGAAAAGTAGTACAAGCAAAGTGATAATTTAGAAAAAGAGTGACAGATTCGTGGTTAGCAGCTTAAATAGATCCCATAGGCGAAGTCTGGGCGAAATCGGTAATCATGACTTCGTCACCATTATTTACAACTAGCCAATAATACGATAACCTACCGTAACCAAAATGTACTCTTCAGTTGCAAAAATGGAAACATTCCACAAAGTAATTAGCAGGACCACTCCCGGAATCCAAACCTCGACCCCACTCCCGCAAGCCAGCTCCACTAACCACTCGGCCATGCAGTCGCTACCGCCACCGTTGCAAATGAATCACTTGAATGTACTCTGCAGCTTCGTCCAAGAAACGTCGTAAATTATCATATTACTATAATCAATCTTTAATTTGAGCTCCAAACGTTTTGAAGGGTAAGTTTTGAGCATAACAGTGCCATTTCAGGTGTCACTTATGCCTCATCAACCCGCTCTGAAGTGATACCATTTTTGCCACTTCCGGACCATCCAGTGGCCCTTAGCAAAAACGAAGCAGAGTTCTGTGATTCTTGTCCGATTCCCTACAAGACCATATAGGTCTCGTTGAGAATCTTTGGGAGAAGTTCATGATCTTCCCTTGTTAGAGGAGACTCAGAGGAGAAGAGAGTAGAAATTTTTTTAGGCGCAGTTGGAGCGCCGCTCAGACTGCGTATTCAGCCACCGCTTCATTTGATGAAAAATTTCTTAATGTTGAGTCATCAAAGAAAGGTCAAAATAATAGTGCGCTTATTACTATCTTTGGGGAACTTGGTGATATACAAACTATGCCTGTGCATGGCAGATGTTCGTCTTACACGATTTTCCAAAATGTCTCCCCTATCAACCTAGGTTTTTATGTGAAAATATAATAGTAACAAGAGTCCGTAAAATATTTGTTCGAAACACAACAATATAATGACATATTTTTGGGACTCAACGGCGCCTTTTAAAGGCAAAATGCACATCTTGGTAAAGTGATTGTTCTAACAGCAAAAAATAGGAGCACGTGGTAGCGGTTCTCCGTTGTATGCTAAACATCGACCTGCTAGGGACTAGGTGTGAAATTCCTGCATCTTTAGATTTTTGATCTTCGTCATTTACCATCTTAGAGAAAACGTTTAGCTCTAAGTAGCGTAGAAAAATTATTGCCCCATATCTTCCCTGGAACAAATGAGGAATAAAATTCCGTTAGAGACTCTGCGACGCGCGCTGCAAAGCTACCCGCACGATCTGAAGGTTCTTATCAGTCCAGGAGTGGTCCCTTATGAACAATACCGCTCTACCACGTCTGGTACCAATTCACCGACCTCAGAGGGATGGAAGGCTTGGTTGGCCTGGGCGGGAAATCCGAACCAGGAACCTGGTATCGGGTACAGGCGACAGCCGGCGCCTCCTCCGACTGCGCTACACGCAGCCAACACAATCTAAAAGCTAGGAAAAATAATGTTTTAAATTGTGCAAATCCTTATCTTTATCCTTTGTCTTAAATCCTTATCTTTATCATAGCTTTTTTATACGCGTAAGTTTTTGTTGCAGGACTTATGGTTTACCCTGTATTCAGTGTACCCCCGTGCGGACTTCGCTTTTCCGTGCCTTCAGCATTTACTTACGTGGCAGAATTTGTTGATGTTTTCAGATTGTCAGAAGTTAGGAGAGAGGAATTGTGGACACAGGACTACGTCAGTCGGCAATTAGTCGGCAGATGCACGGAGCCAAAGTCTAGCTGCCACCATTGTCCATTCGGAACGCTTCTCATCTAAGAATTGAATATGTTGAGTCGTTCATCTCATTCCGGCTCCTTCTGCTGTACTGTAGAGAAACCAGAAGTTGATCTGTTTTTGAAGCGATCTGTAGTTAGTCAAAAGCAATAAGTTCATGCCACAGGGGCATCTTATTGTTAGAATGGAACTGCAATACGTTATCGATTTGAGCTCTGTAAATAGTAACAAAATACGAATAAAATAATTAAAATAAAATAGAAACAAGCAAATAACATAGAATACCATTTCTTTGAAAAGCCAAACATATAATAAATTTGAAGTGTGCAAGAAATAAAATGTTTCAGTTGATAAATGTTCTTAGATCTTCATCCTCTGCCGTGCAGTAATTGTGAAGTGCTGGCTTCACCCTAGTAAAATTGAAGTCCAGATATTTTCTATTAAAAATCTAATTTCATTAAAATTAAAAAATGCTTGACACATAATGCTGTTTGTGGAATTTGTTCCAATATGGGTTTCTCTCTATGCATTATTATTGAACTATTAGCGGAGTATATACAGCAAGAACAAACACTGCAACCTGTCCTCTCATGGAAATTGAAATTATTAAATATTATTGGTTTAAATTAACGTACAAATACAGAAGTTCAGAGATTTAACGAGCATGTGTAAAAAGTTCAGAACGAATCTCTGGAATTACTGTTGGAACTCCTTTCACTCTAGAATTTCATATAACTCAGCGTTGCTTTGACATGTGAGATTTTTTATGTAAGGCCACGAATTACCTAACAGGAGGAGTTGTGGGTCCGCTCAGGTGTCTACCCTTGTTCGATTCCGCCATACAGTAGTCAATTATCTGATTCAGTGGCAGCTCAATAATTGGAACAGGTGCTATCCCCTTCTGGTTGGCAATCGTAGCTTGCTGTATGCGCCAATTACGCTTTCGAAGTGCTGTCAAAACAACAACCGCAAGGCGAGTGCGTGGCGCGTCCCATAGGGATTAATTATCGCCGTCCTTTGTCTATTTGGACTGTACATGGTAGTGAACTAGTAGTCTGAACAGAGTTCTGTTGTTTAGCGTTCCGCCTCCAGCTTCATTTGAAGAATAATGAGATATATTATAAGCTGGTTACTATGGGTACGTGATAGAGCAGTGGGATGAGGTGTCAGTTGATGAGTACATCCCAAATAGAGGTTCCTGGTTTGGGCTTCATTCAGGTCAACCAAGCGTTCTTCCAACGCCTCTGGATTGGCAAATTGCAGTCAGACTAGTCTAGGAGGAATGAACCACTGTCTTGTCAATCGAGAGCGTGTATAACGCAGTCGGAGGAGGTGCCGGCTGTCGCGTGTAGCCGATACCAGGTTCTTGGTAACGGATTTCCCGCTCATTCCAACCAAGCCTTCAGTTCCTCCGGGATCGGTGAATTGGTACTAGACTTGTCTGGGAAGGGCAAAACGTTGACTTGTTCATCGACTGGACACCCCAAATCATTGTTTGCATGGCCCCATACCGCTTACAAATCACGTCCACGACATCTCGTAGAAGTATGTAGAATGCGTAGCGCACTCCAAAAAGGAATTGAGCAGCGCCGTTCTTTATCCTTTTATCCTTATCAATCTGACCATCACAAATTTCTATATTGTTCAACTACGCATTCAATTTGCCACCTCAACATCCCGTTAAAGTTTAATACCCGGCGCATTCCACATATGAAAATTGATTAGCCCCACATGCATTAAAATGCATTGAAATTAACCCTTAAAATGCATTAAAATTAACCCTTTATTGCTACTACTTACTGACGTTATTTTGTAAAGTATTGCATCGGTTTTTAAAGCGGGAAACTATGCTCCAGCGTTTGAAAGGTGGACGCCTGGTAACGCAGTCGGAGGAGGCGCCTGCTATCGCGTACATCCGGAAACGAGGTTCTTGGTTCGGGTTCCTTGCAGAGCAGTCGAACCTCCTTCATCGCTCCTCTTTTCGCTAATGGGAATCAGATTTCTCCGGGAAGGGTTGACCACTGGTGGCTAGCCACTGCAAGTCAGTATAGGTTAAATACGCATTCAAATTGCACTCACGATGTCCTGCAGAAGTAGAATGCGTGGAGTATTGCTCATAATGATTGACTAATGCCGTGCTTTATCCTTATTCCTTTTTGTAGGGTTCGCTGAAGTTTGCAGGACGTCGACGGTGAAGGGGCTCGTGGGCGTACTCATTCTCCGCGTTTGAGACACTCTACGAATGAGACTAGAGTAAGCAGGGATGTCAAATTCATGATATGTCTGGCTACGGCTGTCCACGGATCAAAAGTACTTCGAGGGAGATTTTATGGTGACACTTTGAAGCATGACTTCATAACAACGAGCTTGTTGTCAGGCACCATTCTACACCAGAGGAAGAGTGATTGAGAGCTTGCACTGAGAATGAGTGACAATTTCCATTAGATGGAAGGACATTGGTCTCGACTCACTTGCTCTCCTCAGTCTTTGAAACTGGGAAGGAGGAGTAGAAGAAAAGCTTCGCTAAGATTGAGTGAGTTTCTTCGAGAGACGCAGCTGTAGCACAACCAAAGAAGGCGCCAACTGTTGCGCGCACCATAGATCGATCCTCTTGGCTCGGTACCGTCATGACCAGCCAAGCTTTCCAACTTTCCGGAGTCAGTGGATCGGTAGCAAATTTGTCTGGAAAGGACGAAACGCTTAGTTATTTATGAACTGGCCAACGCTTGTCATTGTATGAGCCAATTACTCATGGAGGTTGTCTCCACGAGATCCCGTTGAAGTGGAAAGCATGGCGCATCCTGAAAGGGATTGAAGAACGAAAAACTTATCCTAAGGCTGTGCATGATAAACACTGACTTTCACTAGAAGCGCACGATGTATGCAGTGTTTTCTTAAAAATTTGGCTTTATGTACACCATTCGGCAGACAGAGACGCTGTTGCGCGTGGGTCGATTTGTCGAAAATTGGGTGGGCCGACCACGTAATGCGCTCCGCAAGACACCCGCTAGAAGAGAGCCCTCACCAACTGGATGTCAAGAGAACACCACGACGCCCACCAACGCGTTGGTCGGACTTCTTTCTGAAAGTTCTGAACGAACAATCAGACCCCCGAACGAAGACACTGGCGCACTCCGGCACCCGACAGAGACGAGTGGAGACGCTGTTGGCACCCGCTCCTGCGGCTCGATGATCAACGGGGCGACAGGTGATTGGGAAGACATGAGGAAGATCGAGGGCTAACAACTGCTCCATTTATGTATACGTGGCTCTTCATGTCAAGCTTACAACACCCGACATTGAATTTCCCTTAGCCGATGTTCGTGAAGAGCGGGATGCCGTGTGAGAACCTTCTCATGAACGAACGTAGGTTGTCTCCGGATTGTTCAGATTCCGGAACGCTGTCGCACGGGCTAGGTGGTCTGAAATAAGGCGGGTGTTACGAGTTTACCTGGATGACTCAGCTTAGCAGTGTGTCCATAGAACACTAGAACGCTCATAAGGTGTTGGTTTTACTAGTTTGTAAGAACTATTAAGAAAGGGATCAAAAAAGGGTTATAAAGCTCCTTGTGCCCCGAGAAGTATCGGGCGAGGAGAATGCATTGTTCTGGTAGAGACGGCTATTCTCTTTGTAGTTTCCTACAATCCGAATTGTAGCTGCTAGGCATTTATCTTCTAGTTTACCACCTTAAAACACAACAACAAGTGCTTCAACGTGGTCGAGTCGACACGACTTAAACGGTTTGAGGGGAGAATCGTGGGACGTGGAGCAGGCGTCTTCGATGTCGGTTCGAGAAACGTAGAGGAAAAGGTATTCGATCCCTGATACATGAAACTGTGAGAGTTCTTTGGAGGCACGGCGGACATGAGAAGGCGGAAGATAGCATTTGATGTGTTTGGTGCGGCGGCTGTGCCACATTGGCACGCGACGGAGACGAACGAACATTTTGTTGACACCCTCACTAGACATTAAATAAGTGGCAGAGATGTGATAAACCTCTCTAACAAAAAGCTTATATGATTTCATGATAGTGCAGAAGATGCAAAAAAACTGAAAAACTTGAATAGGTCTGTATCCGAACCCCCGACCTCGTGCTCACGAGTCCTCAAAAATACCCACTCGGATAACTCCGAACTGTTGGGACGGCATCCCGAAAATCACACGGTTTTGCCTTGGGACAGTTTTTCGTCATTTCCGGACCCCCCCCCCCCCCCCCCCCAGTGGACTGTAGAAAAACGAAAAACAATTCTGTGCTTCTCGTCTCATGCCCAACAACATCATGCAGGTCTCGTTGAGAATCCTTGGGGGAAGCTCATGGGCTTCCCTTGTAAGAGACATGCAGTCAAGCAAACTAGAGAGCTTGTAGTTGAAAAATGGCTTTCGCCTACTTTGTTAGTGATAGTTTCGTCTAGATTTAGGAGCAAAACGTTTTTTGAGGAAGTGCTCTGAGGAACTGAGAACAGCAGAAGAGTTACAGTGGACAAAGAGGAATAGTCCGGAATTTCGTTTGGGTTCTATAGTCCGTCTTTCTTCCATGTACAGCAATTTAAAAACTCTGCTAAAGCCCTGCAAGCTAGTGGTATCCATATCTCGGTTATTTTTGATGCTCCGCCTCCTTCACATCCGAGAAAGTCTTGATTTAGTCGTGTTCAAGCAGCGTTTCACGTGTGTTACATGTGAAGCCAGCCCCCCCCCCTTCCCTGCTGATTCGAGAACGTGAACATTGCTCATTCGTTTTTACTCATTAAACGCGATGATACCATTGTCCGGAAAATAAACAAATTTGTTGATGACGAAAAATAGGTACCGCTTGTCCCTAGATGATTGGAATTCGCTCTTGAGTATTCGATTCGTAATACACGGATAGTCGGCCTTCAGTGTCTATCGCGGAAGCTATGGACGTATATTTTCTCAGTTTTTAGTGAGATTCTTGTAAAATAACTTGGCTATTTTATTTCATTGCGTTCGAACTCTCTTGCATAGTTGACTCAAATGTCGCTTCGATGAAAAAAGATTGGAGTCACTCAGAGGGTTTTTTTGTGCAAAATCTTCACTATGCTGATAACCACTTTTAGATTTCTGCTAAGTCAATTTTGTACTCCAAGCTGTTTTTGTGTAATTATTTATTTCTAGAGCATTATCTGGTACATTAAGGCCCCCGCATACTTCTGCGGCGAGCGGCTTGACTCATCATCAGTGGGAGCGGTGACGGCGAGGTACTGTACTGTTTCTAGTCGGGACCGACTGGTGCTTACCAATAACGCGCCCCGATGACGATCGCGCGCCCGCATCGACGTCTCCGCTCTGGATCCCGCCGCGAAAGGGCAGAGCGCAGAGCGCAGACAGACAGACGCTGGAGCGGCGCCGCCGGGTGGAATGATTCAAGTCATTTCCGCCAGCGACGCCGCCGGTGCCGCTGGCGGCGAGCTCTGCGTCTCTGCCCTATGGTTAAGCATAGGGCAGCGGCGACACCGCAAAAGTCTGCGGGGGCCTTTACGTTGAAAGCGTATAACGCGGTGGCGCAGCCAAGCTGTACACGCCACTCAGCCAATCACAGAGCCGGGATAGAAACGCATGCACCTGGAGAAGAATATGTAGCCCTTGAACTGATTTGGTTTAGCAGTTCACCCCGCCAATCAGCTGATTCAACCAAATCTCACCACCGTCGCGTTACCTACTTTAGATGTAGTGCACCCGTTATATTTATTCTAGAAAATGGCTGTATTCTAGTCGGGAGGAGGTGGCCGGAAAGTGTCGTTTGCGTACGTCCTCTTCAACGCAGACATATTTTCTGGGGGCGGATTCAGTAACGTCTAACCTATGGGTAGAGGGGATAGAGATACCCACGATGAATCATGCGTCCCTGAATCTTACCTTATCTCTATCTGACTCTTATCCTACCTCTGCCCCTTATACCCCACATACCTACGGGTTTAACTGTTGGTGAATCCGGCCCCTGGATTCAGATAAAAACCCTCGCACAAGTCGTATAACGGGGCAGCATCTGAAGCTCTCGCAGAGACACTGATAAGAGATGGGAGATGCGAGCCACTACATAAATACCTACCCCCACCCTCCGATTAGGACAGATCCTAGAAACTCTGTACTCGTATACTGTATGTAGCTGTAGAGGAAGAGCAAATCTTAATTGTGGATGCATCGATCGCCTGCGCCAAGAAATAGACTAAGAGAATCGATGAATAAATTACTAACTATAAATATTTAATTAATTAATTAATTAATTAATTAATTACTTCCGCTTTGTTTAGTCAGATATTTGGTAAAATAAGGTGCTAAATAGATTAGAAACTAATCGTACAACAAAAAAATTAACCAGTAAATTAGTAGTAACACACAAAAATGTCTACTGAGATAGGTGGTTGAAACATAAATGTGCCAATTAAACCTGAAATACAGTTTCTAAAATACAACATAAAGAAAAAAGGATAAAGGACGGCGTTACTCAATCAATTTCGGGATACGCCACGCATTCTGCTTCAACTGGATGCGTGGGGGCCACTTGAATGCGTATCTGGCCATACGATGACATGCGGTGACCAGCTGATGAACAAGTCAGCGCTTTATCCTTCCCAGAGAAGTCTGCTACCAGTTCACCGACCATGGAGGGGTGGAAGGCTTGGTTGGCCTGGGAGGGAAATCCGAACCAGGAACCAGGTATCGGGTGCAGGCAACAGTCGGCGCCTCTTCCGACTGCGCTACACGCGCCCAAAATACTAAAATAAGTAGCTGAATTTAAAATGTACTCAGCATGCACATGAGTGGTTATTAAATGTAAGTATAAAAGCATAAGCATTAATCTTCTTTTATACGCTTTTCTTTTTATGTACTTCTTGAGAGATACATATCAGTATCATGTATCCTAGTTCTGTGAAGCATCGTGGCAGCAATTGAAACGATTATTTGAATCTTAGAATGACTTTTATGTTTGCTATAAATAACGAAATCAAGTAAATAATTATAATGGTATAATTAATTATTGCAAATATAGTGTAACTTTATACGTGGGCGCGAGGTGGCGTAGTCGCAGGAGACGTCAGCTATTGTCTGCCTCTAGAATCAAGAACTTGGTTCGGGTTTCCCTCCTATGCCAACCAAACACTCCACCCCTCCGGGTCAGTGAGTTAGCATACGACTTTCCTGAAAGGGATAAAACATTGATGTGGCCATGGAATGACCGCAGCAAGCCATTGCATAGGACAAATACGCATCCAAAATGAATCCATAACTTTCACCATAAGCAAAATGCCTGGCGCATCCCAAAGGGGATTGATTAACGCCGCCCTTTATTCCTCATCATTTATTCCTAAGCCTATATGTAGGTCATTGAGAAATAGAGCGCTTTTTTACTTTCCATACAAAGGTTGGATCAACTTCCAGGTCGAGCACTTGATTGGACTGAGCGGGAACTCGAACCTAAAATCGATTTGCGCTAGCCGCGTGCGACGTCGCGGCGCTGAAACGCGAACGTGACGCATGGTTAGTTAGCACGAAATGTTCTCAGTGCTTAAGCTCCCAGACTGTCCCTCGGTTGATGATGCTGTCTTGTGTCGTTTCGTGCGATTATTCTTCGTTCCATTCTAGTTGATGTCCGTCCGTACTCCCGGTATTAGCCTATGTTCATTCTGTTCAGGCTTTGAAAACGCGACGATGTTGCTCCATTTCTAGTGTTCTACCGACTCTTCTTGTCGTCTTGAACAGAAACTCCACCAGGACCGTAGGCAATGACTAGAAGCAAGCCTCCAGTAACAAACATTGTTTGGAAGAAGCCCTAGTTCATCAAATCGCGGTAGAACCGGTCAACCGGAACACTCCACCAGGCATTTAGCCACAGATTCAGGCCAAACACCCAAACGAAAGTAAGTCTTAAGTCTTGTATCCAACGCACACTAGCACAATTAAGGTGAATCCTACGACGATCTCAGTTAACTGCAAAAAACTCATCTCGAAATGGAGAAGAGAATTAAACATGAAGATTAGTGAAACTCGTCCAGCAAGCAGCATATAAGATTTTGGTTTGTTAGAATCTTCCATGGTTGGCACACCAGCGAACAACTATGCTTTTTCCTCTTGAGTTTCCGCCAGCAACAGGACTAGTCTACCGCCGACAGCAACATTTCTAGCAAGGAACTTAAGATCCCACAGAATGTGGTAGGCAACAGTCTGCAATAAGACAACTGACCCGAGAATAGCACAGGCGATAGTGACCTTTTTCCGTAGCATAACCGTAATCACGGGTACAAATTGACCGAACAAGTTTTAGATGGCAAATTCTGACGCTAGAAACCATCCACATGGCCAGGACTTCTGCATAAACTGTCATTGATCGTCCCATTGAAACCACATTCGTATACCATCTTCAAGAAACCGCATGTCCCTGTCGTAAGCATTGGGCGACAACTCGTCCAATTTCGTCGCGCAACGTGCGCGACACCAGGGGGTTCGCGCGGCGTTGGAGGTATGTCTGCTCACGGGGCTTGCACACCCGTCCGACGTGGCTTCGTGTTCACAGTCCAAATTTTTGAAAATCAATTCTTAACTACATGAATTTCTTGGCAAATTTGACGTTATCATCTATTCGTTGCGAACTAAATGTAGATATGTATGATGAATAAGCAGATAAAAAGGGTAAAAATGAAATGAGTAAGCGAAATAAAATTCGAGAAATTAAACAAGCGAAGTGTTAGTCAAATGAAAGCTAGACAAATAAATAAGCTGCTCAACGGTGGAGTAAACGAGTGACGCAATTGAGCCTGGTTGCGTAATAGCGTTAATAATAATAAAAAACCATCGATTGTCCTCTTACCAAACTCTCTCTTCAGTTCTCGTTAGAAAGATTGTTTAGTTCTTTCAACTGCCCATTATTTTGAGATCTTCTGCCCTTCAACATGACGAACGTATCTATAACGAAAGCAATTATCGGCAAGGGAATTATTTAGGCCGAAAGTAGCACGAGCTTTGAGGAGGAGGAGGATGGGTGCTCCCGAATAATAATAGTATTAGCTTTCGTCATGTGTCCCTACTTTCACCTCCCCGCTTTCAACCAAAAATATTCATTTTTGATCGTTGTAGAGTTTTTTTTTTGTTCATAAGGATGTGTGAATACGCGTAATTATAAACGTTTTTCGAATGCAATAGGCTAAAAGATACTCTGCTAATTATCTGAAATGGAATGTCGGACTTGATGAAAATGAAAGTAATCTCCTGTCTCACCTCTGAGCCCTATTCAGGATATTAAGGACATTGAACAGCTAGCCACTCCCAGAAGAACATCAGTAGGGCACGGAGCGGTAGCAGATGATAATAAGGGTGGCGTGCTGTTTGTTATAGTTGTACCTGAATGAATCTTCGAGCATTCGAATTCCAATAATTCTATTCGAAATCGAATATTCGTATTCGAACGTTCAAAAACCCCGACTTTCGAATGTATTCGAATTCGAGTGCTCGAAAAAACGCGATTTTCGAACGTACTCGAATTCGAATGCTCGAAAAAACGCGATTTTTGAGTATTCGAAAATCGTCGCTATACGAAATTTTTGGGAGAGCACAACTATACTGTTTGTGCCAAAGTGACTTCCAAATTTTTTGGGGAAAACCCAACGGGTTGGGCTATAAGAGATTTGAAAGGTCAAATTACTGGTCGATTAATAGGACTCTTCTTGTATAGGACAAATTTCTAAATTAAGATGTTTGTTGACGTATTTTTTAGGTGGCGATGTCCGTTCCTCCACCTGGTGTCACTGGAAACTGCGCGCTTTGCGCGAGCTAAGCCGAACACGGACATTCGATTGCAGGCGACAGGCCATTGTGACAGGCCGGCCTACGAACACCCATGTCACATCGCATGGTGCATGACAGTTCAGGTTTATCGAGATAGTGCTACGGCGTCCGCGGGAGCCGACGCGCACTCGCAGAACCCGGCGAGTGTGAGAAGTATGCGAGGGTCCCTGATGCGAGGACGACATCGGGGGGGGGGGGGGGAGCAACTGAGCTAGTCCGAAAGTCCCATAACGTAAGCAGGACCCGCGTATCAACGCTGAATGTGGGTACGCTGACGGGCCGCTCGTGCGAGTTGGTTGAAGCACTGAAGTGTAGAAGAGTTGATTTCTGTGCGGTGCAGGAGACGAGGTGGTCCTGCAGCAAGTCAAGGGGCATATGATGTGGCTTCAAGGCCGTTCTATGTGGAAGTCCCAGGACCACCAGTGGTGTCGGAATTATCGTCTCCGAACGATTTCGTGACTCGATTGTAAGTGTCGAACGCTATGACGATCGATTGATGAAGATTGTTGTCGCCGCTAAGGAGCGACTCTATCACTTCTTCTCTGCGTATGCTCCGCAGACTGGCTGCTCCGATCAAGCCAAGGATGAGTTTTGGAACCTGCTTGATGAGAAGACAGCAGAGGTGCCGTCGAAAGATGTCATCCTAGTCGCTGATGACCTTAATGGGCACGTAGGTGCTACGAAAGACGGGTACAGCTGTCATGGTGGATTCGGCTATGGGTTGCGTAACACAGATGGTGAGCGCATTTTCGATTATGCGGAATCGCATAACCTCACCATAGTGAACACCGTCTTTCGAAAACGCGAATCGCACCATATCTCATACTATAGTGGGAGTACCAAGACTCAGACTTTGTCTTTGTGAGAGATCGCGACCGTAGTTTTGTCACAGACGCGAAGATCGTGCCGTATGAGAAGGTCGTCCCACAGCACCGACCGCTGATCTACACTATGAAGATCGCCCCTCCGAGGCAGAAGCAGGTCGAGCGATGCAGTGCCGCAAGAATCAAGTGGTAACGAATGAAAGAGAAGGAGCAGCTGTGATTTCTCGCGTGCGGTTACCGACAGTGACAACTGTCGACGAAACTTTGAAGAAGGCGACCGATGCGATTCGTCAAGCTGCACAGTCGGATCTCGGGAGTACGAAGCCTGGGTGACGGATGGTCGACAAGCAGACATGGCGGTGACAAACGACGTGAAAGCAAACGTTTGAGAGAAGAAGTCGCTTTATCACGTGTTTCTCGGCGAAAAGACGGCCGATAACTGGCGGAAGTACCAAGAAGCCAAGAAGTATGCAAGGAAGGTCGTGGCTGTTGCAAAAGCCACTCATTATGGAGATGTGAACGAGAAGCTCGAGTCACGCGATGGTGTCTGTACAGGCTTGCTAAGAATCCCCATCGGCAGACCGAGGACATTGAGAAGCTTTTCGGCATCAATGATGAGAGTGGCCATCTTTTTGTGGACAGCAAGAAAGCATTGAAGCGATTGCATAGCTACTTCGAGGGCATCTCGACGGTAGGATTTCTGCATCCAGCCACCCCTTCTACGGCTCCAACCCACGGCCCCGTTCAGAAGATCACCGTGGAGGAGATTGAAGCGGCTCTGAAGAAGATGAGGCCAGGCAAAGCGACTAGACCAGACGTGGCAGCTGATTTATGGAAGTGAAGTTTTAGTACTCTGCTGAGTGGTTGGCGAAGTTCTTTAATCAGGTTGTGGTGGAGAAGAAAGTGCTTGATGATTGGCAAGAAAGTACGACGATCCCGATTTGAAAGAAGAAGGGCAGCCCTGCAGACTGCTCAAATTACCGTTCGATTCGGTTGCTCTTGCACAGCATGAAGATCTTCGAGCGAATCCTCGACAGACGAATTCGCGAAATCATCAAGCTTTCTGACAATCAGTGTGGTTTCTTAACTAGTTGTGGCACCATCGATCCCATACATGCCGCCGCCTTCTGGTGGAGGAGGATTGCAGGAAACAAAAGCTGGTGCATCTTGCCTTCCGACTTGGAGAAGGCCGTTGACCGCGTGAAGTGATATGGTACGCCCCGCGTCAACATGGAGTTCCTGAAGAGCTCATAGAGTGGGTGCGAATTCTCTACTCTTGTCCAAAGAGTCGAGTTCAAGCTACAGCTGGAACTTCGATGGAGTTTCCCATCTCTGTCGGTGTACACCAGGGTTCTGCACTTTCCCCACTCCTCTTTGTTTTCGTGATGGACGTCATTACACGGGATCTTCAGAAGCCCGTCCCCTGGACGTTGCTTTATGCTGATGATGTACTGCTCGCTAGCGAAGATAAAGATGAACTCGATCGAGAGGTGCAAGCTTGGTGTGATCGCTTGGAGCGGTTTGGACTCAGATTGAACGTGAAGAAGACCGAATATCTAACGACGGACGTTACTGAGTCCAGCTTCATCAACGTTAACGGCATCGAGCTTCCTCGCACTGCGGTCTTTAAGCATCTGGGATGAGCAGTCGCGTCTGACGGCAAATTGATGGTCGAAGTGAATTCACGCGTGAGTGCAGCTTGGTCCAAGTGGCGCTCGTTGACTGGCGTGCTCTGCGACAAGAGATACCAGAGCGCTTTAAGTCGAAGATCTACAGAGCAGTCATCCGGCCAGTAGCGATGTGCGGCGCTGAGTGTTGGCCTGCCAGTAAGGAAGTTGAAACGCGCCTCAGCGTCATGGAGACGAGATGCTGCGCTGGACGTCTGGAGTCACCCGCATGGACCGCATCCGAAACGATGTCATTCGGCAGAAGTTCGGTGTCGCGCCGATAGCTGATAAGATGCGCGAAGCTCGCTTGCGATGGTACGGCCACGTTCTGCGTGAAAAGGAAGACAGCGTCCGCAAGATAGGCCTTAAATTCGAGGTAATAGGAAAGGATGATTCCTTCAGCAACGCCTTCAACGATGTCACAGTATTCGATTTCCTTAGCTCAGAACTGGTGCAGCAGAGCGGCGGACGAACTTTGAGTTCAGTCTGATCCTTGAGTTCTTTGGCGAGCAGATGCATTTATTTCATCACTACCATTTCTTTTCTTTTACCCATAACACACTCCACAGGGCTTTCCTATTATTTTTTGGTTTTCTAGTAGTACCCGTTGTACATGTTATCGTTCCATCGATCAAAATCGTTCAGAACCCTCCCAGCACCTTACAAATGCTTGCTCTTAGGTCAACACTTTTTCTACCCAGAACACCCTTTCAATAACAGCTTCCTTAGTATTTTGTGACTTTTTAGTAGTACCGGTCATGAAGGATAAGGGTTCATCGATTGGAATCGATTAGCACCCTCTCAGCACCTTGCGGATAAAGCCGCAGAGCTGCTGGCTTTCTGGACAGGCGGGCGGCAGTATCGGTGAAGCCCCCTCTGGAAAAGGTTTAACATGTTGGACCTGTAAGACCCCTTCTGTAAGAGATGAAAAGCAGTCGATTGCCATCGAGATCAAGGGGTGTATGGGAGCAGTAGCCCGAGGCTGCGTTACTGTTCCATACCTCCTTTAACTATTTGCAAGTGGTGCAGTGGCGCGAGGCGATGCCAGCGCGCACCATGCGAGGGGATCGAACCCCTCACCACGCCTCATCTATCCCTTTGCTTAAACGAGCATTTTCCAAGTTTTCTATTATAGTGACGTTATTCTGCATTCTATTGCATTACCTTATGCATCCACAAGCACTATACAACCACTAGGAAGTGTCTGAATTCCAAAACAGATGGAGAGGTAGCTTAAAGAAGCAGCTTAGGAGCCGCAGCTTTTCTCCGTTATTCGGTCTTTGGTCAAGGAAATTGTAAAGTTTACTTTTTAGCATAATTCTGTTGGACAAATCGGTAATGACAAGGACTGCTTCGTGCAAAAGTTCGGAAGTGCTGGTAATACCACTGAAAGTACTGCTTCGAAGGTCCAGACATTCGATGAACTCTATTCTTCCGAATTATAAAAGAAATAGTTAAAAGCCCGTAACAGCGCCTATAAGTGCAGAATGTGTTTAAAGAATAGCCGGACGCAATGCACTATTGCATTTTTATGACTCCAGACGTCGAAGAGAGGCCGAGAAAAATTCTCGCAAACTTTGCCCAAGTAGATATTTATTTGTAGCAAACACTTTCATTAACAGGAATACATAAGATAATTGTTTGAAAAAATATTTTTTTGCAATTGAGTAAGGTTGTCATTAGGCTACTTAATCTGCTTACGAAGCTTAATTTCGTAGAATTTCGGATATAAGAGTTCCAGCGCCTGTTATCATTTTTTTTTGATGAATAACTGGCACAAGAGCAGATATTTGGGATATGATCACTCTGAAGGAGAAAAACTAATTTTGTCACGTTGTTTGGTTTACACTCTGTTTCTAACTACAACAATGGTCAGGCTTAAAAAGTATGTTTGTTGTTTTTTTAGAATTAATCAATTTTGGATCTTATATGTTTTCTATGTGACTGTATGCACCGCAGTATTGGCTCTGGCATTACCAAATTGAGATACGATTTTAATTTTACGAGGCGCAAATATTTATAAAATATTTTGCATTTATGTCAAGTCCTAACACTATTGGTGGGGAATAAAAATGTGTAAGCCTCTCCTAAGTTGCTGCAATGCTGTCCTTGTCACTGAAATTCTTCGTATTTAAACTTTTATATACTCATTGATCGCTGTGATGCTTGTCATTTATCTTCTATAAGATCGGAAAAGTGGGAAACAATATTCTGCAAACTTAAGATCTGGCGAAAATTCTTAAGATTAAGCAATTACGTAAGGCTAAAGTGAATCATCAATTTGTGTTTGAATGAATGTTTCTTGCCTGGGATAAATCGGATCAGAAAGCTGTGGTTTACCCTCTCTCTATAGGAAAAAAAGCAAGGAATGAAAAATAGAAGCGGTTTTTTGGGCATGAAATGGTTTTTCCTTATCAACTCTATTTACGAGACACATACATAGATGTACACGGCGCGTCACCAATATGTTCGTGGATGTAAGGGGTTAAAGGATAAATGTAAAAGACAGTTAATTCCTTTGAGGAGTGAGCCACGCATTCATTTTTGTGGGACTTACCGGGGAAAATTTGAGCGCCTATTTCGTCTGTACAATAACTTGCGGTGATCAGCTGAGAAGCAAATCAGTACTTTACCGTCTCCAAGAAAGTACGGTATCCTTTCTGTAGTTCTGCAGGAATAAAAGGCTTGCTTTCATTTACCTCGAGCCGAAAGACGAATCGAGGTGTAGAGGACAACAGGATTCTCCTTCTACTTTCTATAAAGCAGGTATCAAAGAAGGTATCTTGCCACAAAAATATCTCGTCACCATCATTGTAAAAGACGGTGCTGCACCAAATTAGACAGGAAACGGTACGGGCGCGAAACGCCGCCCCTTTCCTTCTCCTTTTGAAGCTTTTAGACCCTTGGCGATGCCATGATTTTGTTTTTGTATGGTGTCAATTTCTAAACACCAAAATTAGTGGGAGAGTTGAAATTTTAACAAAATATGCTCCATTTTTTGAGCGCGATGTGTTGCAAAATGGCATGTTAATATCTCAAAATCATTTCTTGGCAATCTTTTTGTATTAAACAACACACATGAATGATGTATGAAAAATTGCGAATTTGATCAAACAGCACCAGGTGTAATGGCGTGGAGCATTCCCGCCGCCCGCTCTGCAGGAGGAGTGGGTTCGAGTTACGCCGAACGCTAAGGTCTGGATCGCAACAAACATTGTTATAACAGCTAAAAACCTCAGTTCCAACCCATTGAGGCTTAGAGAAAATGAATTGTCTCGGTTCCTAGGGAAGGTCTGCAGAGTAGTTTCCATTTTCTGAAAAGGTCGTCTAAATGTCTAAAATCGGTACCTCCAGTAAATGCTATACATACAGTGTAAGATAATATGAAGATTGAGGAAAAGCCAACCAAATGATAGGGAATGATAGGGAATTGATCACCCAACTCTCATAAATGTTAACAAACCAACGATGAAAATTTGTGAATGCATTTTGGCGCTCTTTTCACTACTTGAAATCTATGAGTGTTCATGATTTTTTAAATCTGAAATTTAAGAAGGACTACGTGCGCTTTGACCGTTTACGAAATCTGTTAACTGAAGCGTTCCTTGCCTCCAGTTCAGTTCGTAGTAAAGGACAGAACATGAAGGCCGGATCGATCAGGTTGGGATGCATTAGGATACTATTTCATATCCTAGTGGCTCTTGTGTCGATGGACAGGCTAATAAGTATTCAAGAAAGGTTTGGTATCAAGTACTGGACTCCATAGAGGTGCAAGATTTGCCTATCCTAGAAGTGATTAAGGTTAGACGTGTGTAAGCTTCTGCATCTGAATGCCTTACCTCACCAGTTGGTGAGATCGTGCACCACCCTTCCGACCACTTAGTTTCGTAATGGCATAGTGAGTCTCATGAAAGACTGAGTTTCTGGAACCTCAAGCGAAGCCTCATTGGTTCGGTTTGAGGTGGGAAAAGCTCTATGAGTGAAGTCTTGTTGCCCCACTTAGTCCATAGCACCACGCATACTGGCCAGCGTAGCAACCAGATCACAGCTTGTTGACTGCGATCCACAATGCTTCGAGCAGTATTTTTCGTATTCAGTTGCTCGTTGTCATTTGGTATGCTCCGCGCACCTTCTCCTCATCGGATGTGGAGGTCGTCGTCAGCACATTGGTATTCCGACGTCGTCACTCATCGCCAGCGCTCACTCTATTACGGTCACGATCAACGCCTTGTTACTCAGCAGCCGAACTCGCTCGTGAAGCCGCTGAGATCGGATGCCGATAGCGACTCCTTCGAAATGAATCACCTCTGCCTTGCCCCCGTCGCGCTCTCCTCATTTCCCCGCTCGGCCACCATCTCATTCCGAGTCCGGAACGAGTTACTCGCACTTCTCAAGGGCTGGTCGTCCATTAAACACCACCAGCACCAGCGGTTCCATCGAAATTCGAAACCTCTTGCAGAGCAGACTGAATCAGATGAGCGCGCGGAAAACGCGCAGCGCCTGTTGCACATGGTCACTCCAAATGCGCACCCGAGGAGCTGAAGAGCGATTGCACTTTTGCAGTGGAAGGCCGCTCGACCACGGGGTGGTGCAACCGTGTATTATCTTCGTCCTCGAATTCGAACCACGCTGCTATTTGACCAATGCTCTGAGCAAACATGCAACAGTATTGCTGCGTAATTAGGCCATAAAAAGCCGTTGAGCCTCATCTAATCTTACTCGCAGACGTTAGACGTGATGGAAGGGGAACATCCTAGCAAAGAAGGGTTGGACCAGGAAAAGCAACGATGATAGAGGTCGTGTTCTTGCACGGTGCTCCACGAGTTTTTGTTCTATGGGATATCGTGGGAGCAGTCGGAATGTGGTCGCTCATGTAGGACGATGGAGCACGGCTGTGGTAAGGATCATTCTGAAACACCTAGCGGTCAGCTGCAGGTGAAAACGAACGATGATTAAAGGTGGCAGAGTATAAGGATAAAAGACGGCGTTATTCAATCCCCATTTCTACTTCTACGGGATGTCGTGGAGGCGAGTTCAATGCGTATTTGGCCATACAATACAATGACTTGCGGTGGGCAGCCGATGAACAACTAAGCGCTTTAACCTTCCCAGACAAGCCTGGTACCAATTCACCGACCTGGTAGGATCGAAGGCTTGGTTGCCCTGGGCGGGAAATCCGAACCAGGAATCTGGTATCGGGTGCAGGCAACAGGCTCCTCCGACTGCGCTCCACGCGCCCTTTTTGCAGAGTATGGTGGCGCATAATTATGTAGTTGGGCAGAAGATGTCACACTGCAATCGCTACGTGCGAGGGCTGAACACTTGGCCTTGTGACGAACATGCTGAAGCGGCTTTTCGGCACTAAAATGGCCGTCTTTCCGCTCTTTAAAACAAGCTTAAACCAATACTTTTGTTCAAAAGACGAGAATTTTATAAAGTTGCAAACAATGTGTTGACTTATTGGAACTTCAAAGAAACCATACTAAAAATATTCTTGAACAAAAAATTATTCTAGCCCTTCCGAAGAGTCTCTAGTTCACTTTAGTAGAAGCTCATTCCGATTTGGAAGAGTTCACTTTGAATTAAAAGTTTTAGGCTAGCTTGGAAATCTGTCCAATTTGATTCAAAAAGTGTTCTTTCCTATTTGAATGGTGTCCAATTTGAAGTGAAAATGGTGTATCACCTTCCATGCGTCTGATATAATGTAGAGAAATAAAATGCGAGAATCATCCCAGAAAGGGAGAATTTAAATTAGGTCAGTGGGTCAGAATGTGTGATGCATGTCTAAGGTATGTGTTACACATGTGTTATGTGTTGTTGTGTTTGTTGTGTTTGTTGTACTTCGACGAGACGTCGCCGACGCTGTCGACGACAGTGCTGGGCGCGTGCTACACAGCGCGTAACAGCCCGCGTAGCACTGTCGCCGACCGCGTCACCGACCCTGTCGGCATAACTAAAGTTCGGCTGAAAGCGTCAGAGACTAATCAGGTTCGTTTTTCCACTTCTGTTTAGAGAGTAAAGAGCACTGAAATGTACTACGACGTTTTCATTCAAATTATTTGGGGACATTGATGGCGGTCAGATTCCTCTAATTCTGAAAAAGTTGTACTACAGTTTGTTTCCGTTCATTAACTATACAAATGTTTTTAGTTTCTTAATGAGTAGGTGAGACTGGTACGATTTGAGCGTTCTGTGGTAACCAGCACACTCCACAGACCCACTGGGATTTCGCTTCAGATCGTATAAAGGCAACTCCTTATGACTTCACCACCCTTTCGCTATCGACAACAAAAATGCCTCAGAGGGAGGCAAACCATCGAATACTTTTACTTTGCAGCCATTTTTTTGATAACCTATATCTGGATGTCATTTCAAAATTTGCGCCCAGCATGTTTTCTCTCTACAGATTTTATTAAGGCGATCCACCCAGTCTAAAAGTAAAACAGCCAGAATGCTAGAATTTCATCTCTTCGCTGCTGTTCTTTTAACTGATAAGGAAGTCCTTTTTAAAATACGTATTATCGAAAGAAAGTGCGCCTGCTGAAAAAAAAAGAATCGCGAATAATGAGCGCGAATTACTTCAGACTGTGTGCAATAATTCACGCCATTAGTACCATTGAGTAAAGCTGCAAATAAAAACGTTGCATCTATCATATTTGGGGAAGGGGTCCCCTCCCAACCCCTGGAACGTACTTCCAAATGTTGTTTTTTAGTTACGTAGCTCAGCTGTAAATGTGCAGATTAAAGGTGCATTTTAGTTAGGTCTTTGTTGTTTTTGTTCTTATGGTTGTAAGTAACCTACAGTTCTTATTCTAGGAGCATGATCATTTAAAGTCATAAAGTTATGAAAGATTTTATTTCTTTTCTTAGAAATGTTGGTAGCAAGTGGAAACTTGACTGAACACCTTACACTCGATGAAACTCGGAGCAATTGCTTCTTTCTTCAATGTAGTGTATGTTAAGCGATATGTTCACGACAAAGATGTCATCCTTCCAGCTGTTAGCAGTACCGTTATGCGAAAAGAAAGTTTTTGGTTGAACATGCTGCAGAGAAGAGGAAAAAAGCTGGAGTAGGCTCACGGTTCAGTTCCTGCCCGGAGCAGCGATCCTTATATCTCTCAGGGGATGGAAATTGATGTCAGACTTGTCCGGGAGATTGACCTGTCATCACGAGCTATGGTATAAGGCCAAGTACGCATTCATGTTGTCTTCAAAATATTGGAACCATATTGGAACCCTATTGATTGGATGCTTTTCAGTACAGGATGGACAGTTCAGCGTCTTTCAGGTTAAAGCGTGCAGTGTCTATGGAAGTTGAACCACATCTTCGTCTTAGGAAACTGTTACTGCTATTTCTTTCTTAGAAAAACCTACAATTCACCCTCTCTAAACGGTGAGCATTGCGTTTGTAACTTTTCAAAAAGAAAATATTTTTGAAGAAAAAGCAATGAATCAGCATACGTGTTAAAGCGCAGGAGAGCTTGGTTTTGTCCCTCACACAAGTTTTGGGTTGCTTAAACGAAAATGGACTCGTCCAGTACATCGCGATTTTCATTTCGTTGATTCTATGGACGCTGCTCTCTTCAATCTGCGACGAGAAGTAGAGATATGTCTGTTTTCCAGATTTTTTTAAATTTCTTGTACGGTAGACTGGTGTGCGACTGCAGACAAACAGAATTCAACCAATATCAGAATCATCAGAAAATCCTGTCTGCTGACAGTCACCTTTATCTGAAACAGCATAAGATCTGGGGTTTTTCAAAAATGCCAATACCTGCATGACCCATTCACCCGGGGTTTGAAAAAATTGGCGAAACTGAAATATTCGAGTCGGCGCCGGATGCGATGTGTAGTGTAGATGGTGGACGCGACGGTGACGTCGTAGGCGACAGTGTTGAGCGGGTGGTACGCAGTGCGTAGGGCCTTGTTTAGTGTGCAGGCGACGCGCCCCGTTTAAGGCCCATGCACACTTCTGCGACAGCGCGGCGCGACCATGATAAAGCATAGGGCCGCGACGGCCGCGGCGCGACACTGCGACACGTGCCGCAGGGAGGGGGTATGCACACTCTTGCGGCTGTCGCGGCGGCTATCGCCGGCGATGCCGCGCTGAGTGCCGCAAGCTGGAATGGTTCACATCATTCCTGGCGGCGCGACATGCACGGGGACGTCGGTCCCGCCGCCTATAACGATGCTCTAACGCGACCGCGCCGCGACCGCCGGATTTCGCGGAGGTAGCCGTCGCCCCACTTGTCGCGCCGCGGTGTCGCAGAAGTGTGCATGGGCCTTTATACTTCCGACGCCGAGCGACGCGTCGCCACGTATAGGCCTATGTTATACTTCGGCGACGAGTCGGCCGACGTCGGCGACGCTGTGCTTTGCGGGCAGCTACGCACTGCGTGGCAGCCCGCCCAACACAGCGTCGCCGACGACGTCGCCGAGAGCTCCGCAGGGGGTGTTATACTTCCGCCGCCGACGTCGGCGACGCTGACGTCTGTGGCGACGTCGCCGTCGCCACCGACGTCGTCCGTGGGTCGGTCGCGGCGCTGTGCACGGCGACGGGCCGTCGCCGGCCTCATTCAAGGCTGGGAGAAAATGCGCTCAGAGGGAGTATTTTGTTTGTGGGTTGGTTCTTCGTTCCCGGCACTGTCAACATCCTCGGCGGACCTCGAACTACGAAATCGAAAGTGCAAAAACGCCCATCTTGCGGCATCCAGCCAATAGTGTGAAAAAACCAACGGTCGCGTCAGACTCCTAAGTGGTCCAGTACCATTTGGATTGGGTCAGTCTAGAAGAAATAGAGTTCGCTTCAAAATATAGTTCATGCCTACTTTGAATCGACATGAGTTTCATAACCGCACATCAAGAAGGCGCCTCGTTTACTTACTTTCTCTCAATGTCGGCCATCATTTTGACGATGTTTAGCACCTATCGCGCCGTAATCATCTTGGCTCTTCATCACTTGATACTTAAATAGGTTACATATTCGCGCTCACAATCTTCTTTTCCTCGCACACTACAAGATTTCCAACTATGCTCTACCTTAGACAAATCACATTTTATTCTATTCAGATATTCTATCGCCCAATTATGCAATCGCGTCTGCTAAATTTGCATTTCTTAAAGAGACTATATTACCGGTTATGATAGCTTCAAATTAATGACGTCGCCTGGGTTAGAGAGGAGCAATTCGACATTCGACATCTCACGCATCTCTTTCTCAAGATCGCTTTGAAAACCTGCTTGTAATCACACTTATCCATCCTTCTAAAAGCCAAAATTGGTTAGTAAGAGAACATTCGGAGATTAAGGTTCGGCAGATTATGGTTGAGCAGACTACCGTACATACAGAACAACAAATCATCATCAAGTCTTGAAACATTAAGAAGAATTAAGAATAAAAAATCCTTTTGAAGATTAAGAAAAGCACAAAATGTATGCAATCGGCAGACTGGTGGCCAAATGATGACATTGAAAGCGTGCTCCGATGCTCTCCTGTCAACGACGTCCCCGACGCCGCCACAGAATCTGTTGACGACGTCGCCGACGTCGGCGGCGTCTGTGGCGACGTCGGCGACGTCGCTGGTGACGTCAGCGTCGGCCGACGTCGGTGACGGGCCGTCGCTGACGTGTCGCAGCGTCGGCGACGCGTCGCCGAAGTATAACATAGGACATAGTGGCCAATTTGATCGATCGCGCCGCTCGATCAATGTGGCTACAATACGTGACGTCGCGTCGCTCGGCGTCGAAGTATAAACCAGCCCTAGGCCTTCGTCATACCATCGCTCACCCCGAGCGACGCCTAATGATATGCTCCCATATCGATCAGGAGCGCGATGGAATCGATATGGGTGCATATCATTAGGCGTCGCTCGGGGTGAGCGATGGTATGACAAAGGCCCTAGGGCCTATGTCATACCTTCGCTCACCCCGAGCGAAGGGGACGAACAGAGCGATGAGCGAAGTCTCTTCGCTAGCTTGAAGCTAGCGAATAGGCGCGCAGTTAATAGCGTTGTGTGCAGCTGCGTCGTAGCATCGCTACCGATGCTGGCTGACGCTCTGCTCAGCTCAGCGACGCGGTCGCATCGGTAGCGATGCCGTATCGCTCGAAAGTATGACACCCCGCTAGCGAGGGTTCGCTAGCGGTGGATCGGACAACTGCTACAGGCGTCTGCCGCTCCACAACGCCTGATACCGTCCCTTCCCCAATTGTGTTAGTTGTCCATCGCCTTCGCTAGCGAAGAGCGATGGTATGACATAGGCCTAGGAGCCAAATTGATCGAGCGACGCGATTGATCAATTCGGCCACTACACACGGCATCACGTCGCGGGTCGCGCGCACACTAAACAAGGCCTAGCATTCCGCGCAACACAGCGTCGCCGAGAGCTCCGCAGGGGATGCTTATACTTCCGTCGCCGACGACGCTGTCGACGACAGCAGCGTCGGCGACAATTTGTCAGTCTGTTGCTGGCCCTCGCTCCGCATCACTGCGCATTTTCATTGTCATCCAGGGGTGGCTGAAAACGCGCTCCGATGGAGTATTTTGATTCTCTCAGTATCAGTGATGCTGCCACTGCGAGAAAATGAGAAGTGAGAGTTGCATAATAGTATGCAGTAGCGTATCATGCAAACAAACTCCTTCCTCTAAACATTTAGTAATGCTCATCACCTTTTCTGGTCGTCCTTCTCTTCTCTGTCTCTTTCGCTGTACCTTTCACAGCTAGATGGACGATATGGGTTGGTTCGTCGTCAACGGCACTGTCATCACCCCCAACCGAGCTTGAATCACGAAATCGGGAAGTGCATAGGACAAACGCAAAAAGCGCACGTCTTGCAGACACCCAATCAGTTTTCATTGAATACTCGCTTCCAGATCTGCTCATGTATTCCTCCAGTTCGTCTGTATCAGACCCGTTGGAGAAGGATAAGACATCAACCTGTCAGCAATGCATTCGTTCTGCGAGTTTAGTTGACGACTTCACGTAAAATTAGAATGCTTGGCTCATTCCCAAGCGTGCGATCAATGCAGATATTAATTCTATGTCTAATCGATACCATATTTGATATGCTACTCGTCTACAGTGACGGTGCTTGGTGATCAAAAGCATAGCAAGAGGGCTTCTTTGCCGTAGATGAGGTGAGCGCATGTGACGATGTGATCACGTAGCATTTCTATCCGCAGACTGGTTACCAAATGATGCCATTGAAAACGCGCTCCTATGCTAAAAATGCGCTGCGATGCTACAAGGCACCCAATGCACCCTTGCTGTAGCCACTGTCCTCGGCTATGTCGCCGACGCTGTCGACGACGTTACCGACCGTGCCGACGACGACGCCGACAACAGTGTCGGCGACAGGTCGCAGCGTTGCCGGAGTATAACATAAGCCGTGTGCACGCGACGCGCGACGCGATGTTATGATAAGCTGCCATATCGATCGCGCACGCTATGAGTCGATATGGGAGCTTATCATAACATCGCGTCACGTGTCTCGTGCGCACTGGACGACCCCTTATGAGTTGAAAAATGAAGAACCATATTTGTAGAATTGGACTAACATTCGACTTGTAAGCGATTACTAGATGCGGTTCTAAATTTGTTCCTGAACATGTGAAGACACTGCCAATCAGCTTTTTCCACATAATAATTTACCACTTCAGCCGGGCGCCTAGGAGATTAGCACGCAATTTCAGTGATCTAGGAAAAATACCGTAGTAAACTGACAGTAACTCTTTATTCTCTGCTTGCCGCTGCAGAAACCGATGTTCGTTACGGACTGGTGAATCTCTCGGAAAAAGGCAAAAAATTGGTCCAATTAGCAGTTAAAGACTATGCCCGTTACGCTGTGCAAGAATGTATTCGAGCGTGCCATGCGTAAGAAGATTCACTCGGAGGTTTTGATTTGCGTTTAGGTCACCTGAGATTGAGAACAATGAAAAGGCGTTCTTAGAGTCCATTAGCGTAGCGCATACTAAAGAAGAAGCCACTTTTCATTCCACCAAGATGCACAAACAATAGTCACAGTTAGATGTGGCGGAAAGTTGAATTCTCAGAGCTTTAAAAGCAAAATTCAAGCTTCAGTCTCAGACGGTACAGCTGTCTGAATAGACGACGGCTAAAACGCACAACGGCGCCTCATCTTCTTTTCGTCTGGGTCATTTCTCCTGGCATCGTAGCCGTCTTCAGATATTGCCTCAGATCTTGCTGTAATCGGTTTAAACAGCGCCACTTCACGGCTCAAACCGAATGTTTAAAGAAAGCCTATAAGTGACAATTATGCGGCTTCAAACACCGACAACTTATTGCGACGATCTGCTTGCTGCTATATTTAGGTAACAACTAGCAACCTATAACTAGTAGCAGCTGTTATGAGTATTTGAATTTGCAGCAATTCTATTTCGCAGAACACATTTGCGTGTCACTAAACTATGTTGCAAGGTCGAAAAACGTTGAAGCAAATAAGTTCGAAGGCTAACGCACCCATGGCATTTCCTCAAGGGCTTCCTGAGACAATTTCCGTTTGTTACAGTGTTTAGGTTAAAGCAAGAACTTTCCGGGTTTCTATGAACCTTCTATGAATAAATATCCGTCAAAACGCGCCGGCAGCGGATTAATTTGCCGTTTCCGCCGCTTGGCCATCGCTCCCTTCAAAGTCGATTATATCCAATAAAATACACATTGTTGGAGTACCCAAAGGAACAGAAATCTTGGCACGATTTTAAACTGCTCGAGTCCGAGATGACCTAGACTAAGCGAGCTCGCAGTTATCTTGACCTGACTCATATTCTCTCCTTAATCTCGCCTAATCCTGGCAGGGTCTGCCCACAGAAATTTAAAAATTTTGAACAGTGTCGAAAATGTATTCAATGCCAAATTTAGGTTTAACCTCACCATGGCGGTCTATTTGATATCCAACTTGCCTAGCTTGCCTCCAGATTCATCATTCCAAGCATTCTCACCAACAATTTTTTTTTCCATCTTCGCCAAGATAGTAGTAGTAGCAGTAGAGTTTTGCATATCTACCCTAATTAGAGGGGGTCGTATAGTTATTTGCGTCTCCATTCCCTCCCATGGGTTTGTACGAGAGTTTCAGCAGTTGCCCCATGATACTTTCATGAGCTTCCATTTCAATTCATGAGAGGTGGTGCTGCACCATTTGAGCACAGACGCAATTGGCATTTATGGGCTGCCCCTCCCGACTAGGATAGATCTCGCTATCTTGTTTGTGCGCAATTTATTCTCCGTTTTATACGTGGCAAGGAACAGATCGTGAGAGCCTCAATCCGAAGTGCTTAATCTACAGAAAAAAATCAATCGGTATTGGTCGACCGGGCGATATAGTTCACGGTCCGACGGCAATAATGCTCCAACGATTCCTCAGTCATTCCTCCAGCCCTCCGCCAATATCCCCTTACCTATGTGTCGGCAGAGGAAAGAGTCAAGCATGTGCACGCGTGTCGCATGGAACTACTGAGAGGTCTTTTGAACAAAAAATGCGCAAAATATGATCTATGGCACGCCTTTTGAATTCGGACACACGTTGTACGACGTCCGTGTCACGTCTTCTGTCGCACATTACATAACGCCTGTGACACACTTGCTGAGTCAAGACGCACGTGTTACGATGTTGCCACGACGTTTATGACACGTCATCCGCACCCCGACACACGTGACACGACACCTGTTTCACGGCTTCAGAAATCCGACACACGTTGGACGACCCTGAGAGAAAGTACTACCCCGTCAATGGCCCGCCCCCTACCCTTTAGTAGTTCACCTTTACTGGTGCATCCCTACTGCTTTCCATTTACTGGTCCCTTACTGATCTCCTTACTCTTCTGAATTCCGGTGCATTTTGGACGTCGCTGAGTGAAAATACTGGTTTCTCATCAGTGGCCCGCCTCCCTCCCCCTTAGTGGTTCGCCTTTAATGGTCCACACCTACTGGCTTCCACTTATTGGTCCCCTTTAGTGGTCTCCACTTTACTGGTCTTCCTTACTCTTCTAAATTCCGGCGCACTTTGGACGAGGCCTTTGACACGTCTTGTGAATCCCGACGCACCTTGGAGAACGTCTTCGGCACGTGTTCTGAATCCCGACGCACTTTGGACGACATGTCTTCTGTGTTCCGGCACTCGATACTTGATAACCATCCATGCCATGAAGCGTATGCGTTCCCATGGTCAAGCTCAAAGTAAGCCCGGCTGGCATACGCCGTCCTATTACAGGCATTCATTGGCTTTGGTCCCCCTACCAGGGACCAAAGCCAGGGAGGGGGACCAAAGCCAATGAATGAGTGAGTAGTGTTTATCCCTTGAATACCTGAAGCATATTTGTTGTAATCAGACTAATTAACAGATATTCTATTTAGATATTGAAGGTATTCTTAAGCACCATGTCTGGGAAGACTTCGTTGCAGTAATTATATGTCAGGAGACACAGACGACGTTCTGTTGCTATTTCTTATTCTCACCTGCACATAGCAGTTAGCAATTTGCATGCAGTGGAAGTTGGTAAATAGAATAATTTATTTGCTGACCAGCAGTCAGCTGGCCTATCGGCTGATCTAGTTGCTGGTTGAGCTTCGCTCCAGCAATTGCTAGTAACCGATATCTGCTTGTTGTGAAACCCTTCTACCAGAAAGTATATTCACGCGATCCCCTCTTCAAACGGTTAACTTTGAACGAAAATCGACCGACAGTGGTCAGCTTATCTATTTCGTTTACTCTTTGTGAATCGTATCCGTGTAATTCTCGCCTCAAGTGGTCTTTCCTTATGATCGAAGATGTCGACAGGATGCGCAGTCCCTGTTTGGGGCGCTCCTTACATTCTACTACGTGATATCGCAGAGACAATTTAAATATGCATTTGTCCTATACACTATGACTTGAGGAGAACAACCTATAGAAAAAGTACGCTATCCATCCCAGAAATTTCTCGCACTAATTAAAACTGGAATTTTAACGTTCAGGAATTGGGGCAACCATGAGTGCACACGAAGTTCTGGGCGTTAAATTTTAAACGATTTTTTGAAAATTTTTGTTAAAATTCTGGTAATTCGTTGAATTTCGTTAAAAATACAATTAGCTGCGAACTATTATTTAAAATGAAAAATCAGGAAAACCTTTTTACGCCCCAACTTCAATAGATCTCCGTGCGGGCAGCAGTCCGCTAAGTATTAGAAGAACTGACGAAATTATCATTAAAAGCCCATTAGTGGAATTTTATCGTTCAGGAAAAGTTGCGTGGAGCAAACCACCAACAGATTGATATTGGAGCGCGATATCGCCACTATTTACGGCTGCGCTTCAATGGGTTGTATCAGCTTAATTCTTACCCATCTAATAGTTTTCAGGAGCAGTTCTAATCGTCGTAGGAGATAAGGTCTGCAATATTAATGAAGACTAACATAAGAGGAAAGGTGGTAAACTTGGAAGAAAATTAAAAATTCTGTGAATTTTCTGAAAATTTTCCGCTAAGCCATATTTTAACGAAGAATGCCGCTGATTCGTTATGTTTGTTAGATAAAATGGGAATAAAATGGGAACCCGTGCCTGAATCGAACAAAGAACTTTGACTTGGAGTTAACGCGACTCCGCCCGGTCTCCCTAATCACTGTTCTGCACAGGCAAAGATCTAACACTTCAGAGAATCGCAGATGAATCCAGCTTTTTGTCTTTCCCTCGGCTGCGTTTTTTAAGGCCTGATTATCTACACATGCGATTGTTGTTGTTGTGTGCAAGTTGAAGTAGTTGATAACGGCGTAACGTCTGAAGAAGGTTTAACCACAGTAATTGTAGAGTAGGAGACATTCGCCTAATTGTTGCCACAAATACGTTAGCTGATGTGATGTAGATGGCAGACTCAGTGTGATGTTAATAGAGCTAAAGGATAAAGAGGATGTCAAATAATGTCAAGGATGAGGATAAAGAACGGCGCTACTCAATCACTTTTGGAATGCGCCACGCATTCTACTTCTACGAAATATCCTAGAGGCGATTTGAACGCGTATTTGGTCATGCAATGACTTGTGGTGGAGCCGATGAACTAGTCAGCGCTTTATCCTTACAATACAATTCTCGTGTACCAATTCACCGACCCAGGAGGATGGAAGGCTTGGTTGGCTTTGACGGGCAATCCGATCCAAGAACCTGATATCGGGTGCACTTGGCAGCCGGCAACTCCTCCGACTGCGCTACACTCGCTCTAGGATGTAAGATAAGCTTCAAGAATACGCCATGGATTTCGCTGCTGCTCGAAATCATAGCTGCACTTTCAATGCTGTTTATCTTCTGAGCATTCACATTGGTCTGAAGTAGCTGTTAAGTGTCGCTAACATCTGCTTTCGAAAAGTTGTGATACAACTATGCTTTGTTGGGACCAAAACTCTAGCTTCGAAGGAAGGTGGGAATCAAAGTCAACTGTAAGATGAGCTTTAAGAATGTGCCATGAATTTCGCTGATGCTTGAAATCTGCTTTCCGGGCAGGATGCTCTAAGCTATTAAACCAGCTGATTGGAATGAGGGCTCATTCGCTCCATGGGGTGTGGGTGTTGCGTTCAGTCAAACAGCTCCAGTAGCGTAATGGCGTAGCATCCTGCCCGCTGATAGGCAGTAGGTGTGGGTTTGAATCCAGCCTGGTGTTGGAGTTCTGATCGCAACAAAACATCGTTAGAACAGCATAACTTGAATTGCCGTTAGATGAGCTCTGTGTAGCCATCGATTGAAAGGAACTGAGGTTTTCCCTGATGTACTTGAAGTCACTAACCAGTACAATGCGCGCACTTGGAACTGTGTGGCCTGAAGACAAGTTTGATTAATAACTATTTACATGTTCATGTACGCCTGCTTCCATGTGGAGGTAGCGAAACCTCCGCACTTCAACTAGCCACTGAAATGCTGACTTTTTGCCACTAGTAACACCGGTTTGTCACACTTGAGAGGAATGTGGTTGTTTTATGAGGACTTAGTGGTCGTTTTTACCATTGAGCATTTTACTGCAAGCACCAAATGGTGTAAAAGGAAATTAGCTTCATTGCTTTTTTGAATGGCTCAATGTTGCGAACGGAAAATTGCAAGCAATGATCCATTAATAGCACAAAATTAAGTCGGAATTGCAGTGGATTCTATAGCAGTTAATTTGCACTCTGCGAACTTTGTAGCATTTTATAAAGGCCGTTTCATCAACTCAATTCAGTTTGGGATGAGCAGCAGTAAGTAAGCCGGTGCGACGAACGCTTGGTTTCTGGTCGCTGATGATGCAGTGGGCAGCACGGGTGAATGATGCACGCGCGAATGGATTTTAGGTTCGAGTCCACTGCCAGACCAGCTGCGATTACTACCTCTGACCTTCCCCCCCCCCCCCCCATCTTTCTACCTACCTTCCTACCTATTGGGACCCGACTTGCCTGATGGAAGTGAAATTTCGGCTGGCGACAGCAGCATCAGCAGAAATAGCAATTTAACCCGCAATTCAATCAATTTTTATTCTTTCTACATTATGTGTAGCACACTTTGTAGGGCTATGGAGATGTCTTTATGGTATCGCTTAGAATTGAACCGAAACGCATTTTTAGAGTAAATAGTTAACGCCGGCTCCCATTAACTTCCTTTAGAAAGTCGTAGAGGTTTGAAGTACGGCTTATGAATTGAATTCCACCTCCAGTACGTGCGCGGGACCAGAGTACACTGATGACCCTGGGTGCGCCGTAAACATTTGTTTGAAAAATGCATATTTATATAGAAATTAAATACACCAATCTCAGCAAATACTTATAAATAAAGAATGGTTTAATATAAACACTTTCACTTATCTGGCTGGCTTCGGTTTTTTAAAAATTTGTCTTTAAAAACGCAACTAACTAACGACAGTTTTTTGTCATTTTCGGAGCACCCAATGGCCAGTAGCAGAAACGAAAAACACCTCTGGGCTCCTCCTACCTTGCACTACAGCATAATATAGGTCTCGTTGAGAATTTTTGGGGAAGGTTCATGAGCTTCCCTTGAAAGCCCTAGTTTGCGGTAGCGCCGCTGCACAACGCGGCATAGTATTCGGAATAGATATCGATCGGACGGGGCGAAAAATCGATATGTACAGCGATCGTGGCGCCCCTCCCAGGCTGCATGGCAGCGCAAGAACAAACTACGGATGAGGGATATGGTGACGCTGTCGGAGTAAGCACCTGCTGTCGGATGCAATCGGAATTCTTGGATTGGTCCCCGACCAGTCAACCAAGACATGATCGCATGTAAATTCCGACCACCAATCCAGTTTGAATTGCGAGCGTGTGGCCGCAACGCATGCAACTCTAGCTCAGCGTTCGATTAGAGCGCGCTAACCCAAGGCGCTTCACTCATATGGGATCGTGCTACGGAAGCTCTACGGTATTTGCGGCAGTTCGATCATGCAGGGGTGTTCTTAGCGAGACTGATGACCATGGCGGGACTTGATTGGTGGATGGTGGGTGGGGCCATCCAAGCTGCTCGTGTGGAAACTGTTTTCGTCGCTCAGGGGGAGTCCGCAGCAAGATTCTGCGCTCTTCGAGCGGCGAAGCTGGAAAATGCGCAAAAAAGTACTCAAAATTGTCTCGACGTCGAAACCCCTCAAATCTCAGATAGCCAGCTGAAATGCAAGAATACCACAACGCATGAGAACCGACCCATGACCTCCTCCGCATCAAGCAACGCACTATCCCATGCATCACGATCCGCTTGCCAGGAGTGCCATCGCGTGTTTGAATTGCGCGCGCCGCCGTTATACGCGCGCAATTCAAACTGGATTGGTGGTGGGAATTTACACGAGATCCCAAGACATCCATTCCTCGAGGGTGGGTGAGTTGGTGACTGTCTTGTCTGAGTAGAAATAAAGGATGAAGGACGGCTTTAATCAATACCCATTTGAGATGCGCCACGCATCCAACCTCTACGAGATATCGTGGAGGCAACGTTAATGAGTATTTGGCATGTACAATGAGTTGCGGTCGCCAAGCGATGGACAAGTTAGTGTTTTCATTGTTTGGCTTTCGCAGACAAGGCTGGTACCAACTAACGAACCTCATAAAGACGAAACGCTTGTGAAACCTAGGCCAGAGACGCAAACCAATTGCCCTCGAATCACGGGGCGCGTTACAGCCGGCGCCTTTCCCCACTACGCTACGAAACGCCGTGTCAGGGAAGGACAAAACACATATACACCTTCCTTTGTCCTACATTAATTTGATTATCTACCAAGACTACTGAAAAGTCCAGTATGCGACTTCTACACTTTTTTATGGGATTAATAAAAGTCACATACTGTTCTTTTTTGAATTATTTTTTAGTAGTTTTCCTTCCTTTTGGTCTCATCTGTGTTGCTTGTTCATCGTTCTGCTCACAGTAACTCCGATTATATCTGTATTTTGTTATTTTTCTTGGGTGGCTTTCTGTTTGAATTGTAAACCCATATCATGCTCATTTGGCAAAGTTCACTTGACTTAACCACAATCGAATTTTTCTACAGACTTCTGCTGGACGTTGAGATACAGCTTAAATGGAGTCAAACCAAAAAACGCACACTACATTTCCAGAAGAAGACTGAGTATAGCACAGTTTTCTTCTACATTTTGTTCCCAGATATTCATTTCTACGGCACAATTTCATGCTAACGTTGCACGTACATTTATTCCATACTATGTTAAATTATAATACTATTTTAGCATAAATCACAAGAAAGGAAAAATGTTAGCAATGTGAAATCACTCTGATCCTGATCGATACGATAATAGTAATCACAGTAATACAATGATTTGAGTAGAACTTTGTAACACTCGCGTGACATTGTAACAACACGTAGGGGACCCGTCTTCTGGATCCAGACGCTCAGAAACGTGCGCAGATGCCGCTATGTCAAGCAGGAGGAGGCTGCGCTTCCTCAGCTGCAGCAGCATCCCATGTTGACGGCACATTGTGTCCGCGCAAAGTTCGATGAAGCGTATCTCACGCAGGTTTCTAACCTGCGTGAGATACGCCTCATCATCTGCAGCTCAATTGTATAGTGGTAGATGTCGATAATGGGAGAGGTTGGTAGAGTACACCGACTATTCCAAAAAGCAAAATTACGGTTCAATTTTCGCTTCATTCGATACCGTTAAAATTATCAATACAACATCGTTCTGATACATTATGACGCATTGAAAAGCAACTACTTCTTTTACTACATTTTCTAGTCTTTATGCGTCAGCATAAGGCGTTTACATAGTTGTTTTATGGCGCACTCGATGTAGTGTACTAAATAAATGAATTTACAAAGACGACGCCTGTACTGGGTTGCGTACTGCCTTCCATTCCCAAGCCGGGCGAGGCCGCTCTATTCACACTTGTTTTGCTCTTCTAGCTATGCTCCCTCCGACTAGGATAAATTACATGACTGTAACATGACTGTCTTCGTTTCCATTAAGGTGGCTGCTTGCTTGCCGTGTGCTTCAGATGCAGTAGCCAACGTAGCGGTTCAGCGATTTTGGGCTGTATTCGTGCTCTGACGGCCCAGCTCTTCACGTAAGGTCGAGAATCCAGTCCACATCCTCTACCCAACCATCGCCTTCTACACATATTACGGCCTCGTAGCACCGTGCTCCATCCAGTGTGAAGACGAGGAGTCCGACGGGAGTGACGACAAATTCGATGTTTGAGCTGACATGCGGACGTCAGTCAGTGTGTGCATCTCATTCGGGGGCGACCCTTCTCCACTCCTCCGCGCTCGCTCTCTCCTTCATACGTACGTACTCGGAATTCACCTAACTCAATAAGGAATGAGTCCAACGATCCGTCTCCGGCCACCTCTACCACCAACGCCACCCACGGACAACCCGGAACCGGCTGCTGCACCCGCCCTGCATCATCGGCAGTCTTCGGCCGACAATTTCCCGACTCCTTCCGACGTACCTTAGGCAGATCAAAGTCAGGAGCATCTGCTTATCAGCAGATGCTCTCTGATCGTTACTCTTAGAAGATCATATGTAAGCGCCGAGTGTAAGATGGTGATGTTCTTCGGGGTAACGGTCGTTTTCGGAACATAGAGCCTCGACACGCCTCAGGACACTTGGAGAGGCTCACGCGTCCGTCTTGATTCCTGTAATTGCTCCATGCTGTCACAGATCGCTCCGAGCCAGAATTTTCCCTCAGACACGATTCATTTTGTCCTTGCGTCATATTTGGAGTTCCTCGTCTTTTTTACAAGTATACTCGAAGGTGATGAACACCACTCCATCAGAAGACCACCCCACGAAATTTCGGAGCAATACTATGTTCGTTGCTCATTTGTTAAGGTCATTCAATTTCTTCATTTTTTTAATGAACCTTAGAGTTCTAAGGTCCAAGGGGGGAGGCGACCGCGGGGGGAGGCATATAGTCATTTTCATTTCCAATCATTTGCTTGAGTTTCTACGAGCGTCTCCTCTGCTCTGTTATTATGTGAGAGCTTCTATTATTTAAATTCAGCGGATATGGTTGTGGGGCAGAGGATCGCTCATGCAGTTAACATCTTACGGTTGCTTCCTCTCGACTAGGATAGATCCGATGAATTCAATACGAGAAATCCTCTGCTGCAAAATTGTTTGAAACTACTTGCTTTACGACACTTCAGAATCTTATCCTTGCTATGAGACAAGCAATTCTTTGCGGTTTTCAAGACAAGAGAACTCCTTCTCGGCTAGCCATGCATTGAGGACCAAAAATGTTGTTTCATAAAGCACCTCTCCTTCAAAATTTGAGTCTGCTTATGTACCTATTATACATAGAACAAGATAGAATCCCTGCTGGAAAATATCTGCTCTGGTCACAATCTGAGATCCGTTGTTTTCAGTTAACTGTGAGTGTTTTACTCGAAAGGCTACTTCAAGCGATTCAATGGAAGCAAATCAGTCTAAATTTCTTAGAATCTATGAAAAAAATTAAGAACGTAATAAAATAGTGACTTTTCCAAAACAATTTTTTGACTATGCTTAATTTTTGTCAATTTAATGCTTTGTTATTTTGTTTGAACAAATAATTGTACAATTAATTAATGGGCGCGTGGAGGGAGCTGGAGGAGGCGCCGATTATCGGGTGCATCCGATATTCGCATCTTGGTTCGGATTTCTCATAAAAGCATTCCATCCTTCCACGGTAGATGAATTTGTTGCAGATTTGTCTCGGAAGGGTAAACCACTGACTTGTTCATTTGGATGGTCACCGCAAGTCATTGTATAGGCCGAATACGCAGCGAAATCGCCTCCACGACAGTCAGTAGAAGTAGAATGCGTGGCGCATCCCAAGAAGGATTGCGTTACATCGTCCTCTATTCTTCATCCATTATATCCGCGTACTAAGAACCAAGGATTTATACGGCTGAAACAATAGCTTATTTCATACTCGAATGTCTAGATTTTATGCAGCTTTCATAGTTGTTCTTTCGGCGCCCATGAACTATTTTTAATTAGATATGATTACTTCTAGCTTAATCAAAGCTTGTGCTGTTTTATTTGAACTTATTCACAAAGATTTCAGGCGTATGTCTAAGCGGCGAATATGAGTAGTGCTGCGAGAATCTCCACTATAATTGCGAAATTTTTCCAAATGCCCACAAATTTCGAATATTTGAATTCGAATACATTCTAAAATACGGTTGTTCTGAACACTCGAATCGAATGCATTCAGAAAAAGCGATTCTTAAAAAATTCGAATTAGAATACATTCGAAGCAAGGATTTTTTGAATATTCGTATTCCTGCACATTCGAAAAACGCTATTTTGAATATTCGAATTCGAATATTAAAATTCGAATGAAAATCATTCGAATGCCTATTCGACTAGGTTATTCGAGCACAACTATGATCTCCACCATCCAAATTGTGGAAAATACGTTTCGTTTTTGCTGAGTCCTTGAACCCAAGGCGCCAGTGATCCCTTACAGACGCTCCTGCAAGCGAATCCGTGGCTCAGGCATGAGTGATGCTGCTTCATAGGCAAGAAGTCGGGTGTTCAACTCCTGGCTTGGCGGTTTAGCCTTTGTACTGTTCATTCCTTATTCGGTATTTATCACCTTCCCAACTTCTCGTGGGCCTGTATGTCACTGTAGACTCTCAAATACGTGTTCAGCAACAGCTTTTCATCAGTTGTCCCCTCTGTATACGGCACTTTGTATTTTGCTGGAGATTTTTAGCAGAATCCTTGACTAGATGCTGTGAAACTTCCCTACTACCACTAACTAACCTATATAGTAATATAGTAATGTACATAATTATAAATAAATAAATAATAAAATATATATGCAAGAAAAGTTGGGATGGCGATAAAAACCGAACAACGAATGAACGATAAAAATGCGAAAACTGGCAAGAACTTGGCGAGGTCGAAGTCGAACACCTGGCCTCTCACCTACATATAAGCAGCGTCACTCACTCCTGAGGCATCGATCCGCTTACAGCAGAGCCTTTCGCCGCGTCTCATAAATCAATACGCGCGGCACATAGCTGTGCTTACGCGCAGACGGTGCGATCAAATAGTAAACTTTGAAGACCCCTATCTCCTTGGGTCCAAGGAATCATCAAAAACCAAAGACACCTTTTTACTACACTTGTGAGTGAACATTCTCACAATAGTATCCATTTTCGCCGTGCAGACATACGCCTGAAACCCTTCCCTGGTCAATTTAAGAAAAAAAAAGAGAACGCTGCTCTCTTGTTACA
The DNA here is from genome assembly GCA_947359475.1 of Heligmosomoides polygyrus bakeri. Classification (NCBI taxonomy): domain Eukaryota; kingdom Metazoa; phylum Nematoda; class Chromadorea; order Rhabditida; family Heligmosomidae; genus Heligmosomoides; species Heligmosomoides polygyrus. The sequence continues at coordinate 11,952,714 of OX375870.1, forward strand.
TAATGCTCGAATTGCTGCGGTAGTCTTAATTGATATGGCACATCTGCATAGACGCCGTCATCTGTTGTTTTTGTGCTAAAATTCTTCTGAGAAATTATACGTTTGGAGACATCCCCATGCACGGAATGTGAGACATGAAAGCTCTCCGGTCTTCATAAATGTAGACGTCGTTGTGCTAAGAAATCCACCCCTTCTCATTGCCCCTCCAAGTGCATCGCACCGATTGCCAGCACTGGCCAGAATTTACTTCCTTGCGTAAGGTGCCTTCATCAGTTGCGCCCATCGGATTCGCGACGTCGTCGAGCGTTTTACCAACGCCAAAAGATGTCTAGAACGCGGCTAGGTAGTGTTTTGCCGGAGATGTTTACCTGAAGCACGTGAGCTATGACAGATAGATGTTCGGGTCTAGTTTCTCGATGAGTAATTACAGCCATTCGACATGGTTTTCGATGCGTCCGAACCTTACTGAGAGCAGAGCTTTATGGAGCTAAGAAGCACTCATGGAGCTACGAAAACTAGAAGCTGTTTCCTATGTTCTATTTAATAAAAAGGAGTTGATTGTGTACAACACCGCTGTACTCTATGGTTTCTCTCCTAAAGAAACGGTATCTCTCACTTATATTCGTGACGAGAAGGCGCTATGGGCAATAGGAAGACGACATCTAGCGGTTGCCCTTTTCTATTCCTCTAAGCTTCTTCTAATTGTCTTTTTATTTGGGCGAGCGCTTCAGAATCTTCTTGCGTTCGGGACGTATTCCCACGAGAGGCCGCCGACGATGCCAGTCCGACCACGTTGAGAAACTGTTTTGTCGCTGGCGGCTCTAATTTTTCATTAGAATTCGCATAGAAATGTGCCTCATTTTCGTAGCGTATCGAGGAGTGTTCATTATAATCCGCTCCATCTATATAATGCCGTCCGCCTGGGGCGGTGTGTGTGGTGTCGTCGTCGTGTCGAGTAACTGACGACGACGACGACGACGACGTCGGCAGTGGAGTGTGGTATGCGCTTCGTCCAGCGACGCTGGTGTCCATCGTTCATCCAGGGCGACTTGGTGGAATCACGATGGTGTCACGACGCCACGACTAGGAGGCCCCACTGAATGGGTGGACCGCGCGCCGTCGTCGTTTGCCCTCGTCTGCTTCACCTTCTGGCATTCATAGTTCGACGTGTCGTTCGTTCTCGCTCCTCTCTGGAGGTCACACCTCATCGCCCTTCACAAGAACAACTCATATATTCCTCTTGATGGGGTACCGCTGCCCTATGGGTGGTCCACGACGCCCATCAGATACGTCCTACTCTGGTCGCGAATTTCCGGTTAAGATCCATCGCTTGTTTTCTATGGTTCTTCCCTTACCTCAACTCTTCCTTTAGCTTAGATGATCTTCCCTCCAGGTTAAAGAACTCAATGCGATGTCCCTAAATAAGATTACAGACTTTAACTTCAACCTATGATTCCGTTTTCTCCTTCTTCTTCACTAGGCTGTCATTATACCCTCTACTCCTCATCTGCTCCTTGCTGCACTTATCCTCAGATGTTGCCTTCCTGGTTGTAGACCTCACCTTCACCGGACTGGTATCGCATTCTAAAAGTTATGGCGCTTTTTTAGGTTTTGGGAGATAATTTATTTATTTGTTTATTCAAAGACATGCCACATGTCATACTCGTGGATAAAAAGAAGACAAATGAAAAACGAAATGAAACCAGGACATATCAGCATAAGATTCAAGCATGAATGATCGCCAAATAAAACACAACACTGTTTTACCTCAAATAGGCAAATTTACTAGCGATAAATGACCTAAGAACCAGCAGCGACATCTGTGTGTTTCGGATTTTCGCAATCACCAAACAAGCAGTTAAACTCCCTGAGATTCCTATAGGTGAGGGAGCGTGATCTAGCTTGCGCCCCCCCCCCCCCCCCGATAGAGACATAGATTCTAAGTTTACCTTTTCCTTTTCTAGACAGTGGAGACTTGACGAATAGCAGTCGTTCAACTGCAACGGTTTTAGTCAGAATTTTGAACAGCATGAGCAAATCTCAGCCTTTTCTAATCTGGAACACAGTCTGGTAAGATCGAGCACTGTTGCTTCATATTTCTGCTACCCCCATAGGTACTCTAAAATTAGTGGTCGAGATTTTCTACCATCTGATAAATTTTCTTGAGGAGCTGAACAAGCATCGTTCTTATGTTGTATGCTTTAGATTCAGTAGACTGGAATATTGACCTCCCAGTGGAAACTTTACATCTGTGAAGCCCATCCATCGGCCATCATATTCACGTGAGAGGGCCTTTCTCTTCTGTACCACCTAGAACATTCCCCATCAGTCGTCTTATCTCTCCGGTTTAGGTTGTAAAGAAATCTGCTCGACTAAAGGTCCTACTCTTTAGTTCATTTCCATCTTTCTGTGACTTTCCCATTTCAGTGTTGTGAATCCAACAGAAAGATAGAACGATGCACTCTTCAGTTGAATAACTCCTCTATCCTGAATAGAAGAACTCGCACCCCCCCCCCCCCTATTCTAAAGATTCCCGCGGTTAAGAATCATCCCCACTCTTGGAATGGAAGAAGTTTTGCTTTATCAGAAGCGCTCTTGCTGGGTAGATTTCGTAACTGTAACACGAGGTACGCAACTGCTTCTTCTGCTACTTCGGGCTTCCACCTTCTGATAACGATCTGTTTTCACTTGAATTGTACAGCGTGAAATGTCGACTTTCTGCTCGGTAGATGGCTTTACTCTTTCATCCTTTCTGGTCTTCCAATTCAGGAGGTCGTCGAAACTCTTCACTGCTAAGTATTTCTGTTGGAAAACAAGGGCTGAAACTGCATTTCTCTTACTTAAATCCTCATTTTATCTTGTTTACCCCTTTGTTGGCCTTTAAGCCTTCAACACGAGTATTTATTACAGCCAATAACAACGGAGATTACAAAAGAGATCTACAATAAGAGATCTACGATTGGCTATGGACCTGAAAAAAAGTGGCAGTGCTTGGAGTGGTATTTGCTGTTGTCAGAAGAGTAGCCCGCCTGTTTATAATAATGGAAGAGAATAAGTCGTGAAGACAGTTCGGCGCAAAGATGCTCGGATGGGGGGATCACCTTGTACTTTGTGGCGTCTTGGAAGGAGGCACATGGATGTCCATTACATCAGAGGTAGCCTAGCTCGGCTTCCACCACAGGAATACACCAGTGCTGCATAAAGGATAAAGGATAAAGGACGGCGTTATTCAATCCCTTTGGAATGCGCCACGCGTTCTACTTCTACGGGATATCGTGAAGGCGATTTGAATGCGTATTTGGCCATACAATGACTTGCGGTGGCCAGCCGATGAACAAATCACCGCTCTATCCTTCCCAGACAAGTCTAGTACCAATTCACCGACCCCGGAGGGACGGAAGGCTTGGTTGGCCGGACGGGAAATCCGAACCAGGAACCTGGTATCGGTGAACCGACAGTCGGCGCCTCCTCCGACTGCGCTACACGCGCCCACCAGTGCTGCAGAATAAATTTAATTTCCCACAAAACAAAACATTGAATGAGGCTTACTACATGGTGACCACCTCCGAGCCTTAGCGCCGATAATTCCATACTAAATCCAAGCTTATTATTGTTCCTTCTTCCTCGCTGCCTTTCTCGAGGCATGCTTACCCTTCTAAGATTGACGTATTTTACTTGAACAGTTGAACTTTCTCTTATCTGATACAAGAAAACCGACTAAGTCTTCTGCTTGGAACTGGAAGGAAATTTCGGAATTACTTTCTTACTTCAGGCGTTCCTTTAGTAGGGCTACTTTGCAGTCTCGTGCTTCTTCGTTCTTTACAGCTTTTGTAAATGGGTAAGCGTTCCTCCTAATTGGTTACAGATCGCTTCGTAAGAAAGTGCTGATTCCTTTCTTACTCTTCTGATATCGGTAGGTAGCACTACTAAGCTGCTACTCCATGCTTTACTTTCGAGAAAGTAGCCGTCGCGTGAGAACTGCGCTGACCCATCTCCGTGCAGCTCGTCACATCCAATGACATCAGCTTTGCGCCTTCAACTAATTGAGAACGAACTAATCAAGTGCTTAGGATCAGGCGAAGCGCTCGCCGTGCGCTTCTCGAGTGCTTCTATTTCGTCTTCGTATCTATCGCGTGAAGATTGCGCGATAAGTCGGCCAATTTGCGCCCGCCTTACCGGATGACGCCATTTTCAGTTCAGTTGTATTTCAGTGCTAACTCGACATCGGGTACCCCACATGCTGTTTTCTCTGGCTCGTTGTGTGGTGAGTTCAGACGTCTTTGATCAGGAGACAGAAAAAGATGCTGTCACATTCGTTGCGCATTTGTGCGACGCAAAAAGAGGCGCCAGTTTGAAATTTTATAGCCCTTCCCAGCCAGCAGCTGGCTGTGACATCTTAATCGTCGCCTTAAGAGCCTTGAGAGCAGATTTCTTCGGCTTCCTACAGCAACCGTTCAGAATCATCAGCTTTCAGTTAATAGTCGGCGTCACGCAGCTCGTCTGTGGTGTGCCAGATGCCACCCACGCACCACCACACGCTCTCGATGATTTAGAAGGAAATGGATTCAATGGACTGAAAAAAATTTTGAGTGAGTTCTCGTAGTAGATCACTGGCTGTATTATAGAAAAAGAGGAAATGTGGTTACTGCAGTAAATGCGACGTTAATTGTGGTATGAAGCAGCAAGTGGGCAACGGAACCTCGAAATGCGCATTATTGTTTAATCGTGTCGCACCACGCTGCAACACGACTCAACCATAAAATTGAACTCCTACCAGTTTGGCGAATCAGTTCTTCCCTAGCAACTTAACTCACAAGCGAAGGGTCTGAAGAGCATGTCTGAACGGCGAGAGGGCGTCATATATAGGAAGAATCATCATTCCTCAATTAGTACAAAAATGTGCTTCTTTTTTTCCTAAGTCGTTAAAACCTAGGAGCAGGGAGTCCTTGAAATCACAATGGAATCGGCGCCTCACGAGTTCGGGGGTCTCCTAGCCGTAGTTTATATTTTCGTCGCCACGATGCGCGGCACCGCGAGCGCCATAGATATCGATTTTTCGCGCCGCCAGATCGATATCAATTCCGAATACGGTGCCGCGCCGCACAGCGTCGCAACTATAAACTAAGGCTTATACGCTTGCGATGCCACTGCCACTGCCAACAAGTGGCTCGGAGCGCAATGGATAGTTGCGCTTCAGATCATGCCCTTGTCAGTATGGTGGTACATAGCGCAATTGGAGGCGCCGGCATCATGGGGTTCTCCTCGAATCGAGCGTTTTGGTTCGGGAGCCGTCCAGGCTACCAAAGTCTTCCATCAATCAGAGGATGTTCTTATGCGAAGGATTCTAAGTTGGTGTGACGAATACTACATTAACTTGGTTGTTCATCGGCTGACCTCCAAAATTCACTCTATAGACGTAAAGCGTTTCCGAGTTTCCTCCACGATATCTCATAGGAATAGAATTTGTCGAAAGGATTGAATAATGCCGACCCTTATTATTTATTTTTATACTGGCTTGACCCGATAGGACATAGCTGTTTTAAGGGTAGGAATAACCCTAAATGGACGACGGTCGCCTCAAAATGTCGTTTAGATGCACTAGCGTGCAGAAAGAAATGCAAAAAGAAACGGTAACGAGCCTCGAATGGGCCTAAGTGTATCTCTTGTGCACTTCTAGTGTAATCAAGAGAAAAGGTCCTCATTTGATGGGAGCTTGCTAATCAAGGATAAAGGTCGTCTTTGATCAATTCCTTAGTGGGGTAAGCCGCGCATTACACAGCTGCTGGAATCAGGTCGTATCCATGATTGGTCCAAGCGAGCTGCATTGATCACGTGATGGCCTAACCGTGTTCTATTACACTAAAATACGTATCGCAGCAATCCATCCACCCCAAAGAGATGGAAGACTTCGTTGGCATGAAGGAGAACCGAACATTTATTCAGAAAATCACTAAAAAGCACGCGAGCAACGCCCCTTTCGACTGCGCTATGCAATGTCTCGTTTATTCCAGTATATAGGACAAATTCTTGTGCATGGACTGACAGATGAATGAAGAGATCGTGGTTGCTATAGTGTAGAAGTTGATTCGGATGAGGATATCACTCCTTTCTTGCTATTTGGTGCCGTTTAGGTAAAGAAAGTTTTTTGAAGAGGTGTAGCGCAGTCGCCAAAAGGGGTCATTCGCATGCACATCAATCGATTTTTGTTCGATGTCGATCCTAGGCTATCAAAGTGCTCTGTTCCGAGTTGAAGCCATATCAGCCTGTGAGCTAAAGTACTTAATGACTACTGTAGGCCCTTTAAAGCAGAGCGTAAGTTGTTGCTGTATGCACGAAGGGCGTCCCATCGTTTACAGGTTGAAGCCGATTGCATGGCTTATCCACAAGAAGCACTAATCTTCCCAGTATTATGTATATTCCTGCAAGCTGGTCTAGAATGTGCCTTAGCGATTTAGCCTCGTTTGCGTGAGACCCTGCAAAAACGTAAATAATCATGAAATATTTACGAGACGAGGTCTATTGTGCTGAGTGTGAGCTGGGGTGAAAGCGAATTCAAAGTGAGTCGAAGGCAGCTATCAAGCTTTAGGAGCGGGAAAGCTGTCAAGTTCCGAAAATGTTGTTCTCTACGACTCTGCTTAAGTGACCTAGGAAAGTTGCATTATCAACATTAATATGGGTCACCGCTTCCGCCCTGCTCAATTCAAATCTTAACATGACGTTTAAAAAATATCGGAATTGAACTGCGGCCCTACCGTTTTTATACCATTGTACATTTTGAAGACAAAGGAAACATTGTACATTTGGAAGACAAAGGAAACCTTTTTTATGCTTTAACGACTTCATTGACTTCCACATCGGTTCTATGATGACGACCTGGTATGACTGTGTACTTAGGACATATTAATTTCCAATAAACTAAGTATAAGGCCAGATTTATACGATTCAATCGCAAGAATTATGAGGGATGACGAAATTGGTTAGGCGCGCAGACAATCGATATTGATCGCCTTCATAATTACGCGCATCCCGGTGACTGAAGTATGAACTTCACTCAAATAAAGCTCGCTACGTTGGGTCTCTGTTATTGTAATTGTTGTAATAGCTTTTAGAAGCTTGTTGCTTTCATCGGAAGGTAGAGAACGAAGGCTTTCCTAAGTTATTTAAGTTGAATACCTCTTTCGTTCAGGTCGCCGGAAGCGAGCGCTCGACAGTCTCGAAGGAGGTGGATTCGGATTCGACAAGCGGAAGAAGAGAGCTCTGGACGATCTGGACGGCACCGGTTTCGGTTTCGACAAACGAGCTCTGAACTCGCTCGAAGGCGATGGCTTCGGATTCGAGAAACGCGCCCTGAACTCGCTGGAGGGTACCGGATTCGGCTTCGACAAGAGGGCACTGAACTCGTTGGAAGGTGAAGGATTCGGCTTTGACAAACGAGCGTTGAATGCGCTCGACGGCACAGGATTCGGTTTCGACAAGAGGGCGCTGAACTCGTTGGAGGGTGATGGCTTCGGATTCGATAAGAGGGCGCTGAACTCGCTCGACGGTGAAGGCTTTGGATTCGACAAACGTGCACTGAACTCACTGGAAGGAGAGGGCTTCGGTTTCGACAAGCGAGCCCTTAACTCATTAGAAGGCGTTGGCTTCGGCTTCGACAAGAGGTTCTTCCCGCAGCATGTCATCAGCAGTAGGTTGCCTTGGGCTTACTCTCCTAAATCGCTTTATGAAATACGTCCATTTCAGCGCATCCTTTTCTGAGATTCTACAAAGGAAAGCAACCCGTGGTTCAAGGGCGACCGAAACAACTTTAATGGTATAAACGCATGTAAGTTTTTCATTCATCGTCTTCGACCAGGAAGAGATTCGTTCGGAGTCTAATCGTACTGGTCATGGTGTTCGGTTTTGATTGCTGTCTAAATGAAGTCACCGTCGTCAATCAACCTAATGGCCCTCTTCCGTGATGGACAAACAGACAAATTATCGATCACATTAATTCTGTTCTATGATTGAGATGGTCCGAACGGGAAAATTGCAGCGAAATCTGCTCGCCTCCGTCCAGTTCATCCACCACCGTGATCAGCTGTGTTCCTAGCCGCGGGACCCACCCCTGCCAGGGACCTCTGATCACGGAAGGCAATCACTTGCGCAATTTTAGTTTCGATTTTTCTCAAATTAGCCTGAATTAGCCACGCAAGCACGTCATCTTGCCACTAACAGGATATTAATTCTAAGTTGAGCACGTATGGTGGCATTGGCAAAAGCTCTACATCCGTGGGTACAACTCGGCTCTCCACCCATGACTGTTCACTCAGTTGCAGACAACTAACTCTACAACGACTACATCAGAAAGATGGATTGGCTAACGGTTGAGCACCGAGATTCATTGCGCAGCCGAAGTTGAGAAATTTCCGCAACCTGGAGCAATTGTTATATGTGTGGCTTACTCGACGCTCATATCACCAACGCTTATCCTGTCCATTCTATGCTATGAGACCTAGACGCCCTTACCAGCTCGCAAAGCCTGACACAAAAACGAAAGACCATTGCCATGAACGGCATTTGCTGATGAGTCCGAGGCCAGCTGGAGCAACCTTGTCCTTTCTCGATTAGCTGATGGAAATTGGTGGTCGGACCTTATTAAGCGCCGCATTTGGCAGGCCATCAGGCTTTGTTCTATAGGCGAAATGTTAAAAAACTATATGAACTAAACGGCCAATTTGGCTGATTATGTTGATCGGTTGGCTTTTTGCAGTGATGGGTTAGGATGGAAGGCTTAAATTATTCAGAGGGCTATAGTAAAAGCTAGAAGCAAACTAAGGACTGGTAAAGTTGGCGTGGTTGAGGTTTGCTTTATTGTTATACCAGAAGTTCAGCAGCCTTCCGGCCGCCAAACGTCTTCTTGGGGCTTTCCACCAAACTCCAAAAACAAAACGACTTGGTTTACTGTATTTTACGACCTTTTGACCTCGATCAGCAAGAAAAAACGGACTCTCTTATCATATAGGATACCGCAAGGTGAGATCTTCACCACAGTCGACGTGAAACTTACCCACGCTCCATCGTATTTGTGCGACTCGCATTCCCTAGTGTCCAATCTGCAGAAAAATCGAAATCATTCGGTCGGTCGATACAGGTTGCATCAGTTTCTCTCTGAACGCCATCATATTGGAGTAATTCCCACGAGCATTAGTAGTTCTTTCGAAGCAACGGTCGCATGCCCCCTCCCAAAATGGATCCAAACTGAGCGAAAACCTATAACTCCGACGAAAAATCGACAATATCGATCGGCATTAATCGTCCGATTAAGTCCCTCTACCTTCTTTTTTGAATCTGACAATTTTCGTCCACTTTCATCGATTGTACGTCAGAGTAACCTTAACAGGTTTTACATGTTCGTTCCTTCACACGTTCGACACGTTTCACGGACATACACAGGTTTGTGACACACACACACACACGGACAGACGGACTAACGCTTTTATATAAGTAGGATTGTTAGTGGTAATTACCACTTATAGTAATACAAAGTAAGAGCATGTCTAGGGTTCAGTTGTCCGTAGGACTCTTTTTGGCTGTTGGATAAAGTAATAATAATTCTGATACAGCATGTACCGGTAGCGTTTGACAAAAATTCATTACAGAAAAATTATGTCTTCCTGAAATTTAACCTTAAATTACATGGTGCCGCTGCATTAGGCGCTCAGCGCGCTCAACAAATAAATTTGTCCCCAGATCAATTAAAGTCCTTTAACTGATGCTAGATCTTATAATCCATGCTTCCATGATTTCAATGCGTTACTATGCTCATCTTTTAAAAATAATGCAGAAGTGATAGGCGTTTGCCAGTCAATGATGAGTGCTTCAGCCATATGTTCTTCTACACGACATTGAGAATGTACAGAACCTCCGATTTTTGTGGTGACACATACGTTTGCAAACAGAATAACTTGACTAGACAGCCCACAACACGTGAACATAGCCACTATGTAGTTCGGATCTATCCTAGTAGGGGAGGGGGGGAATTTCACTTCGATAGGATCAATAGTAAATCCTTTAACATTGATGGCTTGCTGAAGTAGCCTACGAAAGCGCCTTTCTTTGTAATCTGTAGGTCAGAAAAGGTCACACTGTTTGATTTTGAATTTCGTTTTGCTAGCGGTGCTCCCACCCCCCTCCGACTAGAATAGATGCATTAACTCGATATACCAGATGACCACTGGAGCATGGTTTACTCTGCTAGAAGTGTCCCTTATTGTTAGAACTGATGAGCCTTTGGGGTTTATTTTTGCAATGTCGCTTTCATACCCATCCTTGGAATTTCTCTGACCGAATTTTCGCCTGCATCACCTTTCAACTGCAAGCTTGTTGATCATAGATGTGTTCACACGAACCCAACTATATTTTCACTAATCGTCTTTGGTGTGCCAATATGACCCAGTGCGTCATCCTTGTTCGAGGTACACGAAAGATGTCATGCTGTCATACTCCTCCTTTTAGAAGCCGATAGCGACACTCAACAAGTGGGTGCCATCGAATCGAATAAAGTGATTGGTCCACTTTATTTGAGACAACTTTGTCCGTGGTCCTTTTTAAAATTGTCCTACACCAAAATCCTTAGAATCTGTTGAAAAACGCTTCAAAATCTCCTAAATATTTATTTTAAATTAAAACACTTGTTTCAAACTCCTTTCAAACCACAGGAATGTGGAAGTGTAGTAAAATGAGCGATGGAGCCGTAGAGTTGTCTAGTTTGCCGTGGTTTTCATTTGATTGATAGCCAAAATTCTATTTGTATGTACAGAGTTACGCAGTCGTACAACAAAACCAGTTGTAGAATTCTCATATCTCCCCTTTGCTGTTACAAATATGCAATATTGCTTACACTATCAATCAATCAATCAAATAAAAATAGGACGAACTAGGCGAGTTTACGGCGCGGTCTCATATTATAGTTTTTCAAAAACTGCTGTCTTCCCACGATTCAAGATAAGTTTTATGGCAATATTTTTCTTTAAAAAATGTCTACAGTGTTTCAAACTGTACGATCGCTTTTTGAGATTGGTGAAAATTTTCAAAAAAAAAAGGAAATGCTACATTTTTCCTGGGCAGAAAATTATTAAAACGTTTTCGGAAGGTCCCTTGACTAACTGGAAGACGCCTGTTTTGATTTGGAAGGTGCTATGGTTGAGTATAAAATCATTAAACTTGCCTAGAAAACGGTTCAATTTGGTTTGAAAAGTGTTCAACTTCGCTTGGTAAATGTTCAATTTGTCGTTAAAATGGTATAAATAGATCAGGGCCTATACGACTTTCCATAGTACATAAATACTTCGGAGTTTAATACGACTTCGTTTAGTTCGGCGAAAAGGATAGCGAGGGTTATGTGGTTTGATTCGAGCTGGAGCTAAACTACATAGGTAAGAGCTTCAGATGCTTCCCATTTGTGTTCGTCTTTCCTGTTCATGGCGACCGCTCAGCTTTTACCGTTTCAGATCTTCCCGTCATCTAGTGTACTCGTTCAATTGCTGCTCGTTGCTGGCTCGGCTCTCATTTATCCGTGGAAACGTTTGGTGCATAAATAGTGTTATCCGTTTGCTTCCTGTCATGTTGTTATGACACAAGAAATACTTCAACGAACTCGGGACGTACGACTTCCCGATGTGTATCGAACGAACTGAAATGCCTATCGAATTTTCAACTCACGCACAGCTACACGCGACTGTCGAATACGTTAACGCTTAACTGTACTACGGTCAGAGCAATTGTCATATGGTCTCTCTCTCTCACACATGTCCTCTGTTTTTCTTCCAATAAAAATTTTCCAAGACTAATCAATCTCTAACGGGCGATAATTAGCGGACCGACCACACGCTAACAACCTTTGGGCAGCGATGGATGAAACGGAGGGCAACGCTGGGCTGATTTGGGCAGCGTCGTATAGTTGAGCACTGTGATGCTTCCATTAGCTGTTGAAAGACTTCCATAAGATCTTCAGTTCCTAAAATTTCACGCCACCATCATCTGGTCTATCTTGCTTTTGGGTAGGCTTTCTTCCTTTCAGAACTATTAGGATGAGGGAGAAGCCTTGAGCAGAATCTCCTTCTATTTCAAAAAATTACAGTTTCATAGCACCATTAACGCAATCAACTGCATAGTATCCGTCGTTGTCTAAAACGTCTGTCTGATCCGATCCGGCAGCTTTTCTATTCCTTCAGCCTGGAGCAGCGACTTCTGAAAGTGAACGATCTCAGCTATGAGTTCCAACTGATCAATTCTTTTGTCAGAAAAGGTGATGCGCTTCAAGGCGCGAAATAGGAGGCAAAGCGGGAGGAAGAAAAAACTTGGGATACGACTGCCCTTTGTGCATTGGATCCGATCGAAAATCTTCGGATAATTGGATGGTTCGGATAATGGCAATTTCGCAGACCCCGGATTTTTGGATGACTCGGATAAGGACGATTTTGAGGACCGCGGATTTTTGAATGATTCGGGTAAGGGCGATTTCGCAGGGGCCGGATAATTAGATGATTAGGATTGGGGTATCCGAATCGAATATCCGAAAAAGATTCACTCGGATCCAATGTATACGGCCCATCCGAGAGTTCTGCAATCTTCTGGCGGCACAGCGCCACGTCACGGCGAGACGAGCGTTGTTCTGAAGTCGACATACTTTGTCGCACTTCGGAAGTCTCAGGCGAGTAGCGCCGTCCAACTTCTGAAGCTAGATAGCGCACACTAGGGCCATCGCTCTGTTAATAGCAGAACGGAACTTGGAATAAAACATTCCTCCGGAATCTTCACCCAACAGGATCCACTTTAGTCGGAATATAACGAGAAAGAGGTAGACGTTCCCATCCGAGTTCCACTATCTTCTGGCAGCCCAGCAACGCGACTTGGGGATGGACGTCATTGTGAAGCAGACAGGTTTCATTGCGCTTCAGTCGAATAGTGTTGGTCAACTTCTGAAGATGAGCAGTGAACACTTGTGCCGACTTTATCTCGGACATTCACTTTCGACGGGATGAAAAACAACTTGCTATTGGGGTGAGAACCTGTTCCTATGCATATACATATATACATATGTATATACATGCATATACGTAGTATATACTTACTTATATACGTATACACATATCTATGTACGTACGAGCTGGATATACGTGGATATATGGCTGCGCAATAATCATCCTGCAACACTCTAGCAACAGGAGCCGACCCTTAAACCTAATGGTATACTTCCACAGGAGCGTCAGCGGAGTGCAGTTAATCGCGCCGGGACCGCTCACTTGGCCAATCGGGGCGCTGCCTGCCGCACCCACTGCAATAAGTTCTCACCCCAATAGCAAGTGGTTGTTCGGCCCGTCGAAAGCGAGTACCCGAGATGGTCGCAGCAGAAAGGAACTTAGAGTAAAACGTTGCTTTGGAAATCCAACATAAACGCAATAAAGTAAGCTGCTCAGCTTCTCCCCCTGCTGATCACCATTGAGCTCTCCCGGAGGTGGTTTGTTGAAGGTAGTGTCGCCTACGCATGATTTTTCTTGTTCAGCGTTTATATGGTATATGGTTAAATATATATGGTATATATAATTAAATGAGCCGTCTCTCGTCTTCAGACACTCAGATACCCAAGACATAACATCGTCTCCGATGCGTCAGCCCTCTACGGGCCATACTTCTCTCTCCACTTGTCAATTACGGCACAACTCTATCCATATGACCAGAACACTATTTGTGGAGAAAATGGTGTCGGGGAAACTCGAATTAGATGGAGGGAGACCTCTCGTCGTCGGCATCAGGTGGAGTCGGACACGGTATTGGTGACGATCTCGTTGCCTTTTCTGCTCAGTCGGTGAGCTCATGTCTGGCCCCTCTCCCACTCTTCTATCTCTTTGCAGCATGAACCACTCTGCAAACTCCACGGTCACTTCATTGTAAGGGAAGTTTACCGATATGTAAGCCGTTCGTGACTTTCCTCAGCCCAACACATTCGTATTTGGTGACATCTGCTTGTTGGATTTGCCACCAAATAAATATTAGATCCGCCATTTCGTGAGGAACTTGAAAGTGAAGCGTCTGATGTAACGAACCTATTTATTTTTTATAGTTTATAGTTTAAGATTATTTGAAATGAGCACGGGATCTATCCTACTCGGGAAGGGCAACCCTAAGGTGACAATTATGTTTGTACCATCACGCTACACCGCCGCATCACTTGAATTTACCCAAGATCTGTCGATGTTATAAAGCAGCAGGTGAAGCTCTTGGACAATTTCAGGGGAGGGAAATGTGAGTAAAAACACCGTGTACCCCCCTCCGACTAGGCCAGATCCGAAAAATGTCCATGATTGGGTCGTCAAGAAGGCGGCCATTTGGCCATACGAAGAGGCTACACTTGCACGACACTCAATTGATCGGGTTTCGACTCCCAGTCAAGGCTAATCATGCCCTGCATCGCTTACTGTGAAGACACAGTTTCTTCACCGTATCAGCACCCCAAACAACCAACCACACAGTAGACAAAGTTTGGGCGAAAAGTTTTATCGACCACTTCTCTACCTCTGGAGTCGTGATGGCACAGTGTATAGCGCCGGTACCGATAAGTAATACTTGGCGTTCGCTCTCGCAAACGAGAAACTTCAGCAAAACTGGCAGAGAGTTTGTAAAAGGAGGTCACTCGGATACGCGCTTTCTGCGGGGCGGACAACCAATTGCTATTGGGGTGAGAACCTTTGCAGTGGATGTGGTAGGCATTGGACAGCTGAGGGGTCCCAGCGCGATTGCCTGCACTCCGTTGACGCTCACATGGAAGTATACCATTGGGTCTTAGGGTCAGCTCCTTTTGCTAGAGTGTTGCAGGATTCTTGCGCAGCCATATATCACGCATATCCAGCTCGTACGTACGTAGATATGTGTATACGTATATAAGTAAGTATATACTACGTATATGCATGTATATACATATGTATATATGTATATGCATAGGAACAGGTTCTCACCCCAATAGCAAGTGGTTGTTCGGCCCGTCGAAAGGGAATGTCCGAGGTAGGGGCGGCTCAAGTGTTCACTGCTCATCTTCAGAAGTGGAGCAACGCTATTCGAGTGAAGCGCAACAGAGCCTGTCTGCTTCACAATGACGTCCATCCCCAAGTCGCGTTGCTGGGCTGCCAGAAGATAGTGGAACTCGGATGGGAACGTCTACCTCTTTCTCGTTATATTCCGACTAAAGTGGATCCTGTTGGGTGAAGATTCCGAAGGAATGTTTTACTCGAAGTTCCTTTCTGCCATTACCAGAGCAATGGCTCCCTCAGGTATGAACAAAAGCTACCCAAGAATGGAAAAGTACGGTTTAATGAGAGAGGGAAGAAACTATACTCAACGAAAACCACCCCATTTTACATCTGACGAAAGGAAAGGATGAAGATGAGCTTAAAAGTGAACATGGTGCCTAACCGAAATCGCCTTACATTCACCGAAACGGAAGAAACGCTGCTGGCATTAAAAGAAACCTCGGACTCGCACCCTTCACCCCTCTGCTGCTATTCTGCAACCATATCCCCGTGGCCATTCAGTCGCCACCCCAATCCTGGTGAAAGACACCCGTTAATATTGCACTGAGAGGTGCGATACAACAACATCCAAATTGTCAGAATGCTATGATCTGACCATAGTTGCAGCTGCAACCTTTAGTCCTTAGCCTTCTAAGGTTGTATTCTGCTCGGAAGGGGCAACCATGAAGTGTCAGATGCATACGTCATCCTATTCCACACAATAACATCTCCTGAATTCAAATAAAAGCCTTGGCATAATGGAGCAGCAGGTGAAGCTTTCATAGAAACTTAAGCAAAAGGATGGAATATATGCCTCCCCCCCCCCCGATTAGGAAAGATCCGTCGGTTAATTCCTGAGCATGACAAAGCAGTTCCAGGCGTATTTTTTATTCTTTTTGTCTTTAACCCGCATTGGGGGCCACAGGGTTTTGTTTTCGTTTTTGAAATTTGGGAACCAATACTACGCTTCTCAGTGTGTGGTCCGCCATACCCTTACCCTTAACGGTTCACTTTGAAAAAACTTCGTAGTCACAGACCTCACCCGTCAGCGGAGCAGCCCACAGATTATAAAAATTCGACTTGTTGGTGTGAGAAGTGTATTACACTGGGAAAATCTTCAAATTCAAAGCGATTCATCAGTAGTGTGGCCATGCATTCAGCTAGATCGTTGTAAGGGGAAGGAAGCCCTACGTTTTCGCAATCATTAGTTAAACAGAAAACTCAAGAAGCATTCTTGTTCTTAAGCTGTTCTATTTATAAACATGGTACACAATGGGCCATTTTACTGTTTCAAACGTGAGATGCTTCAGGTCAAGAAGCTGGGTTCGGGTCATTTTATTTACAAGCGCTGTTGCAAGGAATTTTTTAAAAGTTTGAAAAAGCTCGTTTTGACCAGGTTGGATTTGATCTATTTACAATTTCACAAGTGCAGTTTTTAAACGTCCTACTGCCTGACGTTCTCTTCCTCCTTGTCGCTCGCAATTTAAATGAAAACACAAAACATGCATAGGGTCATTGCGGATCGCAAGTCAGTTTTTAGGCACGCATTCTGCTAGTAACACGGGTATTATAGGTATGTACCTCATCGGGGATATGGGAAGTTTTGGCTAATTTTCCTGCAGGCAGGCGGGTTAGAAGTTGTCGGGGTCTGAAAGATTGACTCATTATGTTCGCCCCACGACTGGGTTTCTACGTCTTAAAAGCTGCGCTAATAGGACAGTTGCTAGGCTTTGTAAGCCGGCTTTCGACCTTTCTGGATGGGCCGAAAGAGAAAGCGTATTGTCCTTGACGCGAATTGGGCTTTCATTTCATCGTGGTATTGAGCAGAGATTTGAAGCGAATTGTGGTCTAAGCTATAGTCTGTCGTGTCTGTTTGAATGGTTAGCCATTCCTTGCTACAAAATAGCAGTTTAGGAGTGAAAGCTAATGAATAGGGGCTTAAATGGCTTAGAATTTGGGACAAGAAAATTTGATCGAAGAAGCGGTTGATCGATATTGTTCACTTCTTATGAACCTTACCCATCGGCCGTCAAATTCGCTTGAATTATCCCCAAATGGTCACCTGTGAAGAAAACTTGATCGACAATGACTGTGCGATCTGTAATACATATATCTTTGCCGTTGTGAAATCAGTCCATGCGCCACCTTTTTTGAGTGATAATGTCAATCAATTTGTGAGACCGTTCCTCCGGGTACTGGTACAGATATATAGACAGACAGACAGACAGACAGACGGACGGACGGACGGACAGACAGACAGAAAGACAGAAAGACAGAAAGACAGGCAGGCAGGCAGACAGACAGACAGACAGACAAATAGATGGACAGATTAGTTACTTTATCCGCAATCAGACGCTTAGCGACCTACCGGCCGCCAGCAGTTTGATCAAGGACTTCGCTCCAAGCCCGGATGTGGAGCCCTTAGCTGCACTCGTTCTATGAGGTTGTCCCATAAAGGCCTCCACACACTTCTGCGGCGTCGCCGCTGCCCTATCCTTAGTCATAGGGAAGGATCGCAGAGCTCGCCACCAGCGGCGTCCCTGCCCCATCCTTAAGGCCCCCACAGACTTCTGCCGCGCCGCCGAGCGACGACGGCGAACGGCGAAACCGCTCAGCGGCTTGACTCATCATCAGTGGGAGCGGTGACGGCGAGGTACTGTACTGTTTCTAGTCGGGACCGACTGGTGCTTAACAATAGCGCGCCCCGATGACGATCGCGCGCCCGCATCGACCGTCTCCGCTCTGGATCCCGCCGCGAAAGGGCAGAGCGCAGAGCGCAGACAGGCAGACGCTGGAGCGGCGCCGCCGGGTGGAATGATTCAAGTCATTTCCGCCAGCGACGCCGCCGGTGCCGCTGGCGGCGAACTCTGCGTCCCTGCCCTATGGTTAAGCATAGGGCAGCGGCGACGCATAGGGCAGCGGCGCAGAAGTCTGTGGGGGCCTTTAACCATAGCGGCGAGCGGCGTTGCCGCAGAAGTGTGTGGGGGCCTTAAGTTCCCGCCGTTTTTTTTTCAACGACTCATTGCGGATTCCGCCGGCGGTCTCTTGCATAGCGCTATACAGCTTTCGAACGAGAACGATTTTCTCTATCAGAATATGTATTGCATTTTTTCATTCTGAATTTGGCAACTTTTAGGTCGTTAAAGTGAAAAGTAAAAAATAAAAAAGTGACCATCTGCGCAGTCGCTTCTCTCCAATGAGGTTTGGAATATTTTGCACAGTTTACAAAGCATTTCAAAGACAATCTTCTGTACTACAAGAATACGTGTTGGTGCTATTTGCCCATTTGTCCTTTATTGATTTTTATTTACGTCATCAAATTGGGACGTTCGGCTTTTCCGTCCAAATTTTTACCGACAACTCCTGCTCTGTGTTCGGAATTTTTTGCTTGTTTTTGTGCGTCGTTCGGAAAAAGCTCTCTTGCTCAACAAGAATTTGCGTCGCGTTTATTGGCTCATGCTGATTTCTGTCGAATATCAACAAAATGCCAAAAAGAGAAAAAATCATTTTCGCCAACAACTCCTTCTCCTTCCTTGTGCAGTTGTTGATGTTCGACAGAAATCAGCATGAGCCAATAAGCGCGACGCAAACTCTTTTTAAGCAAGACATCATCTTCCGAGCGACCTATAACACCAAGCAAAACTCCAACCACAGAACCGAGCTGTCGGTAAAAATTCGGACGGAAATGTCAGGCGTCCCAATTTGATGACCTAGAAATCAATAAAGGACAAGTGAGCCAATAGCGCCAACACCTATTCTTGTAGTACATAATATTGTCTTCTAAATGCTACAAAAGCTGCGCAAAAATGCCAAACCTAAGCGAGAGAAGCAACTGCGCAGATGGCCACTTTTTCACTTTTTCACTTTTCACTTTAACGACCTAGAAATTGACAAAATCAGAATAAAAGAAAATACAAATTTCTGATAGAGCCAATCATTCTCTTTCGGAAGCTTTATAGCGCTGTGCAAGAAACCGGCGGTAAAATCCGCAATGAATCGTAGAAAAAACAGCGGGGACTTATGGAACAAGCTAATATAACACTCTTCATGCCTTCTCCTAAAATTTGCATTGTAAGATAGATTCTCTCCCTCTTCTGTACCTTTGACCTCTTATTTACTCCTTCCATGAACACTTCTCCCTTTCACCGAAGAGCCACAAAAAGAGTACTAAACAAAGTTTCGTCGGAAATAGTAGTGAAACGAACCTTTGGCGTTCCATTATAGACAACCCTTCCTTTAAGACTGGTTTTAAGCACAAATTTAATGTCGCCTATCGCCTTTAATATCAAGAAATCTGTCGCATCTTTTCCGTACACTGTGCTGAAGCCCACCTAACAAGGAAAGGTTCCCAACTCAAGGTGAGCTTTTGCGATGCTATTCTGACAGGATGTGGAGCCCTGTGAGCGAAGTCTAGATCCACAGTTAGCTTTTGCTGAACGGTTTTTTAAAAACCTGAAAAGGAGGTCTGAAATCGTGCGCGTAACTCTCATTAACCCCTACGACAGTACACAAGGTCTGCGCCGGTGGCGCAGTTGGTAGGAGCACGCCAGAGTGGTTTAAGTTCGAGTACGCGTGCTGCCGAAATTTTCGCACATATTAGTTTGTTGTTATTACGCTTTCTCATGCTCACAGGAGTCAATTTTAGACCATCAAAGCTTACAACAAACCAAGGCTGTCTATTTGCGCCTTCATATGTGCTAGCTTTCTACAATGCCTATCTGCACCATATTATTTCTCTGGAAATAAAAAGTCCTGTCTTGCTCTTCCCTTTTAATCAACAGCTATGGTACAAATCTATGAAACAAGTAAAACACAAGCGCTTGTCACACCAACAGCATCCTAAGGAACAATCTTCTTCCTGACAAGGAATGATCACTTCTTCTTCGTTCAACGCGCAACCTGTGGGTGTAGAGAAAGCTCCTGGGTGAACATCGACGTACCCAGCCGCCACCCACGCGTATGACAGACATAGAAAATCCCATTTCCATTATACTTCCTCTAATTTGAACCGCCTCTTCTTCCTGACAGTTGATATTTCAATATATGGCGTCCAGGAGAAGTCCTTTTATCGCATCCGCAACCGCAATCTCTCTTTGTCTGACAAGGGAGGCCGATGAACATCCCGTGGCAATTTCAAAAGTGACCTATTGAGGGTTGTAGGGGATTGTATGAGATGCACCGTAGTGGTTTTCAAATTTCCTGCGGACATCTGGGTAGGTCAAAAATTGCAAAAAACCGTTTCACTTCAGTGCGGGCCGATTAAAGCAATACTGACGCCTGGAACTGCCATGTCGTGGTTAGAATGTAACTTGCAAAAGGTTTAGGGCTGGAACAATAGCGAAATTACAGCGATTTCACAATTTGCTTGTTAGCGGTACAGTGACCGAAGTGGAACGTTGGGGTGCGTCGCTCACCACCATCGCCACCTCGGCGGCCGGATGGCCGAGTGGCTATGGGGACGGGCTTGCTGGAAAAGCGACGGGGGTTCGGATTCGGAGGTGCTGCTCCTGCATTGATGGTCTTG
>OX375870.1:11973481-12128771 GCA_947359475.1 Heligmosomoides polygyrus bakeri
AACCACTCGTGTGCTCCTATGGGGCGTCCCTCCTACCAATTACGCCGCCGAGACACACTCGTAGAGTGTCGTAGGGGTTGATGATAGTTGCGCGCATGCTTTCAGACCTCATTTTCAGGTCTTCAAAAAAGCGTTTAGCAAAAACTAACTGTGGTTCTGGACTCCGTTCACAGGGCCCTACATCCTGCCAAAATAGCATCGCAAAAGCTCACCTTGAGTTGGGAACCTTTCCTTGTAAGGCCTGAAAATCCTTTGTAGAAACTCTGGGAGGGATGAGTCGGTCGGGCGTAATTGGTTTACTGCGATGCTTTTCCATTAATTGACATCATGCACTTCGTGTTGACCGCAAATTCCGCTTGGCTACTTTAAACAGGAGCTGTCCATGTGACACTGCCAAAAAAGACCACAAAAACTGTCTATATTGGCTTTTAAAGCAGTTCCAATTTTACATGAAGGCTTTGCCTGACGCAAAGGTATTTTCGGAAGTGCTCGTTGAAAGACCGTTGTAAAACTTATTATGAAGTCAGGATGAGTCTACTTGATTATAAAACGCCATGCGTTTCGTTACTCAATGGTTCTATGGACGTGATTGAAAACGTGTAAACTAGGCCGCTGAATAAAAAACTTGTTGGAGTCAGCAACTAATACACTTCATTGACCAGCGAACCAAGATCCTAGAATCCGATAGCCAGTGTTTCTTGCGCCTGCGCTACAGCGCCACATGCCTACATATATACAGATTTTGGTTTTTTAATTTTTATAAATCCAGTCAATTAATTGAGCGCGTGACAGCTTAGTCGGAAGAAGCGCTAGCTGTCGTGTGCATGAAAACCAAGTTTCTTGTTCGGGTTCGGGCCAATCAGGGCTTCCACCCCTCCCCCCCCCCCCCCGGGTAGACGAATTGTGGTACCAGGTATCGTCTGAAGAAAATGAAGCACTCTCCTTCTTATCTGCTGTCCATCGCAAAACATTGCATAGGTCGATATATTAGGATTACTAAGCCTTTTCGTTAGAAGGAATAGAGCTGACCTACTCATGATGTTTAAAATACTCACTGGTAGGGTTTCTATAAACCAACTCAACTTTTTTGGCACTAGGCTGACAAGAAACATAAGAGGGAAGATCAGACGTTATGTTTCAGTGGCTAAATCGCGAGCACGAGCAAACTTTTTCACCTACAGAAATTTAAAGGAGTTCAGTCACATTTTTGAGCACAACTGAGGAAGTCTTAGGTCTATCCTTGCATGGTTTCAAGAAGCTGCTTTTACATGTACAATGATGTGCCTTCAATTGTACTTACCTGTTTTTGATTGATTTTTTTATTCTAACATTGTATTTTTACGTGTGGCCTTAACAGGATACTATCTCAACGGTAGTTCGGAACGGCGCAAGTGTTGTGTATGGGCAGAACCGCCTCTCTCTGGGAAGTAACAAACTGCAGGTATCTCGACCCCAATACAACTCTGCGCAGAGTTAGGGGCGACGGAATTCGCCTGTTGGCGCCCTGTTGATTCACGTGCTCCACAGCTGACGGGCGCGCGCGATACGAGCCCCTCATCCCGCGCGCGCCCGTCAGCTGTGGAGCACGTGAATCAACAGGGCGCCAACCAGCGACTTCCGTCGCCCCTAACTCTGCGCAGAGTTGTATTGGGGTCGAGATACCTGCAGTTTGTTACTTCCCAGAGAGAGGCGGTTCTGCCCATATACAACACTTGCGCCGTTCCGACCTACCGTTGAGATAGTATATTAGTCCACGTCATGAATAAATAAAATAAAATAAAATAAAATATGTCGAATGCGCATTAAAATTGCATCTATGACATCCTGTAGAAGTAGAACGCGCGGCGCACTCTAAAAGAATTTGATTAACGCCGTCTTTCATCTTTTATTTTACCCTTCAGGCAATCAACAAATTATTATTTTTTACATATTTCACTTTTGAAGTTTATAATAGACAGGAGAGCTTGAAGCGCAGAAGGAGGAGGCGACTGTCATTGCATATACATTGAATCGAACACTCAGTTTCAGGTCTCACCTAGACAAACCGAGCCTTCTACGTATCCGGAGGCGATGGATCGCTAGCAGACGTGTCTAGGAAGAGTAGAATAGAAACTCTCAGTGGTCGGCCACATGAAGTTATTGTGAAGGCCAAACACGCATCCGAGTTGCTTCCACAATGCTCCGAGAAGTAGCATGCGTGGCCTAATACCAAATAAGAATGAATGAACTCCATCCTGAATTCTTCACCTTTCATAACAGAAAGGTGATATGCTTATTGAAAAGCACTTTGTGGAATCTAAACTGTTTTTTTTTTCAAGCTGCTAGATACTGATTAATTTGAGCTGCATGATAAAGTGCACAAAATCTGAACATAGGGGCACAGCTTGTTTATCTAGCCGCGATCTACTGCGAAGATATTAGTTGGACAGCAAGTGCTATAATTATAAACCAGGAAAATTATCCCTTATATCTGTTTAAATTATTCCGCGAAAATTCCTTAAAATCGATAAGCATGGCATATCCCGCGGGAATAATGAGCACATCAAGCGGATGGCAAGTGTTTCTATAGGTTTGACTGCTGCAGAAATCTGGAGGTGGATGTTCTGAAGAGACGCTACCACGGCCTAATCTTTAAAGAATGAAGGATAAAGGACGGCTTTACTCAATCTCTTTTGAGATACGCCACGCATTTTATGGCACTTCTCGGGATGTCGTGGAGGCGATTTGAATGCGCATTTGGCCATACAATGACTTGCGGTGGCCAGCCGGTGAGCAAGTCAGCACTTAATCCTTCCCAGACAAGTCTGGTGCCGATTTATCAACCTTGGAGGGATGGAGGGCTTGGTTGCCTGAGTGGGAAATCCGAACCAGGAATCTAGGATCGCGTGCACGCGACAGTCGGCATCTCTTCCGACTGCACTACACCCTCCCTTGACCTTCTCCATACCCAGATCAACAGCTCCGGTAGTTGATCCGAACATAACATCGATATATTGCTTGCTCGCAATTTCCATTTCCTACCAGTTGTACAACTTGAGAAGAGAGTTCTAGAGATAGTGGAAATACCCAATGATGGGGTGTGATGGTTCTGGTGCAAGATTCATCAACGACTAACTCGCGGGTATAAGGGGTTGAAATACCCACGATCAAGCATTCATCTCTATTCCTTAACATATCTCTATCCCTTATACCACACATACCAGAGTGTTCAACTGCTGATGAATCCGGTCCCTTGACTTCAACGTGTATATTTTGTGCCCTTCTATTGATCAAAGGATTTCAATCTTAGAATTTTCTTATTTCGTTTTCGAATTTTGAGTTAGGAAGGGGTGCTAAAACGTTGCAAAAGTACAAGTGACCGAAAAAAAACGTACATAAGTTGCAAACGTAAAAGTAACTGGTTTTCTACGGCAAGCGCAAGACATGCACATGTAGAACGGGTCCCGCACAGGGATGTGCGGAAATTTTTTTTGGAAAAATCGGAAGACGAAAGGCGGAACGCAAAAGCTCAAAAATGGCCGGAAACCGGAATACGAAACGCGGAAGCGGAATTTACACATATTCGCCATTTTTTCAAAAGTGCATCTTAAATTATGTCAGAGGAGGCGGCTTCTATTGCACTTTTTCTTGCTCAGATCTTTGCGAGCAGCAGAATCTTCCACAGATTAATGCTCATCGTCATCATAACATAGCATAACATAGCAAGGCATGGATTTATAATAATGTGATGATAACCTTTTAGCTATGGCTAGAGCAATAAAAGAAAACAAATTCATGGTCCTGTCTTATTATTTCTCACTATTTCAGCATGCAGTCCAGTCTCTCCGCTGTTTCTGTTAGGTTGGTGCATAAGTTCTCGGACATTTGATCCCTCCTGAATTGAACGCGCATTTTCGCCAAATTTCTCACATGTATCAACGCGTAAATTATCGATCGATAGAGAAAGGAAAGGGCTACAAAACTGTTCCTAACATTTACTTCTGCGTTGTTAACGTCAGCTATTATGGCTAAGCAATTCATCGCAACTGAGACCATATTCGGCACGTCATGTTATTCCTGCATCAATCTGGCCTCAATGCCAACGAGTCGTATCGTCGCCTGAAGGATGTTTACAACGAGAGTGCTCCTGCTCGAAGTACTGTGTACCAGTGGTTCTCGAAGTTTGCAGTTGGTGAATTCTCCGTTGAAGATAATGAACGAGAAGGGCGCCCGATGACACTGGATTTGGATGGCCTCCGAAGTAGAGTGGAAGCGGACCGATACCAAACCACTCGCGAACTATCAAGCACTCTTGGTGTTAGTCACTCAACAGTCGTTCGAGGATTGAAGTCGATTGGCAAGGTGCAAAAATTGGGTCGCTGGGTACCTCACGACTTGACACCACATGACGTGAATCGCAGAGCCGATGTCGCTCTGTCTCTCCTTACCCTCAGACGTACCCACGGAGACGGCTGGACAACCTTGTCACCGGGGATGAGAAGTGGATACTCTACTCTAATTATCACCGGCGTGCACAGTGGGTTGACGCAACTGGAGAGGCAGAGGACGTTCCGAAACCCGATCTTCACGTGAAAAAGGTGATGCTATGCATTTGGTGGAGCGTTCTTGGCGTAGAGTACTGGGAGCTGCTGGACGAAGGGATAACAGTGACGGCAGTGGTTTACGTCAACCAACTGAGGAAGTTGAGGGCCCACCTTCAAACCACACGAGGAGAGCAAGTGAAGGAGTATTTTCAACACGACAACGCTAGAACGCATATTGCTAGAGCGACGGCGGCTGAGTTGGCGGACTACGGATGGACCGTTCTTCCACATCCACCTTACTCACCAGATCTCGCTCCTTCTGATTATCATTTGTTTTCAAGCCTTCAACGCTATTTGGACGGCCAGCAATTTAGGAACCGAGAGGATGTCAAGGAGGCACTGCTCACATTTTTCGAATCACAACCGGCCACGTTTTGGAGAAAAGGCATCCATGACTTACCAACACGTTGGCGAAAGACAGTTGATGTAAAGGGTGGTTACTTCAAATGATTGATAATGTTGTTCGTATGTTGTGATAATGAATATTTCATGCCCCACATGTCCGAGAACTTATGCACCAACCTAATATATCTATTTTCTGCGACGGGTTTTCGCTGACTTTTTGTTGCTGTAATTTTTTGAACAGTAGACTTAATCGGCTTAACCACTTTAGGTTACTTATATTCTTGTTACCTATGTACTCGGACTAGCATTTAAAAACTAAGTCTAAAACTGGAGCAGTCACCTAGATCACTTTCCTACCAGGACGGATATTCCTCTCAACATTTTCAGAAGCTTGTGGCATCATGGACGACGGGATGACTGCACACATATCTGCATACTCAAGTTTAGCAGTTACATTCTAATCACCAAAACTATAATAGTACTCAGAATTCACTCTGGGATCTAAGATGATAATTGGATAACTGAGTAGTCATGGTGGGTCCACACTTCCACAGGAATATTCAGTCTGTGCCAGCCTAGAAACTCCCTGATATGAAGGTGACACAGCTGGACAGTTCCTAGATGGTTCACGAGGTAATAGATTTGTTTCAGAATTCAATAAGTCACCCTAGTCAGTCAAAATAATAGCTCGTGGTAGATATTCGTGATGCTTCATTAAAAATGTGATGCATAGCTCTATATGGATGAATATAACACCTAATAAAATTGAAAATTGAAATTTACACCTTCGATCGGAGCCTTAATGAAATCTTGAGCAGAAAAGCGCATGGCACAACCTTCACCGAACCCTTTGCTTCATGATATTGCGCTATATGCTTAGAATGTTTTTGTAGCTATTTGTATAATAGCTAATGCACCAAGAATTTTATGATCATTCAAATGTTGAGTGCATTTTATTAGCACACAATGCATACATAGCCTTTGCTGGCACATTAATTTTGACCTGCACTCAGGCGTTGCCTTTTTTGAGTACTTTCTTTTGGTAGTCTAACCAATTTCAAGAATAATATTACGATGGTTGTCAAACAGTATTTTTCTCACAATCGTATGAAGAAGAGCTCTTTTTACGTGATAAGCTGATTGTGGGCAACAGAAAACTAGTGTTGAACAGCGCCAATTTCCGTTTCCGTCTTCCGGTCCAAAACTAGGCGGAAAACGAAACGGAACGAAAACTCTCGAAACGGCCGGAAACCGGAATTCGGAACACGGATACGGAAATTCCACACATGCCTGATCCCGCCTTTCGCGTTCAGCATTGGTTCAAAGTTTGAGTCCTTTACGGATCAACCAAGCCCCTCATCCATCACAGGTCTATGACACGGCAGTGGTCTTGTCTCCGAAGAGTAAAACTGTGACTTATCCATAGGATAGTAGCTCCTATTCGTTGTAGCCGCCAAATTGCCTCCACGACATCCCATAGAAGACGAATGCGTGACACATCCCACAGGGATAGTGATTATCGATAGTGTTTATCCATTTATCTTTTTAGGAAAAGAAAAGACGTCAGGTCTCTCTAAAGCGTAAGGATAAAGTATTTCGATCTGGTCATACTTCAGTTTTTCTTGTAACTTTTTAATAAACAACACTTTAGTAACGTGAATTCGAACGGGAGTCGTGTCAGAGTTGCCAGTGTGACTACTCTTGCACCGAATCACTGGTAAATACAGAGCAACTTTCGCTGCGCCTTCAAGATCCTGTCTAACAGGTTTACTGCAGCAATTTGTCAAGCAACTCCTCGTATGCCAACAAACTCCGTAATTCGATCTATGCAGTAGCTCCCGTGGAGTAATTTGAAGGCGACTCGAGGTCTGTTTCTGCCATTATCGAGTAGTTCTATTTGCTTAGTCGTCCGTGTGATGCATTGTGCTTTTTATAAAAGGTGTTTTGTTTAGACTGACTATGCAACAAATCGTTCTCGCCATTTTCCTAGCAGCGCTTTGGTGGAGGTCCGAAATCTACATTGATCACATTTTTTCTGAGTTTTAAACTGCTCATGAATTTTAATGTAAACTTCTTACACTGGTTTTCTAGAAACAGATTTGCTTTATTTTAATCCTTACCCTATATGGATGTATGAGCATGCGCAGCTGGAGGAGGCGCTTGCTGCTGCGTGCACTCGACTTTAGGTACCTAATTCAGAATTCCCGATCAAGCCAACCGAACCTTCCATCCCTCCGCGGTCGGTGAAGCCAATGCTCTCATAACGAAGAAATCCGAGCAATTTCAGACAGAACAATCTGACAGAACAAAGCGAACCCTCGAAAAATAACCATTGAGAAAGGCGGTGAGAGCGGAGTTTTGTGAGAAGGATAAAGCGCTGAATTGTTCATCGGCTGACCACCGCAAAGTCAAATGCGCATTCAAATCGCCTTCACAACATTCCGTTGAAGTAGAGTGCTCGTCCCATAACAAAAGAAATTAAGAAACGCCGTCCTTTATCCTTTATCCTTATCCTATATGTCGGCATTTCAAGCAAATGTAGCAATCTTTACGAATCTTCACGTTTCGTAAGTCACCTGCCCCCTGAAGGTGAAAACAACATTTGAAACCTTATAAAAATGTTAGTTTTTGAAAAACCCAATGAATCAAAGTTTATTTTAAGAAAAGAAGCTTTTTACTGGCTCAAAAAAGAGCTTGCGCCGTCGCTATCTTCCTTGATTCATGGCTTTAATGCTGTTAGCACGAAACTGCAAAGTGATTATATATTTTCATTATTGTCATGTTGATTTATTGTACTTCAAACGGTTTTGTTATATTTTGTATCTTTATTGCTGCATTTTAATTAAAGTTTAAAGAAATATGTTTTATTAAATTAATTTTTTTAAAGTTTCAAACTCTGTGTTAGGCTTTTCAGGTCAGGTACATTATAGACTTTTTCAGAGAGTAATAGCAATATTCTCGAGGAAAAACTTACTCTAACCTTTTTCGGGGGGTCTCATTTAATCTGAAAACGCTTGTTTAATTCGCATGAAGTCCAGTTTGATTTCAGAAGTGTCCAGTTTGCTCTGAAAAGTGGCGTTACTCAATCCCGTTTGAGATGCGCCGCGCACTCTACTTCTATGGGATGTCGTGGAGGCGATTTGGATGCGTATTTGACCATACAATGACTTGCGGTGGCCAGCCGATGAACAAGTCAGCGCTTTATTCTTCTCAGACAAGTCTGGTACCAATTCACCGACTCCGCAGAGGACGGAAGGCTTGGTTGGCCTGGGGGAAACCCGAACCAGGAATCTGGTATCGGGTGCAGGCGACAGCCGGCGCCTCCTCTGACTGCGCTCCACGCGCCCGATATAATAATACTATAATACAATGTTGGCCTCTACCTTCACTCTTATTACAGGGCATTTGATCTACCTCTACGATATTGAACCATTGTTTGACTTGAAGAACATATGGCCGCACGTGGTGGCACCTCTGCATTCGTTTCATTCTTCTTGGGGGTTCACAGCCAGGTGTGAAATTAAAGTTCTTCTTAATAATTCAGGTTCAATGACCGTCCAGCGGCCTTTGTGATGCTCAAAGCAGCACTGCGTGTATTCTGATTAGAAGAATCATACACTCAAGAATCGCGGAACAGATGGACGCCATCCTCGGGTTTTTATCCATCGTATTCGATCTCCTTGGGCTCGCAGTCGCTCTCGTATACTCCGATTTACGATTCTTGATTTGCATTTCCTTCCAACCAAGCCTTCCATCCTTTCGAAGTCGTTGAATTCGTGCCAACTTGTCTGGGGAGGATAGAACACTGAGTTGTCCATCGGTTGGCCATTCCAAGTCATTGTATGTATGGCCAAATACGCATTCAAATTGCCTTCTCGTTATGCCACAGGAGCAGAGTGCATGGAGCATCCCGCAAGGGGATTGACTAAGGCCGATCGTCGTTGCTTAGCTTTTATTTGATCTTCTTAATGAAATTCTCCAGCGTTTATAACGACCACATAACTGCGACCGCTCCTTACTAGGTGGTTTTGCGAAACCTGGACCGCAGTTGAACGTCATGTAACATCAAGTTACGTTTAGAAATGTTCTGGTTCGCCGTAAAAGTTTTTCAGAGTTTTGCAGACTCCTATTTTGCATAGTTCTCATTTACTAATGTGTGGAGCAGCTATAATTTGTGTTTCATTGCAATTCCTTTTTAAGAAGATAAGATAAGTCTTACTGATTCAGATCGAACGCCTTTGAACACTCCGATTTCATTCGTCCAGGACTGTCAGAATTACAAGTGACATTTCAAGGATATCAAAAGGTTCATCTTTCGCGCTCGCACGCAACATAAAGTGCAGATATGTAGCTCAATCGGCAAAGGTGGTTACGATCACGAGTCGATTTTGGGCTTGATTCCCCAACCTTAGCCACCCAGTTTTGAAGACTCGTGAGATTACAGGCCAAATTCGTGTTAAAGCGACCTTAACGATTTCCAGTAGAAGTATTTATAATGCGTGGCTCATGTCATTCAGATATTGATCGTCTTTGAACGTTATACTTTTTAATCCTTTTTTACTCCACACTCATGATAATTTGCCGCCGCTTCCTGTTTGTCTTCTTCAAGCCTGACTTGCATATATTTAGAAAATTGTACTGGCAATGAAGGATTGACTGATTTAGGCATCGCTTGGCAATGAGCTGTCACCGTCGGCTGCGCTCTCTGAACCGACACTGGGTTGGAAAGCCGATTCCAATACATTGTACACAGTGATCATGGTCGGTAAGTGCTTCAGGAGCGTTGAAAATGAGTGGAGGATGGATAGTGATATCATGTGCATCTCTGTCCGATCCGCCACTAACATTTTTGTGACAAATCTTTTGTTTCGTTTGGGATGAACTCTCTCTCTCTCTCTCTCTCTCTCTCTCTCTCTCTCTTTCTCTTCTTTCTCTCTCTAGTGAAGGCAGTATTCGAAAGCACAGTTTATAGTCGCTGATAACGACTAACGTGCCACTGTTTTCATAATAAAACACAATTTGTGTTGAAACGAGATCCAGGCACTCCCTGTGCCAGAGTTGCTCATATGAATTATTTTCTTGCCAATCAAGCGCAGTAGTGTTAAAGCTTTCCCCTAGGTCTTAACTCACGTGGATGTTGAGTCAAGGTTACTTCTTTGTTTAAATGGCTTTGAATGACATGACCCCATTAATGGTGTCTCTCTGTGCTTGTCGAAGCTAAGAGCATCAAGATTCTTTCGTTCGCTCCAGACGCATATCGTGGTGAAATACTAATGCCAATGCTGATGAAGACCTCAGTTTGCTGGAATAATGGAACCAAAGAACAGGCAGAGCCGGAGAGGCATTATTTCTCCCGCTGTTATTCCTCCATGCTTTTGCAAGATTGCTCGTTCGCGACCATCCACCAAAAATGCTGCATTGACCGTTCACCATAATGCCTTCTCAACCATTATACACATTATTGCTACAGCTATATGAGTGGGTAGCCCTGTATTTGATGACTCGATGCTACTTACCAAGAATGGTGGTGTTTGAATGATGGTTAGGTGGGTAGAATCTATGCTTGAAAAGGGCTTCAGCGGCGTTTCATTTATTCACTCCTGTGTCGGAGCTGCACGGTAGATCCCACATACTCAAAGATGTCCATACAACGCGTTCTTTTGGCATCCTACAGAACATCATAAACAACACTCTACTTCCTGGTCGACAGGGTTATAATCCTGCAGATGTCAGCGAAGCGCATTACGCAACTCATTCAACTAACGTCCAACGACTTGGCCCGACCAACAGCGTCTCTAATTTTCGAATGTCGACGAAGCTCGGGGCTCCGGAAGCCTTCTCTCACTTGCGTGAATCTTGTCATTGGGAGCATCGTCCTCTTGATTCCATGCTGCGTGATACTGAACAGGCAGGATTTATACGTCGCTGGCTGGGTGGCACTGCGGTTTGAATCCTACCGGTATCGATTAGGCGACGACGATGATCGATATTGGCAGCTTTCATAACCCCGCTCCCACAGGCGGGAAAATTATGTATCTCACCTTAGTGATCATCCTGCTATCGTAGCGCCAATTGCTTCGACGAGCACATTATCACTGGAAGAACTGCGGAGATAATTCGATGGACACAGAGCCAGTCTTTTTTCGTCCTCTTAACGTCTTCTTTGACGCTCTGAAAAGCTTCCCGATCCTCCTCCAGTCCAGCTCCAACGCTAGGACTTTGGCCACGTTGAATTTGCGAGCGACATAGATAATCATAGCTGAAGCATTCGGAGATGCTTGTCCTGCCAGAAGGGAATCAGGCATCAAAAACTCACCCGTTTCTCATGAACATTCTTAAGATTTCGTAAGATTCAGCTGCAACCCAGCGTTGCCACATAAACGGTCGAAGTCGGCCAGCGTTCGGTGGGCTTGGCTTATGCTCGGCGATATGAACGCGATGTCTTTGGAGGAGCATAGGTGCTGAAATTGTTGGTTAACGACCTTCACCCACATGTCTTCCCCTTTCAGTGGGCACATGGCGTTTTTGAGGGGTGCAGTGAAGAGCTTGGGGGATGGGGCACACCCCTCCTGAACTCTATTCTGACGGTAGTGCCATTGTACCATACGCTGTATAGATTCATGAGATCTTGGCAGTGAAATTGATTTCCATGTGGAGTTCTTCAGTTGGCTTTCGCGAACCGATTTTGGAGTTGAAGTCGACAAAGACCACCTTGCAGAAAGTATGGTCTTCGTCATGAAACTTCAACCTCTCACAATTGAAGAAGCAGAAAGGCTTATCAGGAAGAGGAAGAAAGGCTTCCGGAGCGTGAACAAGAATAGAGTGAAGGTGCAGATTACCACCTGTATCCTAAATGTGTGCTGCATAGTTAGTTCTAAAGCATTCGCACCTCGGTGTACTTGTCTCATCTGTCGCTGTAGAACTGGGCCCTTTCAAACTCGGCGGAAGGAGGTCTTTTGACTCTGCTATTTTCCGACGAAGCACAAGAGTGAACGGTTGCTTTTTGAAGTGGGAAAGGAACAGGAAGGCTTGGTTTTAAACGCATGCTTAAAGAGGTTTGGTGTGGTTGTTTCAGATCCCGATGCGCCGTCGAGGAAGAACCCCTTCCTTAGCGACTACCTACACTGGTTAGTGGTTAATGTTCGCGGGAATTCCGTCAAAAATGGAGATGAACTTGCCTCGTATCGCGGACCTGCTCCACCACCGGGATCAGGTACATGTCCGTTATAGTTAGCATGAGCTCCACCCATCCTTCCTCTCTATGTAGATTCTGTACGTTGTGTCTCCCTTGTTAGTGGTACAAAGAACTTTCATCCCAGACATCGAAACGGTGGGTTACATTCTATTCAATGAGGTCGTACATGATTAGATTCCCTCAGCAACATCTGTTAAACGCGTACACCGGGCTTATGATATTACGGGCAGGCTGCTGGAGATGTTCTGACAATATCTATAGGATTGCACATAGAGTGGCCTTTATCACCTATTAGGTTTGGAAAGTCTTCAATGAGTTTTCATTCTTTTCTTCCTTATTTCTTCGATTCGATTCAGAACCCAAACAACGGCGTTCGATTCTGAGCCCAGGCAACCAAATAGTAAAGCAATTATTCCATCTTTCGGAGAGGACAGCAGAACCGGAAACAAGGCTGTCCCGGAAATTCTGAAACACGACTTGTTATCACTTCAAGCATGTTGTTCTATTGCCTACATACGCGGACATAGCTATGCAACATAGTAAATGAAGCTACTCAATCTGAGATTAGAAGATATTTACACCAATCTTTATACGTATGAAGTTAGTCCATACTTTAACCATATCTCTTCACTCTCAACTTGATTGTATTTCAGGTGCACATAGGTATTACCTGTTACTGTATAAGCAACGGAGGCCGATCACTATGAGGAAAATGAAGTCGAGAGCGAAGTAAGTTCGTTCGAAAAAGTATATTAGTTGCCGATGCAATATAAATGTGATATATTTATTTCCTTGTTTATGCGAAATTGTCTGCGAATAAAGTTATCCCTCTATTTATTAACAAATCAGGCAAAAAAGGCATGGAGAATGGCTCTAGAAAAGTTTAATGAATCAGAGCAGCCAACACTCTTAGTTACTGCATAGATGGTGGTAGTCCGTTCTACAAAAATGAATGTGGACAAATAAATAACTAAGCGCTTTTGTTGGTATTTTTGCTGCATTGCAGTAAAAAAATCTAATTGATAAAAACTTTATCACCATAAAAAGGCAATATGATAGTCAACATTTTTCCAGCTTCAACACTCTGAAGTATGCCCGTGACAATGGTTTGGATGGCCCAGTTGCTGGAAACTATTTCAAGGTGAGCTTATTCGCTGATAATACAACTACCAAAAGCGGATAGGGTACTCAAGTTAGAACTGAAGTTCCGTTTCATTGCCTACTTCCAGATGGTAGATGTATTAATAAGATAAAAAGAAGACAGAGGTAAGAGCTTTCTTCTAATTTTCAAAGGAAGGGAATTGTAGGATCGTAGACGGCGTGTTGAAAATGGGTAATGACACCTAGTTTATGTGTCTGAACTAGAATATTTGAAAACGGAAGAAAGGGAGAACCGAACGGATGCTATTCTTAAGCCCGTCGAAGTACCTCTCTATGGAGTCTGACTACTCGAAAGGTTGTAGAAGGCAATGCTGTTCGTGTAACGCAACATTGTCGATTGATTTTATAGATTTTTAAGAAGTTTCGAAAGTTTATCAAGATAACCAGATAAAAAAATCTGCTAAAGAATTTTTTAAACGCAGATAGGTTCGAAGAGCTTACTTGGTCCAGGAGCTAATAACTCCACTCTGACAAGCCTGAAATATCAAGTCTTGGTGTCATTGCATTTTAACTGGACTGGGTTATTTGGATATTATGGTCTGTACATAAACATTAAAGAAAACGCAGGGCTAGTTTCGCCATCTGGGTATCCTTAAAGTAGATGGGTAAGGTTCTACAAGGCTGAATGAAAAATAAGTTGGCTGGAACAATCGTGACCACTCTATGACACGACTTTTTCGCTTGTTCAGACCTATCGGGCCTATGTTATACTTCGGCGACGCTGTTGTTGGCGACGTCGGCGACAACAGCGTCGCCGAAGGAACCTGACTGCTCGGAAGGTGGTAGAAGGCAATGCTGTCCGTGTACCGCAACGTTGTCGATTGATTTTATAGATTTTTTTTAAAGAAGTTTCGAAAGTTTATCAAGATAACCAGATAGAAAAATCGACTAAAGAATTTTTTAAAACGTAGATAGGTTCAAAGAGCTTGAAGCTTGAGACAGTTCAGACACACAAGTTGAACTGTACTGCCAAGGTTAGCAAGTGCATGTGATGGCTATAGATCTTGATGCGTTCTGTGGCTCCTATCCACCGTCCCGTCCACAAAATCACTGTGGAGGAAACTGACGCGGCTCTGAGGATGATGAGACCGGGCAAGGCGACTGGTCCAGATGACTTGCCAGCTGATGTATGGAAGTCGAAGTTCTGATACTCTGCTGAGTGGTTGGCCAAGTTTTTCAACCAGGTTGTAGCGAAGAAGAAGGTGCCTGATGTTTGGCAGGAAAGTACGACGATCCCGATTTGAAAGAAGAAGGGCAGTCCTGCAGACTGCTCCAATTACCGTCCGATTCGCTTGCTTTCGCACAGCATAAAGATCTTCGAGCGAATCCTCGATAGCCGAATTCGCGAAATCGTCAAGCTTTCCAACAATCAGTGCGGCTTCGTGGCTGGTTGTGGCACTATCGATGCCATACATGCCGCCCGTCTTCTGGTAGAGAAGCACCGCGAGAAACAGAGGCCGGTGCATCTTGCCTTTCTCGACTTGGAGAAGGCCTTCGATCGCGTACCGCGTAAGGTTATATGGTACGCCCTACGACAGTACGGTGTTCCCGAAGAACTTGTAGAGTGGGTGCGAATGATATACTCTTGTCCAAAGAGTCGTATACAAGCTGCAGCAGGAACCCCAACGGAGTTTCCTATCTCTGTTGGGATGCACCAAGGATCTGCGCTTTCCCCACTCCTCTTTGTTGTCGTAATGGATGCCATCACGCGAGATCTTCAGAAGCCCGTCCCTTGGACGTTGCTATATGCTGATGACGTGATGCTCGCCTGCTAAGACAAAGGTGAACTCGAGCGAGAGGTGCAAGGTTGGTGCGACCGCCTGGCGATGTTCGGACTCAAATTGAACGTCAAGAAGACCCAGTATTTCACGACTGACGTAAATGAGTCCGGCTCCATTAAGATTAACGGTACTGAGCTTGCACGCACTTCGGTGTTTAAATACCTGGGATCAGCAATAGCCTCTGATAGCAGTCTGATGGTTGAAGTGAACTCACGCGTGAGTGCAGCTTGGTCGAAGTGGCGCTCGTTGACTGGAGTACTCTGCGACAAGAAGATGCCAGAGCGCTTAAAGTCGAAGATCTACAAAACCGTCGTCCGGCCGGTAGCAATATACGGCGCTGAGTGTTGGCCTGCGACTAAAGAAGTTGAAACGCGCCTCAGCGTAATGGAAACGAAGATGCTGCGCTGGATGGCTGGAGTCACGCGCCTGGACCGCATCCGAAACGAGGCTTTCCGGCAGAAGTTCGGTGTCGCGCCGATAGCTGACAAAATGCGAGAAGCTCGCCTGCGATGGTACGGCCACGTCCTGCGTGGAAAGGAAGACAGCGTCCGTAGGATAGGTCTTAACTTCGAAGTGTCTGGAAAGCGGTCTGGAAGGCGCCCGAAGCAGCGCTGGGCTTATACCTTACACAAGGACTTTAAAGTAGCTGGTGTCAACCCTGATCTAGCACGGGATCGGGAAAGATGGCGATATGGCACCAGAAAAGCGGACCCCGCCATGAAGCGGTACAAACGCTAAAGAAGAAGAAGCAATGCACTTTTTAACCATGTGAGTGTGGTGAGTGTGAACGAAGGCTGCATACTCTGCCATATGTAGTTCAAAGCTTGCCTGGTTGAGCTAGGCTGAAGAGCCATTGAGTTTGCAGAATACAGGCTTACTCCAATGTGTGCAGTATAGTTGTGCTTTGGAGAAAGTTTATCAAACGAGTGAATGAACAAATTTATTCGACGTTGAAAAATTTCGAGCAAATGAACGACCGAATTTATTCGCTCATCAATTTTTTTAGTATGATCGAAAATCGAACTAGCCTTATTTTTCGTTTATTCGAATATTAAAATAGTCGAGCAATTTATTCGAGTCAGGTTCTGTGCCTAAACATTTAAAGTATATTAGACAAGTGCTACGACACGCCTAACGGCGTGTCTCGCACTTGCCCGCTTCGCGGGGTTATAGGTTTAAGCTTTGTTCTCAGAAAATACTCTCACACAAAAAGTACGTGTGATCTTCAAAACAATCTTGTTAACAGAATAACAAAAAGACAACATTTACTGAAGCATCTCGGTGAAAACTACGTTTGGTATCGACTCGAGTCCTGGTGTTAACCAAATTTTCAGAGGGACTGGGACTTCTGTCGAACTCGCGAGCACGCCACGTACAGTTGACCACGAGAAAATACTGGACTGGGGAGATACACGCAGAGCCGTACCTGGCGCGGGTAAAGTTTTCCGCTCAACATGGGATAATGCTGCATGCGGCCGGTCGTCGACGATGTGACCTCTGCTTCCTTTCTTTTCGATCTTCTGACTCCAGACGGTTGTGGTGCGACGATGGGAACCCATCTTCTGGATCCAGGCGCTCAGAAACGCTCGCAGATGCCACTGTGTCAAGCAGAAGGAGGATGCACTTCCTCGATGCAACAATATCCCATGTTGAACGGCAAACGTTGCCCGCGCGAGGTACGCAGAGGCGTACCTGGCGCGGGTAAACGTTTCCGTTCAACATGGGATAATGCTGAGTTCTGCATGTGGCCGGTCGTCGTACAACGACGACGTGACCTCTGCTTCCTTTCTTTTCGATCTTCTGACTCCAGACGGTTGTGGTGCGACGATGGGAACCCGTCTTCTTGATCCAGGCACTCAGAAACGCGCGCAGGCGCCGTTGTGTCAAGCAGGAGGAGGCTACGCGTCCTCTGCTGTAACAGCGTCTCATGCTCAATTCTGAATGCGATCCCTCGTCGTAGGACGACGGTGTCTCCTCTTCTGACTCCAGAAGGTTGTGGTGCGACGAAGGGAACCCGTCTTCTGGATTCAGGCACTCAGAAACGCGCGCAGGCGCCGTTGTGTCAAGCAAGAGGAGGCTACGCGTCCTCTGCTGTAACAACATCCCATGTTGAACGGCAGACGTTGCCCGCGCGAGGTACGCGGAGGCGTCGCAAGGGGTTCCATGAGATTGCCCGTGGTTCCACGAGGCGTATCTCAGCCAGGCTTCCAACCTGAGTGAGGTACGCCCCATCATCTACAGGGCAGAGAGCTAACTCAATTATATAGTGGTAGATATTCGATCAAAATTACTTGATTTTCGAACAAAGTTGAAATATTCGATTTTCCAATAACTTTCGAATATGGTTTCCTTTCAATGTTCGCATTCAAACGAATATTTGACTTTTTACAAACATCTATGTTTGAATTCGAAGGAATATTCAAAAATTTTGAAATATCGATTATTCAAAAATTCGAATATATTACGTCCGAGCACAACTATATACATATAGTCTGCAGTTCTGCGTTTGAACAGCTTCACTGCAGGCTTGTCCCTGAAGAAGCATCAGGGACTCAGGGAACTAGCACGTGCACGTCGAGTAACTTGAACGAGCTTGATAGCTTTCAACACTGTAACGATCTGTTCAAAAAGTGGCAATGGTTCGACGTTGTAACTGACATTTGCGTGTATGCTTCAAAGATTCTTAATTTCTTCGTGTAAAAAAACTTTTTCTTATGAACCCCTTAATTCACAACGTAAATGTATAAAACAGTGTTATGAAGGGATTATTTCTGCTTTATATATTTGTCATATAGGCGCATTAGCGCAGTTGGACGAGGCGCCGACTGTCGCGTACACACACTCGGATTATAGGTTTTCGGATCCGGTCTCCCGCCTAGCCCAACCAAGCCTTCCATTCCTCCAGGGTCGGTGAATGGGTACCAGGGTTATCTGAGAAGAAGTCAACGCTGACTTGTTTATCGAGGCCAAATACGCATTCAAATTGCCCCAACAACGTCCAGTTGAAGCATTATGTTGCTGCAAAATAAATGCAGGTTTTTTGCTTCATTTGTTTCAACACCTAAAAAAAATAAGCTCAGTTTTGACGTAAGGCGTTATACATCGTTGGAAAGCTTACTATATGCGCTTTCTAAGTATGTATATAGAACTTAATTAAAATCGCTTATTTAAATAATAATTTGGTTTTTATTTTCAAATGTCTAAACGTGATTTTTGTCAAATTTACTTCTAGGAATTGAAACCGGGCTGTACATAATTCCGGTCAAACCGATCGAAGTATCAACGAAGTCTGCGACCAGGGAAGTGTCAGCGAATGCCGAAAGTCAGAAAAGTCGTCGTTTTGAGATATCGTCGGCCCATCTTTTGCGCAAAGGAAACTATCCGTTTCTCGAATGGATTGTGACCTGCGATGACGCGTTGGGACATCTTAAAATAAAAACCAAGTTATTCTTAAAATATGCGACTTGAATAAAAATCTATATACATATTTAGAAAACACATATAATAGGCTTCTCAAAAATGTAGAATACCTTATGTTGAAAGTATTAGTTTATTTAGAAAAGTGCGGAAAACAATGAAGCAAAAAACCTGCATATATTTTGCACCTATCTAATAGAATGTGTGGTGCTTCCCAAAAAATATTGGCTATCGCCGCCTTTCATCCTTCAATCCTTTAGGCTTGCCACATATCCTCAATTTTCAGGCTCAGTAACCTCAAGGACGGCAAACCCTGGAAAGGACACGCTACTGTGAGGAGCCGCACTCAATCCGTGTCAATAAATCGATTTTGCTTAATGGAGAGGACAACTTTTGTTTTCACGATATGCTCTCAGAAGGGCTGAAATTGTTTTATTTTCCCAACCTGTTTAGAAATGTAGATAATTTTGGCCTTTTATGGCTCATGCATGCATCAGAACGTTTTCCG
This sequence comes from Heligmosomoides polygyrus bakeri, assembly GCA_947359475.1. Taxonomy (NCBI): domain Eukaryota; kingdom Metazoa; phylum Nematoda; class Chromadorea; order Rhabditida; family Heligmosomidae; genus Heligmosomoides; species Heligmosomoides polygyrus. Next base: position 11,992,472 of record OX375870.1, read on the forward strand.
TTCTATACTTCTGAAAGCGTTATGCCATTGCATAGATTCGAAATGAGGTAGACCCATGTTGAATAAAGTAAAAATAATTGAATAAAGGTCGGTTTTACTTGATCCACTCTAAGAAAGGGCCACTATTTTTGTGTGATTGTTTAGACGTGGTAAGGAAGCACTTGCAACGCGTACAATGGAATGAGGAGCTGGGCGATGAACAAGTCAGTGTTCCTTCCATGACGTGTAACTACAGTACCTGTTCATCTATTCAGGAGAGGTGTACTTTTTCGTTGGCCCTGAGAAAAATCGAGTTTGACCGATTGTTATGTACTCAGTAGGATAGGATAGAATAGAATCCGTTTCCATAGCACCAATTGACGCAATTGGGCATTTCCCCAATAAGAAATTTGGTCTAGCAATTTTATCCGGACTTAGGCACACTTTTCTGGTGACGTGGTCGTGCGGTCCAGGAAGAAACAAGCGGTAATCAGATGAATATGTTGCCGTCGTAAAGAATGCAGTATCGACTGATTTGGTTTAATATTTTTTTTTTGCAGATTAGACGACCTTGTAACATTACTAACCTACTGAATGCAATTTTTGGAAAACTTAAAATCCACTAAGTTCTGCTGCGTACTTTTACGGTTAGGCATTTTCCACTACAGTAGGTTTATCGTAGGCATTTCTTTCGAACCATGTCTTCTGATCCTCGTCGTCCATTGATCGGCATCGGTGACACGTCTTCTCCATGCGAAAACTCACCTCAGAAACGCGCGTAGTTGCCGGGTGTCAGGCAGGCAGAGCCCGCGCTTCCACTTCTGCAGCAAAATCCCACGTTCAGTGGCAAATTTTGCCAGCGCGGGATACGAGGAGGCGTATCTCGAGCGGGTAAGATTTCTCGAACGTCAGCGACGGCTAACCCAATTGCACAGCGGTGTAGAGTAGATGGTCGGGCGTACACCTCGGAGAATGAGAAGGACAAATGCCATGGAAGATGGGTGAAACTTCTGGTTCCCATCAAGCCGTTAAAAATGAGTTGAACCGGTTCTTCGCTTTTAAAAACCAGGGCTTTTTCCAACTGTTGTGACGATGTTTCGATGCGATCAAAACTCTAGCGCCAGACCGGACTCGAACCCGCTCTTCTGGTGACTGCTGGTGTAATGACGTAAAACATATCCGCCCGGTCAGCAGGAAGAGCCGGTTCGAGTCCCTCTTGGCGCTAGGTTTTGATCGCAACAAAACATTGTTTTAACAGCTTCCAACCTCGATACCAGCCACTTGAGGCTTAAGGAAGCTGTCTTAGATCGCCTATTCGAACGTGGTATTTTTCAACTTACCGAATGATGGCGAAGGGTCATCCAACAAATTGGTCAATATGTCATTTATTAATGTTTGTTGTTAACATAAATGAACTGACTTTAAAAAATGAAAAAACAACATTAGTTATCAAACAGCCCAACAGTGTCAAGTTAGTGTACCCTGTCTAGGCCTGCGCCGAGGTGATCACTTATGTCCACTTACCACAACTACCGCTGCTGGTGACGAGAGAAGGACTGGATTACCAGGCTTTGCTGCTCACAATTAAATATGCTGCGCTGAATATTATTTGCCCCCGTGGTTCTGAATGACCAGAAATGGCAACGGGGGGCTCGACTTGACCTTAGGCGTTGGTCTTGCGCATTCATGCGCACTACCGCAGCCGCTGGAAAGGCAGTGTGGCATGGCTAAATCGGAGCGCATTAATGTCGCCGCGATTTTCATACTATTCACACACACTCCTTCCGTCCGTTGCCTAATTTTTGAGGCTTTTTTGAGCGAGCTGCGTAATTCGAAGAGCTCCTCAAATCAGCTTGGAAATCCTGCTTGCTAACACTAAGCCTTTCCAAGTGTTTAAGCTGTTCTAAAGAGCCATGAGTGCTCTGTCACAAAGGGCAATTATGCAAGCAATTGGCCTATGTGACTGGGACTGGCGGCTAATTGGAAGTAATTGTAGCTGAGAATTGGTGGTGTAGTCGGTAGCGAGCTCTACTCATGCGTGCACGATTCGATTTGAGAGCGATCTGGAGTCTAGCTCTTCTTCAGGGGGAGCATACGAGTTCACGCCGTAGTTGTTGGGGACTGACAAAACATAGAAGTTTCTGGCCATGTGAGGCACTTAATTTCTGATTTGCTCTTGTGACATAACGCTGAGTTGGGTGAGTCTTCCAAAGCTGTTTTATCGCCTTCAAGTTCTTGTTTCAACAAATGATCTAAACAAGACTAACGGTGTATAGGGCTAACCAGAAGACTAACGGTGTATAGGGCTAACCAGGAACCTCATCGAAGTCGTTCAATGTCAACTATGGAGACTTCACATTAACTCTTTATTGTCCAGCTTTCGCTGTTTAACAGGTTCTTCCTCTGGAGGGTGGGGGTGGGGGGAGGTGTTAAAGTTGGAAAGTTGATGTGGAGTCGTCAATCGCCAATCATCTAACTTCAGTTGAACGAAAACTCAATGTATTCAATATTTTAACACACTTGTTTAGGCGTGGAGAGGCTGTGGGAGGAGCTATATGTTGCTACGAGTTGTGTTGTTGTTATCAAAACTCTTGCGTCAGGCGGGACTCGAACCCGCAACCCCTGTGCCGCCTGGCGCGAGTTATAATCGCAACAGAACACCACGTTACGGCATATAGCGATATTGAGATCGTATCAACGGTTTCCTACTGTCCAATGGTACAACGGTTTCCCACTGAAGTTTAAGATGAAACTGAAACTTATTCTGATACACTTAACCGGATCTTTGTGAAGATTTTGATGGAAATAGATTTCAAGATGGTTCGGCCGCTGAATGTTTTGATGCGAAGGTGGTAGTTTTGAGCAGAACACAATGCGGAAAATTCTAAATGACGCTTAGGTTGAGATAGCTATGGAATACCAGAAAAAACAGTACAGGCTCTTAGTAACTTATTAAAGTTTGACTTTCAAAGTCGCACCGCAAGTTTCCTTCGCTTCTGACTTCTAGATTCAAATGGTTATAACTTCGGCCATAGTTAAGCTTCTCATTTAAGGCAGGAGGTTTAACATTTGGCATATCTCTTTCAATGAAAACCGCTGGTAAGAAAGTGTTGAAATTTCAGTTACGAATAGTTGGACAGTTAGATTTCGTGAATTGTCGGAAAACATCTTTGGTATCTTGTATACGACGAGATTCCTCCTCTGAAGATTTTCTAAACAACCCGAGGAACAACGCTGTAAAAAAGTAAGGTGGGCGAGCGCGATGTTTGTCCTACTGTTGTTTTGGGTAATCCTCAAAACAGCTAAAATGTGTCAGAATTGAATTTTATTATCACTGATTTAGCATTTCAGCTATTGTAATTTTTTGAAGTCGCGTAGTAGCGCAATCGGGGAGAGCACCGGATGTTGTATGCACCCGATTCCAGCTCTTTGGTTAGAGCTTCTTGCCCTGGCCTTCCAATCCTCCCATCTCTCCCGGTCGGAGAAGTGATGCCTGACTTGCCTGGGAAGGACAAAACGCTGTCTTGTTTATCAGCAGGCCACCGCGTTTAATTGTAAAGGCCAAAAACGCATTCAAATTGCCCCCCACGATATTTCGTACAGGTAGAATGTGTGGCGCGTCCTAAAACGCATTGATTAACCCCTTATCCTTTATTTATTCAATTTTTTAGGACACCCTGTACAATTCATATTTTACAAACAACTTCCTTCGAGAGCCATCAATAGTTCTCTTTTTCCCATTTGTGCTAGAGTATATATCCAATACACTGAAGAGATTAATAATGGGCGGAGTCTCAGCAAGTTCCGCTCTCAGCAAGTAGGAATTTTCTCGTAGGGGGTGTTTAGAGCTTTATCGCGAGGCTACGCGATGTAACAAACTCCTATATCGATTAGCCAAAGCCGTTAATTGATCTATCACTTCGTCGCGTCGCGCGATCGATACTGTAGCTTAGGGATCAAATGGTGTGCGTGCGAAGAGCGACGCGATGCCATGTATGGCCTCTGTCATACCATCGCTCACCCCGAGCGACGCCTAATGATATGCTCCCATATCGATCGGGCGGCGCGATGGAATCGATATGGGTGCATATCATTAGGCGTCGCTCGGGGTGAGCGATGGTATGACATAGGCCTATAGTGGCCGAATCGGTAAATCGCGTCGCTCGATCAATTTGGCCACTACAAATATATCGCATCGCGCATCGTGTGCACACTGAACGCTCTCTTAGGCCGGGGGCATACTTCCATCGCCGCGATGCCATCGCGGCGCCCAGTTCATGAACATTCCGCCGCACGCGGTGGAATAGTCAAAGGAAACTTCGTCGCGGCCGTCGCAACAGTGGCGGTCCGCATGCGCGACGGCTTCCCGCGCTCATCGCGGGCATGGCATACTTTTTCGCGCCGCGCGCGGTGTTTAGCGTTGGCCCTGGACGGATCGCCGTCGCGCTCCCTTGCAGAGCGATGAGCTATGCGACCAGCATTGAGAAGTTCAAATTCTTTCGCGTCGCTCTGCAAAACTCATCGCCGCGATTCCATCGCGACGACGGGAAGTATGCACGAGGCCTTAGGCCCAGTTTATAATTCCGACACCGAGCGATGCGCCGGCACGTATAGTAGCCAAATTGATCGATCGCGTCGTCTGATCAATATGATCACAATGCATGGCGTGGCGTCGCTCGGCATCGAAGTATAAACGAACCCTTAGGCCCTGTTTATACTTCTGACGCTGAGCGACACGACGACATGTATATTGAGCAAATTGATCGATCGCGTTGCTCGATCAATGTGGCCACACAATGCATGGCGTCGCGTCGCTCGGCGTCGAAGTATCAACGGGCCCTTACCGCCTGTTCATACCTGGCGACGGGAGCGATGGCAGAGGCGGTAGCGAAAGGCGAAGGGTAAGTGTCGATCAGTGCCGAGTCGTCACCTGGGAGAGATCGGTAGGTATACTTTGCGTTGTCGCTCTTGTCGCTGCCGTCGCTGTCGTTCCGGAGTATGAACAGGTCCTTAAAGGGCAAAACGCATGCAAACGATTCCCTGACCGCCAAGAGGAATGAGGACAAGCTACATACAGTGGCGTCCAAAAGTTTGCGAACTCTTGCATTTTTCGTCCCAACTTGTCTCAAAAGTCCAAAGTGAAATTAGAATGTATGGTAGCAAATTAGATCGCAATAACGATCCTTTGGTATACGTTCGCTCTTATTGATTTTTTGCAAGTGCATGGTTATTCGTGCTGTATTTGTCAGTACGTTTTCTTATGAAGCCAGTATAGTAGCGTTTTGACACACTGTGGTCTTTAGGGAACTCGCTCTTATGTCGAGAGGAGCGAATATCTTTGCTGGAATTCATCCCATGTCGTGGCGTTCTCACTTACTGGATCTGAACCCAATCGATCACCTTTGGGAACACCTTGCTAGAAGTTTAGCAGGTCTCACAGCAAGAGACAAGGCCGAAACGTTTGAACAATTAAGGCAGAAATGGGAAGATATCGGACACGACGTGATCAGCAAACTTTTAGAGTCCATGCCGAGGAGGTGTGAAGCTGTTGTTAAAAGAGAAGGTTTCGCAACTCGTCTCTATTAAGTCACATTGTTTCAGTGTATTACTTGTCTGACTTTAGTGATAAAGAAGGCTACTGAAGTGCAATAACCTATACGGCAGATTTCATGGCTTTTCCCGTCGTTTTTATGCTTGAAATATGGAAAGGACCGATACAGAGCAGCACTGATGATGCGATATAAGAATATTCTTAAATTGTCACAGCTGTGCAAATTTCACATTCCTGAAACTGATTTAGTGCAAGTTCTGGCGAGAATTGCAATCGTTCACAAACTTTTGGACACCACTGTTTGAACGTACCTAACTAGGTATACAAATATTATATTGAGTCATAAATTTTACAACAAAATTTGTCTTCCAGCAAAAATAAGATTACACCGCAAAAGAAAAATGACTGACTCCAACAAAGTAACTACCGTAATTCCCAAGGAGTTTCTTCCGCTTCACATACACTGAATGGAGTACATCTCCGTCTAATTTGGTCGGTTTCGACCTGAAGAAGTCGTGTACCACCGCCGTGACCTCTTCGACATCGGCGAAGCACCTATCATGCAGGAAGCGATCCATCGACCGAAGCAGATGGCAGTCAGACGGCGCAGTGTCCGGGGTGTATGGCGGTTGCTTGATTTTGGTCCAGCCCAATTCCTAGATTTTTTCCAGCGTCTGAAGTGCAATAAGCGGTCGGCTCTTGTCTGGTGGATGAAACATTGGCTCGTATCGACTTCTCTTCCCACTAATTTCTGCTGGAACTAGCCGAGTTGTTGGCAAAAGCGAGCGTCGAGGATGGTCTGACTACGTGGAGCAGCTCCCAGTGCACTGTACCACTGCACATCCATCAAACACACAGCAGGATCTTCGTTCAGTGGAGCTCCGGTTCTGACGTCAGAACGCCCAGTTCGTTGCGATCCAGCTATTGCTTTCCGACTTTACGGTTGTATTGAAGCATCCGCTTTTCATCGTTGGTAAGGATTCGATCCAGGCCGCTTGAACCGGTGCCGGAGCTTTTGGCAGTCGGAAGCACAGCGATTTACCTGGGTTTCCGTCAACGCATGAGGAGCCGACAACGGCGATTTTGGCGACCTTCCAATCTGCTGCAGCCGACGAGCGGTGGTTCACTGGTGAAGATCATCGGTCAGTCCTAGTGTGGAATGGGAAGAATTCGACTTGATGGATTGGCGCAGGCGCTCTTTGTTTACAGCGGTTGGTCCTCCCGGGAGTGGTTTGTTTTTGTTGCACTTCTGGGCAGAAAAGAACTTCTAATACGAGCTCCAGTATTTTATTCGGTTAGGAATGAATATGCCGGTGTCGTTATAAATGTGCTGAACCCTCGCCACTGGGTTGCTGCCGAGCTCGAGCGGATTGAAAATGAGATCAAACACTTTTTCACTTTGAGTGCTCATCGTTCTAGAGCATAAAACTTTTCAACAACGCAAGGAAAATTAACGATTCATGACTCAAAATGGTCGCTAGAAAACAAGCTCTCAAACAAAATATAGTAGATGAGATAAATATAGTAAATGCTAACGATGAAAGCAGTATAAATCTCACTGACCTAGTGACGTTGAGAGCATCTAATACTCGTGGTGGTGCAATAAAGTATGATGCTGGAAAAGTCAAGCGAAATTGCAGGCGCTTCTTTTTCTTGCATAGGACCCTCCCTTCATGTGAGAAGCTTCGGAGAAGACATAATCTTCCTGGGAATTATAAAAGTTTTAAAAAATTTCTGAAATCTCATCTGAAGCCCTAACTTACTGATGCCTTAGACGTTGTTCATCATTTACTTTTTCACCTAGATAATATGTGTAGATTGTATTTGCTTTTCCCATTTGGTGATTTTTTATACAGTTTGCGCACGATTGTACTTGTACTCGTGTAAATAAATAAATAAATAAATAAATAAATAAATAAATAAATAAATAAATAAATAAATCAGCGGGTTCACTTTGAATTCCAGAAACAAACAGAAATGTTGCAAAATTTACGACTCAACATATGATAATATATTATGATTGAGCTTGACCCATGGTGTCATCGGCCATACAGTCTGTCATTCCTCCAGCCGGTAGTGGAACTTAGCCCCATGCGAAGACTTATAGATCGAGGAAACTCGAGAAACCTGACCACCAGGTGATGTGCGCGGGGGACACCCCGATGTGTCGGAAGTTATATGAGCCGGTCGGAGCTCGTCAATCAAACAGCCGCGTCTCCTGCCCTTACCTGAGTGAGGTGATGACAGCGGTGGCCGTGGTGGCCGACGTGGTGTAATTCCGCCAGATTGGCGATGAATCAACAACTAAGGATAGTGTCGAGCCTGTGTTGTGGTCAGAGGGCCATTATCACCTGGTTGCTCTACCTTCTATCTCAGTGATTTGATAAAAACAATGGCGTTCGGTTTGTTGAGCTGTTATCCTGCGTTTGCCAGGGAAATACATATCCTTCCCAGACGTTTGTTTAGAATTATTTTCCGGTGGAGACCTATTGCTCCGTTTCTAATCACATTTACGATACTGCTTGATGGGAAGGGCTCTCTTGAATTCCTTCCCTGTTCTCATTAAGATGGATCGAGATTAGGCAGAGTTTTCCTAGGTGTATTTCTTCTGCGTGGAAAAGAGCGCGCGTAGGCAGCCTGATCATCACCTTTAGAAAGAAGCCTGACGGCGATTTTTTCTACAAAGCTGAAATTCTAAGAAATACCCTGTTTACATTCTATGCCTTCCTTCCTTCTTCTGTTGTTGTTCTAGGAAGGCGAATGCAATGAAATCTATTGGTTTCGGAGTTTTTGTTTCATAGCAATTGTCAGGGTCACGAACGATTTTGACTCCAGTTGTTACATCATCTTTCTTTACCTGGCTGCTTACACTCATTCTGAATGCCCGTGGGCGGTATTAGCAGTAAATAACTCTGCATATGTATGTATGGCTTGGAATTATCTATTTATTTCTATTATTCATTTCTATTATGGTTCGAACAGAAATCTCCTTTGCTCGATGGAACCAGCTTTTTCGTGTATTAACCTCAACATCGGGTTTTAAAGGTTTTAAGGTTTACAAAAATATCTTTCTCTTAAAGCAGGTAGCTTCTATATCTACGATGATGTTTTGTGCGATGGTGCTACCGTTCCTTCGCTTAGACCAAAGATTTTGGGAGGTGCAACCAAGAGAATAGAGACTGCCCCAGCAGGTGACGTTGAGCCTTAGGTTCATCAGTTCATAAAGGGAATAAAAGGCGGCGTCAATCAACCCCCATTTGGGATGCGCCACGCATTCTAGTACTTCTACGGGATGTAGTGGAGGCGATTTGAATGCGTATTTGGCCATACAATGACTTCTGGTGGCCAGCCGATGAAAACTTCAGCCTTCCCAGACAGGTCTGGCACCAATTCATCGACCTCGGATGAGTGAAAGTCTAGAGCGGGAAATCCGAAACAAGCACCTGGTATAGGCCGCACGCGATAGCTGGCACCTCCTCCGACGCTAGACGCCTCCAAATCGCTTAATTGGCCTTCTCAATTAATTATATTTGTTCTTTTCTACGTTTACAATAAGGTTGCATATTTCTTTTGATCAAGCCGCGATCAACGGCTGCAGCACATATTATCTGCTGTTCTGCGCCGTCCATGATGCAGTCGAAAACGGTGTTAGTCATGGTTGCGCTCTGCAGATTTCCTACTAACTGCAAGAATGCATCTGAGCATAGAAACTCATGCTCAAAACGCTTCTCGGAGGCCGGTAACCGCGTGCTCGATTTATACGTAGAGCAAGCCAGAGGCATAACGTCTCTTTCAGTTTTTCTCGCTGATAGCGTCACGGTCTAGGCAACCGCGAATCTCTGAGTATGAATTTGTATCATTTCAAAAAATTGCATGAAAACCCTCTTTATGAAAAGAGTTTCATGCAATTTTTTTATTATAGATCTCCTGAATTCACTGAAGTGGAAGCAATTTCCTCTGATGAGGCAAAAAAAACGCGCTTCTTTCTGGTTAACATGAGTCATTGTTTAGAGGATGGAATCGCAAATGCCTTCTCAGCAACGGCAGTCTATTATGTTGATCCGGTTCATCCACAAATTAGGTCGGATTTACCTCACCGCATTCAGAGTGAAATATCTCCACTCGAATGCCAGTATGTGTAAAAGCTTTTTAAGGAGCGACAGGTTCTACATTTCTTGAGGAAAAAGTACTTGTGCTTTACTTGCAGCAAGTTTCTGTGATTGATAAAGGTGATTCATGGAGGTAAACGTCATTAGTGGCTCAACCTCCATCCTTAGTGGTCGCTAATACGTCTGTAGGACACCCCGTAAAGCAGTATAAGTGAGTAAGTTAATTTTACTTCAGCAAAGGGTTGCATGGTATGTACCGGGCATACACGAGTTTCCAGGTCAATTTTGTAAAGAATCTTGAGAGACGGAGAATTAAACAAATAATTTATTGAATAAATCACCTATATCACCTGTCGTCCCGTTGACCATCGACTTCCTCATGTGCGGGTGCCAGCGCGTCTCCATTTGTCCCTGTCGCGTGCCAGAGTGACCCAATGGGTCCTTCTCGCTCAAAGAATGCGTAGATCATCACATGGTTCGTTCAGGGCTTTCAAGAAGAAGTCCGACCAACACATCGTTGAGAGTTCTGTTTCTTGACATCCCGCGGAATCCAATCGGTGACGGCTCTTGCCCAGTGGCCGTCCGCGAAGCGCACTGCTTGGTCGGCCCATCTAAATCAAATAGCTAAATAAATAATCAAGCTTCAAAAAATAATGCTTCATCACTGTTATTAATAAGGCGTTTAACTTTTTATCGTGAAGATTAAGTGTGTGTGTGTGTGTTTAGCCGGAACAGAGTGGTAGCACACCAACAAAAAGTAAAGCAAGTGGGTTCCATGCTGAGATCAGCGGCCGGCTCATCCGGATATCACTTGCGAGTGCTGATGCGCCTCAAGGATATTACGCATGTTACTCGTGGTCAAACAGCGCCGGTGATGTAAGGCGTAGCATCGCTGTCCAGAAAGCAGAAGGTGCTGGTTGGAATCCCGCCTGGCGGAAGAGTTCTGCATGCTGTAACAAAATAAATAAAATATGCTATTTTCTCGAATATGATTAGAAGGGAGAGTTGGGAGGCAGCTAAGCATAGCTACAGTGGAATTAGATTCGACTCGACTACTCTGTGCTCCTTCGCTTGAAATCTTGACGACACTAGTCTTAGCTTCACTTTTGGATTTTTAACTTTATCTTTTTATTTTTTCGCCAGTTTCCATTCTGCAGGTTTATAAGGCTACACGATCCCGATCACTGGAAGAGACCCGTCAATAACATACATCTGCAAACAAAGTGCTTTGGAAGCATGTGTAACATTCCAGACGGCTTTTATCGTGGAGATTAAGTGTGTGTGTGTAGCCGGAACGGAGTGTTAGCACACCAATAAGAAGTAAAGGAAATAGACACTCATGTAGGTCCACAACTGCGACGCAGATGATACTACTTACTTTACTTTGATACTTTGATGGCCCTTTTGTCGGCTGGTGGTCTTCTCAGCGAGGACCACAACTCTTCCAGACCGCTTGACCTCTGGTAGCTTGTATCTAGTGAGGCAGACTCCGCTCTCTGAAAGATCTTGAGAATGAGTCTGCCCATCGCGTTGGCGGTCGTACCAATGGTCTCTTGTGGTCTCCTGGGAGCCATTCTGTGACACGGAGACTCCATCTATTGTCCTTTCTCGAAGCAGGTGTCCGGCCCAGCGATATTTCGACTTCTTCATGTACTGCAGCGGGTCTGCTAATTGGGACTTCTCCCTTAGCTCGGAGCTTCGTAGGTTATTCTGCCATTGCTGACGAAGGCTTGTCCTCACAAGGGAACTGTCTGAACGGTACGCCGGAACGGCAAGAACGAGTACTATAGGGAGAATCCCCGTCCTCCAGATAGTAACAGAACATGTTTTGTTTTTGCCGAATGCTTGAGGCAAACGAGTTCGAGGGTGTAATGGTTAAGGGTCCGCAGAGCGAGCTCTTCACGGCAGCACAAGATCCGGGTGTCGTGGACTAGGTGGCCCAGTGGTGGAGAGCACGCCTCATGTCCGTGAGGTCTAGGGTTCGGTTCCCATGCCACGTTGCGTTTTTGCACTTTTTCCATAGTATCGGATTTCCATAGAGATTTCCATATCTGAACCTGTTTTTGGAGTTTGCTACGGTAAGATGTTTTTATTACTTATTATTTGTCGACATCTCGTATTTCACCAGCAATGTCCGAAATATGCCAAATGCGATTTTGAATGAAACTTTTATTCCAATAAATTGTTCTCATTGTCAATGTAAGAAATTTTGACACAGAACAACATGAAACAGCGGCAGAATGCCAGAAAAATGCTTCAAATGCAATTTATTAGTGTCGGTGAGGTGAGTGCCACCAGTGTACTCACAGTGTAGAAGGGGACCACATGATCTTCAACTTGACCTACCACCTCCATCAATATTCTCGCCTCTGTTATGCTTACAATGTCGCGCCGTCATAACAGCTGCTGCCGCCAACACTGACTCTACAATGCCTACTAACCCTCTAGTGGTCATTCACCTACTGACACTGAAGTGTGGATCTCCACTGGATGCTGTCCCTTCCAGAGACGAGATGAAGCTGGCGGAAAGGATAGCAAGCATCCTACAGGATTTCGAACTGCGACAGCTGGAAATCGACGAAGTGGAGAAGTTGGAGGTAGTGGAAGAAGGGGACCAAGAGTTTCAACCAGAAGAGGATTGTGGCAGAGTCACGACAACACTAACCAGTGAAGGCACTATCACGTTTTCGGGGGGACAGATCGTTTCGGAGAAAAAGGTTTGGCTATACTAGAATTGTTATACTATACAAGTTTGAGAACTGGGGAAAGTGGACTGTATCGCGATTCCAGGCTTGGGCTGCAGCGGAGTACCACTGGGCAGGAACTGTGAAGCCAAACACAGGTTTAGATATGGAAATCTCTATGGAAATCCGATACTTTGGTAAAAGTGCAAAAACACGACGTGGTATGGGAACCGAACCCTAGACCTCACGAGCATGAGGCGTGCCCTCCACCACTGCTCCACCCAGTCCACGACACCGGGATCTTGCGCTGCCGTGAAGAGCTCGCTCTGCAGACTCTTGACCATTACACCCTCGTACTCGTTTGCCTCAAGGATTCGACAAAAACACATGTTCTCTTACTATTTGGAGGACGGGGAGTCTCCCTATAGTACTCGTTCTTGCCGTTCCGGCGTACCGTTCAGACAGTTCCCTTGTCAGAAGACATCTCTCCCTCCAGTGCACGATGAGTAATTTGCATTGCTCTGGCGATTGTCTTGTTGTCGGGCCAGGTTTCCGTCGCGTAACACATCGCAGGCAGTACAAAGGCGTTGAATATCGAGACCCTGAGGCCGGCATCCTTGACCTAATCGGTGACTTCGCGAATCGAAATGAAGGCTGCCCATGCTGCGCGTCTCCTGCGGGCGATTTCAGGAGCGAGGTCGTTATCCATGTTCAGCTCTCTTCCCAGATAGACGTAGGAGTCGACCTGTTGTAGAGCGACTCTATTTAACCTTACGAGTCCCGTGTTACACCACTGGTTGACCATAATTTGCATTTTGGACATATTCATGTCCAATCCAATCTTCATACCTGCCACATTGAGCTCGTTCAGCATTTTCTCGACTTCTGCCGTGCTGGTAGAGATGAGAACAATATCGTCGGCGAAGCGAAGGTTGCTGATCCGTTTACCGTCCACAAAGTAGCCTTTATCGTCCCAGTTCAAGTCCTTCATGGCGTCCTGGAGTGCTGCTGTAAATAGCTTGGGAGAAATCGTGTCTCCCTGTACTCCTTTCCCGATAGGAATCTTAAGCTTTCGATCGAACAACTGGATGGTACTCGATGTGTTCGAGAAGCATTCGTCCAGAAGTCGGATGTAGGGAGATGGTATACCAGCATGCACAAGCGCGTTCAGAATGGCGCTGATTTCCATAGAGTCGAACCCTTTCCGATAGTCCACGAAGAGAAGTACAAGTGGGATGTGGTATTCGCGGCTCCTTTCGATGAATTGTGAGACAGTCTAAATATGGTCCATGCAGGAGAAATCGTTGAGAAACCCTGCTTGCTCCACTGGCTGATACTCATCCAAGCAACGCTTCATACGATTGAGCAGTATCGTGTTGAAGAGCTTGTACACAACCGAGAGAAGACTGATGGGTCGATAGTTGTTGATATCCTCCTGTTGACCTTTTTTGAAGACTAGGACTGTTTTCGATTCCTTCCATGAGTTCGGAATCCTACCAAGACTAGGGTAGTGGTTGAAATGCTTGACAGGAAGTGGGCAGAAGAAACTACCACCCGCACGAAGGAGATCAGCAGGAATGACGTCCGGGACCAGTGTTTGGCCTCATTCTTCTGATGGCATCAGCAACCTCTGATTCCAGAATGGGAGGTGCTTCCTTAGCTGGTGGCATCAGGCATTTCGGTACAGTGATGGAAGAACGAAACCTGTATACGCAGATGATGGCCTATAGTAATATCACAGGTTAACAGGTTTTGTCACATAAGTTGGTGCGTGCGAAATCTTATATTGCAAACACTCAAACACTCGGCATCTTCAAACAATTAAAGCCATTTGCGCCTGCTACTATTGTTCGTTAGGGTGTGATTCTACTTAATCCTAGTTGGTGGTGACCGCTCTTAAGCAATCTTATAAGAACTGAATGCGTTCAGTTCTGAATTATGTTGAACTTACTTATTCTATATAAAACAAGTGACTAACAAATTCAAAATGAATAACACAGAGAACATGAAGACGCATAACATTTGCATCTAGGTCGGGACGTTTGCAAATGATTAGGACGTGAAGCACATTGTCCTGGCGTGCCCAAAACGTTAACTGATTGATGATGTCTTCGCCTAATTTTATTATTATTTTACTGATGTTATCTGTTTTATCTACTAGAAGACGGATCTGTTCTCTGTAGAAATGTAGTGAGATGATCCTCTCTTGCTAGATTTGCACCGAGAGCAGTCATTTTTAGGTTTTCCTCCCGACTAGGAACTCTTATATTAAGTCCAGCTGGGCAACTAGATTCATGCAGTTGGTTATTTTATACACCAGACGTTCAGCGGGCTAGCGACCGCCAAACGTTTGGTTGGGGAATTTGCCCCCGACGCTCTTATACATATATAACACCCCGTGTTTTTTTTATTAAGGCCTTCTTATTTTCATTACAGTAAAAATCTGGTATCACTATACAAAATAATAGAGCGGGATACTGTAGGGAAGAATTTTCAACACTGCTCTTATGGAGCCTATCCATCCTCTATCACACGTACGCGATTTATTCTCCCAAGTACACGTTCTCTACTACGTCGTGACGAACAGATAGTGAAAGTCTCAATCCGAAGTGTTTAATCTGCAGGAATGATCTGTGGAACGTCTTCTGGATCTCGACATACGTTGTACGACATCTGAGTCACGTACTCTGAATCCGGACGCATGCTGCATAACTTCTGTGGCACATTTGCCCCGACGCACGTGTAGCGACGTTACCACGACATCTAGGACACGTCTTCTGCACCCCGACACACTTGGCACGGCGTCTGTAGCACGTCTTCTGAAACCCGGTACACGTTGGACGATACTGATAAAACCCTGATCCGCCCCTACTGGACTCCTTCACTGCTTACCTTAACTAGTCCTCATTGCTGCCCCCCCCCCTTCCACCCTTTACTGGTCCTCTTATTGGATCCCTTACCGGACCCCCTTTACTGATCTCCATTATGCTGATCTCCCCTTTTCTGGTCTCCCGGTACTGATCCACCTCTCACTGTTCCCCCTCACTGGACCTTCCTTCACTGGTCTTCCTTTACCGCCCCCTTTACCAGTCCCCGTTCACTGGAACCCGCTCCTTCAGTGGTCCCCCCTTCACTGGTCTCCCTCTACTGGTTCTCCCTCACTGTACTCCTCTTCTCTGGCCCCCCTTTACCCCCCCCCCCCTTTCACTGGACCCTTCCCCCCCCCTTTTCACTGGTCCCCCTTCACTGGTAAAACCCTTTTACTGATGCCTTTTCACTGGTCCCCCTTTGCGGTCTCCTTTTCACTGCCTCCCCCTTCACTTGTCTCCCATTAGTACTCCTATCTTCACTGGTCCTCCCTTCACTGGTCTCTTTGCTGGTCTCCCATTACTGGTTCCCTCTTCACTGGTCACCCATCGGTGACACCTCTTCTGAAACCGGACACCCCTTGTGCGACACCAGTGACATCTTTTCTGAACTCAGACACTCATTGCGCGGCATCGGTGATACGTCGTCTGAACCCGGACGCCTGCTGAACGCCGTCGGTGAGACATCTTCTCAACCAATACGCCCTTTGCGCGACGTGGCGACACGTCTACTGACGCTCGCTACACGAGACTAGACTAGCAAATCAGTTAGGGGAGTGAAGGAACACGTAGACTAGCAAATCAGTTAAGGGACTTTACGATGAAGTGCCCATAACTCTCCAGCTGCCTAACCTGCCTTTGTCCCAGCTGCCACTTTAGTGCTGCGGAGGGCAGCGGTGAAGTTTCTTCCGCTCTTACTCGCCCACATTAGAGTTTTTGACACACGAGATGGTACCGTTCTGTTCAACTCGAAAAGCTCTAAAAGGTTTCAATCTCTCCCAATTCCGGGAAAATTGATTTTTTGACAATTTCGCTCTAGGACGAGGACGCTCTTCGCCGAACCTGCCCGGTCATCGAAAATCGATATTTTCGAACCTGGCCAAATTTCCTCTTCCAAAATCATCAAGGGGCTATTTGGGCGCTGATTACGAATCCGACGTCCGTTTTTGAAAATTCCACCGATTTTGGCATGTTACAGCGATTTGAGGTTGGTAGGGTCAGGATCACTGACCACCCTATCGGTATGTGTGGTCTCCCGCCATAATCTTTGCGGCATCTATTGAAAATAATGCCCACTAATAAGAGGGTTGTCTTTGAATTATCGCCTATTTTTAATTCTTCCGCAGTTTCAATAGCATGGAATGTCACCTCCGACTAGGATAGATCCCAGTGGTTTGCAGCCAACATAGAAGGCAACATGTTGTCCATATCAGCATGAAACCGTAGATGCATATTTTAAGGCTGCAACGAATTAAGGTGATCCAGGAGTTCAGAATTTTTTCAGGCCCTTTGAAAAAAAATCGCTATCAATTAGCCATCTGATAGTCAGGCAACCGTGCGGTATAGAATTCGAGCCAACCATATGTCGGAAGACATTCAAGGAATTTTTCTACATTGTTGTCGAAGCACGTACCCGTCTGATGAAAGCCGTAGGCTATTTCGGTCAGCCCTCAAATCTTAAACTGCTGCGCGTTCGTTTTTTCACCGGCACGATTCTTGTGGGCTCGAACAGTGTAAGGTTTCCTGTTGAACTCTTTTCATCCTCTGCTGATTTGTGCTGATAAAAAGCGATTTTGACACCTGACTTTCGAGCTCACAAGTGCTCACATCAGATGTCTAATACCCTCGCATTTGCTGCAATGCCCTAGTCAAGTGAGAGAACGACTACATAGAACAGAGTGATCCATTAGGCTGTGGGAGAAGTTCTGTCAGTGTGTCAGTTTGCGTGCGTTCTTGATATATTAAGTCGGATCAAAAAGTGTCAGTTTGATGGTAGCGCAAAATTTATTACAACACATTAGATACAGCGATTCGCTTCAAAACGTAACGTCCACTATTAGAGATGGGCTTTTGCTGTGTTTCTCTTCTGCTTGTAACGAAGAAATCTCGAAGCATTTGGTCAAAGAAGTTGGAGACCCAAAGTTGGACGTAATCGACTCGTCCTGACCTTTTCTTCGCGTAGAACTGTAAGAGTAGTGAAAAAGCTACGTTGTTCTGCTTCATTTTTTTATTCAGCATGTGGCGGAATTTTCTCAGAAATATACTCATCATTGAGGGGGCGTGTAGCGCAGTCGGAGGAGCTGTCGTCTGTCACGTGCACCCGATACCAGATTCGTGGTTCGGATTTCCCGCCCAGGCTAACCAAGCCTTCCGTCCCTACGAGGTCAGCGAATATTGCCTCCACGACATCCAGTGGAAGTAGAATGCGTATCGCATGCCAAAAGGGATTGAATAAAGGCTTCGTTTATCCTTTGTAATCACCTTCATTAGCCACTGCAGTTACATAGTCCTTGGTCGAGTCAGCGAGTCTGTTCTTCTAGAACTTGGAGAACTGGAAGTTGGGCGCCTTCTCAACATCTTCAGCTTTGGTAGACCTTGCTGGTCGTTTTGTTGGCTTCGCCATGCTTGTGCCGATCCCATATTCTTGGCAAAACCAGATTTCCAGTGTCAAGTAGGTGATTGTGACGGTGATCTTGCAGTTACAGTAGTCCCTCAAACCATCCGCCAGTTTATTTATATTTACTAGGGAAGGGTTTCGAGCTCCCATGGAACTTCAAGTTGAGACCAGAATCATTAAAAAGAGATCGGAAGGCTGATTACGAATACGGGTGTCAAAACTGCAAAATGAAATTCCTGAGCGAGTTATGGCCTGCTGAAATCGGGGGCCTCACCACAGGCTGGTTGTGCGACACACCTGATGCGAGAGTGGTGAGTCATCAGGGCTCCGTAAGAATTGCAGCTCAGGTACGGCGGTGGCGCAGGGGTAGTGCTCCCGCTCGTCAGGTGCGACGTCGTTGGCTCGGTTCCCGTTGGTGGCAGTCGTCACGACTGTAAAAATGCTTGGAGGCAGAAAACTGGTATAGTGATATTTTTATTGATTATTTTGCAAATAGAGTCCAAATCGTACATTGAATAAATAGAGGTGTTTCTAACAAGTTAATGTTCATGGAACAAAGCAAAAAATGTGTGAAGCAGACATGTTGCTCTCACACTGCACATCTTATAAATGCGGCCTCTCTACAACCAGCAACAAAACAGACAACTGTAGCAAGATCAAACAAATATTCACCAGGAGCGACAAACACACCTGGGTGATCATCAATGTAGCCTGTTAACCTGCCTTATGCCATTAGTATTTCAAGAACTTTGAAGACCTAGAGGCACAAACCATATGGTGCGAGAGAACCTTCAGTAGGTTGCCTCTCTGGGTCATGTTGAACTCCACGCTATTTGCCATGGCAAACTACCTGACCCTTTTCATAACGTTTTTCATCGGGCCGAAGAAAAAAAAACGCCCAGAGATTGAATCAGCGACGTAGCCCCGGCAGGAATATTGATGTCAAACTGAATAACATTCTCATGGGTGGTGCTCGAGTTTTCTTCGCCCTTGTCATCGCAGTGGTCCCTATCGGACTCGTCATCAGTAGACACATCTGATCCCAAATTTTCATCCGTTTTGACATCAAATGAAGCTGCAACACCGTGACGCAGAATAGCTGCGAACCTTCTAGCGATCCTCTCCTCCTCAGGAGGTGGTGCATCGTCGTCTGGCACCCCAAGCTCAGCGAGAAGAATGGACTCCAGCTTTGCTGGTGGAAAGGACATAGTGAGTAAAGAAAAAGCAGTAGATCAACGACATTTTGGGCTTCCACATCAATCAAAAGAGCAGTGGATCAACGTTCTTCCTCATCATTCGTTCTACTTACCTTTTTGGCCCATACATTTTTCTGCTTTGTTTGATAAATGCCCGAGGGTTGTTAGAAGCACCTCTAGTTATTCAACATATGATTTGGACTTCATTTGTGCAAAATAGTAAATAAAAATGTCACCATAGCAGTTTTTCGCCTTGAAGCATTTTTACAAACGTGCATTGTAGTTTTCCCGGCTATTTAATGAAACAGTGTCATAATTCAGAACAAAGGGGCATTTCGAAGATAAATTATGATTTCCAAAAAAAAAAACGGCAGCAACAGTAACCGAACCGAAGACATCGCATCCGATGAGCGGGAGCACTACCCCTGCGCCTCTCTCGCAGCTGGCGAGCCCTTCTTGCGGAGCCCCGATGACTCACCACCAGGAATTTGCGAAATTTCCGTTTCCGTGTTCCGAATTCCGGTTTCCGGTCATTTTGAGCTCTTCCGTTCCGTGTTTCTTCTGTTTTTGCGCGGAAAGGCGGAAACGGAAATGGGCACTGTTTCACACTAGTTTTCTATTGAGCACAATCAGCTTATCAATTAAAAAAGTTCTCCTTCATATAATTATGACAGAAATACTGTTTGACAACTCTAGTATTATTGTTCTTGAAATTGGTTAGACTAGCAAAAGAGAGTATTCAAAAATGGCAAAGTCTGAGTGCAAGGCAAAATTAATGTGTCAGCAAAGGCTATGCAGCATTGTATGCTAAGAAAATGCACTCAACATTTGATTGATCATAAAATTCCTGATCCATTAGCTACAAAAACGTTCTAAGCATACAGCGCAGTGTGAAGCATAGGGTTCGGTGAAAGTTGTGCAATGCGCTTGTCTGCTCCAGGATTACATCAGTGCTCCTGATCGAAGGTGTAAGTTTTAATTTTTAGTTTCATTAGGTGTTATATTCATCCATATGGAGTTATGCAATTCATTTTTGATAAAGCATCACCAATATTTACCATGAGCTAGTTATGCAATTGATTTATAGTTATGGAATTCATGAGCATCACGAATATCTACCATGAGCTGTTATTTTGATTGACTAGGGTGACTTATTGAATTCTGACACGAATTTATTGCTTCGGGAGCCATATAGGAACTGTCCAGCTGTGTCATCTTTATATCAGGGATCTTCTACATAAGCTGGCACAGATTGAATATTGCTACGGAAGTGTGGATATACCATGACTAATCAGTCATTATTATCTTAGACGCCAGAATTAATTCTGAGCACTATTATAGCTTTGGTGGTTTGAATGAAACTGCTAATCTTGAGTATGCAGATATCTTTGCAGTCATCACGTCCTCCATGATGCCAGGGGCTTCTAAAAATGTTGAGAAGAATGTCTTTTCTGGTCGGAAAATGATCTAGGTGACTGCTTCAGTTTTAGACTTATTTATATTATACTTTATTTATATTCTTATTACTTACTCAGACTAGCAGTTCTTGAATGCTAGTCTGAGTAAGTAATAAGAATATAAATAAACTAAAGTGGTTAAGTCGATTAAGTCTACTGTTCAAAAAATTACAGCAACAAAAAGTCAGCGAAAACCCGTCGCAGGAACTATATATGGAAACAGCGGAGAGACTGCATGCTGAAATAGTTAGAAATAGTGCGACAGGACCCTAAATTCGTTTTCGTTTATTGCTCTAGCCGTAGCTAAAAGGTTATCATAACAATATTGTGAATTCATGCTTTGTTATGTTGTGTTATGATGACGATGAGCGTCAATCTGTGGAAGATTCGTCTGCTTGGAAAGTTCTGAGCAAGAAAAATTGCAATAGAAGCCGCATTTGATGCAATTTAAGACGCACTTTTGAAAAAATGGCGAATGTGTCATTTCCATTTCCGCATTTCGTATTCCGGTTTCCAGCCATTTTTAAGCGTTTCCGTTTCGTCTTTCGTCTTCCGCTTTTTCCAACAAAAAAAAAAACTGCTCACTACTCTCACGCCAAGTGTGTCGCACAGCCAGCATGTGGTGGTGAGGCTACCCGATTTCGGCAGGGCATAACTCGCTCAGGAATTTCATTTTACAATTTCGACACCCATACTCGTATTCAGCATTCCGAGCTCTCTCTAATGATCCTGGTCTCAAGTTGAAGTTCCGTGGGAGGTCGAAACCCCTCCCTAGTTAGACAGATCTGATCAAGTCCAGCAGATTTTCGTTGCCAACATTTTCAGCAATTCTGCTACGTCCGTCGTCTTCAAAATTTTAATTCTTGTTTTTTTCTTCTTCTTAAAACGCCGAAACCGTCTCGGAGATCGACTGCAATGTGATTCCGTGGCCGTTGCTCACTCCTTTCAGACGCACTTTTCTGCACTTCAGATCATCCTCCATTTAAGCGTTTTCTAGTATTTAAGCCAGTCTATTTCAAATAAAACCTAGAACACTACACGGAATTTAGATTCTGCACGGAAAGCCACTTCAAGTATTAGGTTGTCCCATAAGTCCTTGCAGTTTTTTTCGACGATTCACTGCAGATTTCGCCGGCGGTCTCTTGCATAGCGCTGCATAGCTTTCGAAAGAAAATGATTTGCTCTATCAGAAAATGTATTGCGTTTCTTTTTTCATCATGAGTTTTGTCAATTTTTAGGTCGTTGAAGTGAAAAGTGAAAAAGTGAAAAGTAGCCATTTGCGCACTTGTTCTCTCCGCTTAGATTTGTAATTTTTTGCGAAGTTTTTTATAGCATTTGGAAGACAATGTTCTGTGCTACAAGAATATGTGTTGGTCCTATTTTCTCACTTGTCCTTTATTGATTTTTAGGTCATCAAATTGGGATGTCCGAAGGAGGAAGGTTATCTCTGCCGACAGCTCCTGCACTGTGGTTGGACTTTTGGGTTGGTGTTATATGTCGTTCGAAAGAGAATGTCTTGTCCTATAAGAATATGTGTCGCGTTTATTGATTTCTTTTGAATGTCAACAAAATGCCAAAAAGAGAAAAATCGTCTTCACCAACAACTCCTTCTCCTTCTTCAGTTGTTGATATTCGACAGAAATCAGCGTGAGCGAATAAACGCGACACAAATTCTTACTGAGCAAGACATCCTCTTCCAAACGACATATAACATCATGCAAAAAAGTTCAACCACAGAACCGGAGTTTTGGTAAAAATTGGGGCGGAAAAGTCGGAATTCCCAATTTGGTGACCTAAAAATCAGTAAAGGACAAACGAGCAAATAGCGCTAACACATATTCTTATAGTACAGAACATTGTCTTCCAAATGCTACAAAAAACTGTGCAAAAGATTACAAACCTAAGCGGAGAGAACTAGTGCGCAGATGGCTACTTTTTCACTTTTCCACTTTCCACTTCAACGACCTAAAAATTGACAAAATTCATGATGAAAAAAGAAATTCAATTTATTTTCTGATAGGGCAGATCATTCTCTTTCGAAAGCTATGCAGCGCTATGCAAGAGACCGCCGACGAAATCTGCAGTGAATAGTTGAACAAAACGGCGGGGACTTATGGGACAACCTAATACATATATGACATCCTGGGATACAAATTCTCCGAACAGCGGCAGGATGGCAAATGGAGTCCGATCAGCATTCATTTTTTTTACACAACATAGCAAAAGTGCGCTATATGTTTAACCCTCAATACTCAGTTAATGTCATATGACCTTTAGAAAGAATGACAGTTTCTGTTTCCAGAAGTATGTCTACTAAAGAAGTGTTAGCATCTCTGACCTCTGCTCCATCTTTTTTTCTGAAGGAAACATACTACGATTTTTCCAACATTTAACCTCATTGATCGTAGCTTAGTGGAAAATCAAATAAGGTAATTACTACTTAACAGCTTGAAAAGAATCGGAGGTACATAATAAGGATAGATACTTCTATGCTAGATTTAGGCGATTTCAGAAAGATCATAATGGCTAGAAAACAAATAAGGCCAGAATGCATTTTGGATTAGGCGCGTTAGAATGCATCTTTCGCCTATCGCAGCAACGCTAGATTGTTCTTGAAGCTCTTAGCTTGATAAGGTGTCAAACTAGGAAAGAAATTGTATCCAATTCTTGCCGAATATGCTAAACGACGGCGCGTAGCGCAATTGGAGGCGGTGCCGGCTGTCGTATGCTTGCAGGTTCTTGGTTCGAATTTCCCGCCCAGGCCAACCAATCCATTAATCCCTCCCAGATCTTTGAACTGGTGTAAGGTTTTCAAAGAAGGTTTGTCCTTCATCCTTTACTCTTTATCCTTTCTGCTAAAGGATTGCTATACATAGAAATGCAGTGCTCTATTACCCGCCCAAAAACTGGTGATCCTTCATAGAAGCCATCAGTTCTTCAGAACGTGGAGCGTATTCGATTGTTGGGTGTCCTTTGTTCTGAGTCTGGCTGTCTGGCCGTTTGACAGACAGAACAATTTTGCGCGTTTAAAGCTTCTCTCGGCGAACTTCCTGCCTCCTTCCCACTTTGAGACGGGAAAAATCTTCGCTATTTGTCACGTGTCCACGAATATTGGGCATCAGTGTCGCTTAGTCGGCAAATAGACCTCATTTCATCGCCGCTATTCTATATTCTTCCATAAGTATAGGTCGAGAAAAATGGGACTGTGAAATGCAGGTCTTCCGTCTAAATGCTTAATGACTTTTCTATTATTCATGCTTTTTTGCAGTCGATTGGCGGGTTTCGCTCTGCGCGAAAAATGGCCTTCTGTATCAGTGTTTGTCACTTTTTGGCCTGGTTTTGTTTGTAGCGCAGTTGGAAGAGCCGCGAGCTGCCGTGTGTACCTCGAGTTCAGGCCTTAGGTTTGGGTCTCTCAAGACCTCCTCGTCAGCCCTCTAATCTTTTGGTGACGTTAGAACCAGATATGTCTGAAAGGGATAAAACACCAAGCTCTCCAACAAAGGCCATCGCAAAGTTTTGTCTATGTCAAATACGCATCCACACTTCCTTCGCGACATCCCATCGAAGTAGAATACGTGGAGCATGTCATAGAAAGATTGATTCACACCGTTCTTTATTCTTTATCTGTCGCTTTAAGTGCAATTGCTTTGCAGAATTAATTTTTGAAACGCCGGTAAGGCGTATCAGGATCGTCCTTGCTGGTACCGGCTCGGTATGTACAGGCTGAAAACCTTCGCCGATTTCTACTGCTATATTGAAATGGTTACAACTTCGTTCTATATCACGCAAAAAAATAATAAAAATTAACACACTTGGCCTGTCTCTGCTAAAGAATCCATTAGTAACAATTCCCTAGTTGTAAGCGATTGAGCAGTTAAAGTTCATGAACAGGGATGTGAGAAATTTTTTTGTTGAGAAAAGCGGAAGTCGGAATGCGGAACGGAAAAGCTCAAAAATGGCCGGAAACCGGAATACGAAACGCGGAAACGGAAATAACTCAAAACTCACTACTTCATTTAATTTCTCGTAAATACATTCAATATGCAGGTAAGGCCATTCTTCCCTAAGAAGACCCAACAATAAAAGATCCTTGTATTTGCATTATTATTAGGATGAATTCCTAAATATTACTAGTTTACCAAATCGAGGTTTGTGCAAAAGCCTTCTGTAAGGAGAAAGGAAGTATTTTTAACGCAATGAATCCAACTGGAGCGGAAGATGCCAGAGCTTTCGCCACATGCCACTTAATAGGTCTAACTGAATAGCCTGTGTGGAAAGCATTGTTAGCAACCTAAGATTGCTTACAGAACCCTGAACTAGAATTGGTGTTCCAAGCCGGATCTAGAATTATTAGAGAATTAAAGTTGTGCATGTTCTGGTTAAGGAATTAGGTCCTTAATCAAACCCTTTAGAAACGTTAGACTATACGGTAGCATATCATTTCCAAAATAATCTCTTTCGGCTACATAACATTGACCAACTCTTCTATTCTGATGCCGTACCCATGATTCGAAGGTGGGTGCCTATGATTCACATCGTGTGGTTTGATGTACATATGACTCCTCCCTTTCCATGAATCTTCAAACCGTTCGATCCGACAGACTTCCATCTTGTTAAGAGTATGCAATTCCAAGGTTCGCCCACGCTTTTGGATGTATACACTCTCGGTTAGCGACGTATCCCACATTCTTGCGCTGACAGTCAATGTTGCATAGCTGATCGTCTTCTCCTGTCTTCTGCATAAGTTCAAGTGGTGAATACTCAAGGCAAAACAGTCAGTGAGTGACGAGTCATCTTCTTTTCCGTTCCGTCTTCCGGCTCGGAAAAAGGCGGAACACGGAACGGAACGGAAGGACCAAAAACCGCCCGGAAACCGGGATTCGGAACACGGAAACGGAAATTCCGCACATCCCTGTTCATGAACCATTGAAATACATTGTTGACACGTACACGTTGAAATTTTTCCTCTGAAAACTTTCAAAGAAATTTGAAAAATAACGAATAGAAACCGATATGCTTTAAGATTATACAGAATACAACAACGTTTGAATCCTAGGATTAGCGGCGCGAACAGGGAAGAAGCAGACCTATCCTAATCGGAAGGGGAAGCATGGTGTTCTGACTCACCATTCCTTCTTTTGAGCTCATTTGAGATATTCACTGGTGTCCCACAATATTGACCGCTCTTGGAGAAATTCAGCTGAGGTGATTTTTTTTGTCACGGATAATTAACTGGCCTTATTCCTGTTCATTTCTGAATCCATTTCTTGACATCTTCATCTCACCATCAAATACAAAGAGCGCTGTATTGAGAGCTACTTTCGCTTCACAGTGGATTGAGGAAGAAATTTTTTCACCAAAAATTTCCCTAGTCACCTTATGTTATTGTTGACTATCTAGTCCTTATGATACACAAGCCATTTGAAGGAGTTACTTTTCCACTAACTAGTAGTAAGTGAGAAGACCAGAGGAATCATTAGCACGCTCATTCGTCGAGGCGCCAGATAGCTGGGAACAGGCTAACTGAACTTTTTTTCTTACGGAAGGAAGCTACTCAGCAGGTTCTTTTTCGCTAGCATAACTTCTGTACTATGTTATGGAAATCTTTTAGGCTTTGCCTCCATTCCCCTGAACGATAGCCAATTCTGGATAAGACTTTCCGTCATTTTAACGTTCTGTATCAATATTTTGAAGCTTCATGTGTTACCACATTACATCAAGTACATCAAGGCTTTAGAGAAGTTTTCCTGCCCTAGCAGCTAAAATTCAATTCATTTACATTCTGAAATCTCTAAGAATAAGGTGAAGAGGCGCCTTTAGCACAGTCGGAGAAGGTGCCGGCTGTCGCGTGCATCTGATTCCAGCTTTTAGGTTCAAGTTTCCCTTCGAAGCCTCCCGGGCCTTCCACCTTCCCGGGTTCGATGAATTTTTACCAGACTTGTCTGGGAAAGACAAATCACTGAACTGTTCATCGGCTAGCCACTGCAAGTCATTGTGTTGCCAAATACGTATTCAAATCACCTCCACGACATCTCGTAGAAATAGAATGCGTGGCGCATCCCAAAAAGGATTGAGTATCCTTTATCACTGCCCTTTAAAGCGGTGAATCTATATCCAATATAAGTTTTCGGCTCTCACAAGAAGCGACTGACAAGCAACTGACTCTTTAGTTCTCCTTCGTAACGGCACCGAAACCTTGCTATTTTGTGGACATAAATATTTGACAACAGCGGTAGAATTTAAGGCTATAAAACGGTGAAAACTTTTTTGTCCTACCTAATAATAAGGATTTGAAAAATATCTACTTAGCCTTAGTAAGTAGCTTTAGTAACCCACCCTGAAGGCCACATACATACTCACTCTGCTTGCCTACTATGTATACATATCGCGAAACTAGAGTGCGCAGCGCATCCCAAAGTGATGTCGACTCTTTCCTCACGAATAGTAAGAAATAGTGGC
Organism: Heligmosomoides polygyrus bakeri; assembly: GCA_947359475.1. Lineage (NCBI taxonomy): Eukaryota > Metazoa > Nematoda > Chromadorea > Rhabditida > Heligmosomidae > Heligmosomoides > Heligmosomoides polygyrus. Next base: position 12,019,391 of record OX375870.1, read on the forward strand.
CCTCTTCTCTAAGATGAAGGTTGTGGTCAAGAGCGGAAGTATTGATCATCACAGATTAAATTAAAATGCTTTGTTCTCAATGCTGCAACATTCTTCTCATCATAGTACCGTTTCCTAGAAAAAGAATTTTGCATAAATTCTTCGTTTTTACTCTACTAATCTCTCTTTTTGGGTGATGCTCCGATATCATTTTATTTCGTGCTTGATAATTTGTCTGTAATAAAACGCTTCCCATAACAAATTAAAGTGGCTCGGCCATGATTTCTATTTTTTACTTATACAATTTGGTTCTTTTTAAATCTATATTGGATTCTTCGCTTCAAAGAGCTAAATACAACAGCCAACAACGGCGCCTGCTGTCCAGTGGTAGGAGACGCCGTTTTGGAACAAATTGATAGTTGTGGGTACTAATCCGGGCTCAGTGGAATGAAGCAAGAAGAACACAGAATTATTTATCGCCAGGCAGACAAAGAAATAATGAAGGATAAAAACGCCGTTATTCAGTACGGCTTGGGATGAGCCACGCATTCTACTTCTACAGGGTGTCGTGGAGGCGAATGAATGTGAGTTTGGCCTACATAGTGAGTTGCAGTGGCCAGCCCATGTACAAGTTAGTGTGTCGTTCTTCCCAAACAAGTGTGATATCAACTCTCCGACTCCGTAGGGACAGGATGCTTGGTTCTAAGCGGCACGCAAGCGAAGAACTTCTGCTCCCGGTGCAAACCATAGCATGCGCCTCCATCAACTGCTCTACCGTGTGTGTAGGACCAAACGCACTGAAATCGTCTTACTCCTTAATTCCTTGCTCAAGGGGAATTGATAATGTACTCCAATATTACTTCTTTCCCAATGCCATTAGCAACAGTTATTTCAAATATTTTATAAGCTGTGGTCTTTAAAATTTGCACAACTTCTAAATACCAATCCACAAAATCATCGTTTTGCCTTTCACCTACAATCATTTCCATGGAATGGGAGTGTTTTGTTTAAGATTGTTAGCTAATTTCAAGCAGACGACCTCTCAGCCACTGCTCTAGATGTATCTTAGGATCTGTTCACGTTGCTTGAAAATCAGCCAAAGATTTCTGGTTATTTTATTCGTTCGAAATCAAATTCACGTGGATTCCTCCCCTCAGGATGAACTAGAGGGTCCAGATAGCCATCCATTCTTCCCGAATATCAAAGAATTTCACTTCGACCAAGCTACTAGTCTTAGCGGACCAACTTGAGTAATTCGGTTACTGGAAGAAGAACCTCTGCCTTCAATTAGTTATTTGGTTGAGATGATTGGTGAGCCTAAAGATCAGCCCGGCGAACATGAGGGAAAACAGCGGTGGGCCGAGAACAGTTGTAGTCCAGCTCTGACATGGCATGATGACGTTCGGCTGTTTTCAGCATTTTTTATTTGAGCTATAGTTTTTTCGCTTGGAACAAAAAAAACTTTTCTGGTTCCCACAATGGGCGTTCTTTGATTCACAGGCAGGTAGCCCTATTTGAATAGTTGAGCATGAAAAATATATAATTCCGGTTTCTCAGATAACAAATTTTCAGAACATTCATCCACTAATCTTGACTAAGAAATAGGTACCTGAAAGCGAAAGTTACTTGGATGTCCGGATAATGACGTGAATTAGCGCAGCCCCTGTTAATTCTGAATAAATTTTTTAAAAAGCCTGAAAAGGAAAGGAAAAAAGAACGAAAGGAAGAAGAAATAATAGACAACAAGAGAAGAAAGTATACAACACAAATTAATGATCGAAAATAGGGATCAATCAATCAATTTCGTCTGGGGATGCGCCAGGCATTCTACTCTTGCACGATGCGGTACAGATAATCTGTACGCATCGTGGGTTCTACACAGTGGCTCGAAGAATCTAGCCAGCGTATACGTATTTCAACGCTCTATCCCTGTACGATTCCACCAACTACGATGGTATTGTTGATTGGAGATAGCGGGACGCGAACTATCAATCGATTAACGGTGCAAACAAGAGCTGCGCCACCTTAATTTGCGCCACAGGGGCCATAATTCTAAAGGATAAGAGGATAAAGGACGGCGTTACGCAATTCCTTTTGGGATGCGCCACGCACTCTACCTCTACTGGATGTCGTAGAGTTGAATGCGTATTTGTTCAACCGACAATGACTTGCGGTGGCTAGCCAATGATCAAGCGCTCAGCGTTTTATCCTCCCCATACAAGTCTGGTACCAATTAGCCGACCACGGAGGGATGGAAGGCTTGGTTGGCCCTGGCGGGAAGTCCGAATCAGGAACCTGGTATTGAGTGCACGCGGCAGCCTGCACGTCTCCGACTGCGCTACGTCGCCCAAGTAGTCGTTATAGATTCCTTTTTATCGGTTTTTGTTCGGAGTTGATCAGTGGAAGAATACATTGATCGGTGGGTATACTTCACAACACGTTAACAGTATCGATCGGACAGCATTATTAATCAGTTTCGCCAATTTTTATCCAAAGTCGATCGTTTAAAGTGAATGCGATTTAATAGAACAGGGCATGTACTAAGACGCCTTGCGTTGCGATGCAGAAAAATCCCGCTTAGTACCCGTCATCTATTGTCCTTTCATTGCGTGTTTGCCATCGCTTTGTTGATTTCTTCCTTCGGGATTTGCTCATAGGGTGCCCCAGTCAACCCAGTGGTGTTAGAAAAACAAACGAGCTTGAAGTTGACATTAGAAAAAAGTGTGGAGTCAATTTTCCTCCGGAGTTTTTGGTCAGCTTGACTTTCTTAACCATGAGCTACATATGTCTAGCTAGCACGGCACTTTTACTGCTTTCTTTTTAGACGTTCCGCAAAATGTTACGGCTCTTCATGAGTCGCGAGTACATTTCTTTACTATCGGAGGCATATTTTGGCGAACCGTTTTCTGTGCAATTACTGATGTTCAGCTGACACACCCAAATTTTACGTACCAATTAGGTTATGTTGTACTAGTTCGTACCACTTGCCTTCAAAAGCTTTTGCACACATGAAGGTGACGAACCTAGCGCACTCACGCTCCGAAACTCCAAAAGGAACCATAGCAGAAGCGTATTTCAGAGAGTCAGAGTTAGACTACTTAAATTGAATAGGAAGATGGTTCTTCGCTTCGATTGGCTGGTGCCTCTCCTGCCACGCCCCTCGCATGCGGCTGGGCAGACGCACGATACGTACCAGAACAAAGCCATAGTTTAAATGCGCCATGTGTCACCATTTTTGACAATGTATACATAGGGGAACGATAAGACGTCCTATTCGTTAAGAACTCGGCTCGCTAATTCATGACTGTATTTGCCTGGTTGTCCTGTTTGGTCTGGACGCAAATCGAAACAGCAATCGATTCGAGATGCCGCGCCAGATCGACCCAGCTGCTGATTGCGCTACAAGCACCAGTGTATCGCACTGTTCACTTAACTTTGGTGCAAATTTTATTTGCATGCGCCTTGGCAACGAAAAATTGCGCATTTTTATTACATAGCTTTACTGAACCTTTCATGGAATCATAGTTGCTGCTTCCGGTGGAGATTAAATTTTAGATCAGGCCTTTTTCTATCAAAAAAAATCTTAACCAAACGAAATGGTACTAGGCGGAACAGTACCTACATACATATATTCGATCAAGAGGTACATGGATTCTACTCCTTGCAGAACTCGTCATGGGAAGGGCCTCCGATATGTGTCGAACACTAACATGGGTTGTTAGAAAGACCCATCCCAAAGTGCCGATAGAGGAGAGTAGTTCGTTAAGTGGCAACGAGTCTCAGATTTTTCGAATCCCGCTGTTGATCTTCATACCAGACTCCAGTTATTTCTTCGATTTTGTAATCCTCTGCAGCGGGCGGATTACCAACAATATTTCATATAAGATTGCTTAAACCAAGAAAGTTTTTTAAGGGGAAACGGCAGGACTAACCATTTTATGAGATCACATAACAAAACTGGCCCCATGTTCTGCTAGCAGCTAAAAAGCAGGTTTTAAAACTGAGCTCTAAAATTTGGCTGTAGATAAAGATTAAAAAAGGCCTAAAAATTATAGCCAGATAACCCTTGTACGACCATTCTTATATTACAATTAACTTTGGAAAATTTCGTATTGAAAGGACGGCTGCCGGTCCTCTAGCGTTCAAAAGATGTCAGAGATGAGACGTGTGGAAAATGCTAAATGTATTCTAGCCTAAATAATGGTCGTTTTTCTTGGGATGATTCGCATTCTCTGGTAAAAATATGAGCATTTTAGAAACGACAGGAAATCTGTCAAATGAACGAATGGCAGCTCGTAACTGTGGTAGAGGGAACACAAACTCCTTGGCATTCATGCTCACACATTTCGAAGCTTCGTACGCGATTCTGCCTTCCTCTGCGGTTTTTATACAAACACCCAGCTTTTTAATACTTTACGGTTTTAAGACTCTTATGGGGGCCATAGCAAAATCCTCTTCTGGTTTGAAACGAATGTGATCATTCGCAAAACAAGAAAGCAACCCCAGTATTTAGAAAATAAAAAAAAATTCGCGACCTGGGCAATATCGACCTGAATAGTAAATATCCATATCAAATGTTTAGTCATAGATAGTTACAAGATTAAGATTAGCTTAGATTTGTCAAATTCCCTACGTTGCCAGGCATTTTTCGGACGACTTTCTTCTTCGTAACAAGAGTGGGCGTGGCATTTCATCGATTGGTTGAGGTTTACCTTTATCCTTACCCTTCACGGAGAATAGAAGAACAGTCGAACTGCTCCAATATTAACGATCTTTCTCAAAAAAATGTTGCCGCTTGTGTTTTCCTCCAAGCATATATACCATTTTCACGTCGAACTGGACACTTTTCAAATCAAATTGGACACTTTTCACGTCAAACTGGACACTTCTCACGTCGAATTGGACACTCTCTAACTTAGCTTATGACTTTTGAAATCAAATCAAACTCTTTCTCTACATTAAACTAAATACTTTCCAAAAAGGTTAGAATAATTTTTTGTTCAAAGAAAGTTTTAGTGTAATTTCTTTGAACTTTTAATTCACTTACCCAATAAGTTAACACTTCGTTTGAAATTTTATAAAATTTTTATTTTTTGTAAAAAATAATGGTAAATAAATTGTTTTAAGGGGCAGGAGGGCGGTAATTTTTAGTGCCAGAAAGGATTGCGCCATGCCCTCGTTCAAGACGTCGCGATTTTTATTCGATTGATAGCGAAATTTCGGTTTTCATGAAGTTTCACACCTACAAACAATGCAACATAGAAAATTGTAAAAAACACATTAATCCTCACTTGGGTGCATTATGTAACCAGCATTTGCACTATTACTCAAACGAAAATCGCGAGGAGCTTTTTGAATGCATGGCGCAGTCTGGTCTTTTAGTGCACTACATAGTTGCTCTTCAAAACAAAATTTAAATTGTTATTTTTAACAATAAAATTTTTATAAAACAATTGCACTGACTCATTCGGGCAGCTGAGGTGAAAAGAAAATTCAAAAAAGTTATTCTAAATTTTCTTGAAGAAACAATTATTCTAACCGTCTTGGTGAGTCTGCAGTTTGACCTGTAAAAAGTTCGTTTAGATTTGGAAGACGTTCAATTTGATTTTTTTCAAAGTTCATAGTTCATTTTGTTTTTAAAAGTGTCCAGTTCGACATAAAAATGGTATAGATAGGTCCGACTTTGGTATGTCGTAGCGAGGGGCCCACTGTCGTTATCAGTAGAATATGTGGCGCAGACTTAGGTTCGGGCCCTGTCTAGGCTTACCAAGCCTTCTTTCGCTCTGTAGTCAGCAAAATCTTCGCAGACGTGTCTGAAGGTTGACCACTGCATGTCTGATTCTTCAACCCATGGTCTAAGTACGCATTCAAGCTGCCTCCTTGATATCTCGCAGAAGTAGGATACGTGGCGCATCCCACAAAATCACTGAGTGACACATTTCTTTATCTCTTTATTTGTAGAGCTTTTTTGAAGGATGACAAAAATAAAGGATGACACTAGTCAATCACTGCGCTGGATGCGCCACGCATTCCACTACCACGGGATATCGTGGAAGCAATTTGAATGCGCAGTTGGCATATATAATGAATTGCAGTGGTCAGACGACGGAAAAGCCACTGCTTTAACCCTCCCATGCAAGTTTGATCACAAATCATCGGTTCGAACGGAATGAAGGCCTGGTCGGGTTGGATGGGAAATCCGAAGCGAAAACGCCGAATCCGTTGCACACGTTAGCATGCCCCTCTTCTGACTGCGCTACTACGCTTCCAGAGCTGCCTCAGTGTTTGAAAAGTAGATTCATTGAAAACAAGATCAAACTGATGCATCATCCGAATCATCAATTAAAGCGCCAAACCTTCATAGGATATACCATATCGGCTCGCTTTAATTCTGCTCAAAAATTAGTGCTCTCAGGTGGCTCAATTAGGATACTCTATTAGGCAATACATATATGGAGCTGTGTAGCTGATTTTAATGTCTTTATTCTGTCGCTTCTGAGTTCCAGCCCTGAGTTTGTGCGATCTAGGATTGCTCGGGGTCGAGTGTTGCGGTGTGACTGCGGTGAGGTGTCTCACCCGTGTCTCTCGCACATGTCAATCAACCTTCAAATGTACGTCGCCTATCCATCGAACGCATCCTGAAGGTGCCTTCCGCTGAAGACAGTCGACTACGAGAATTTCATTAAGTCAGTGGCCTCGACGTTTGTTTGTCTCCTCTGTGTATGGTCGTGTAAGTCGATTATTTCGTGTTTTTTGGCAGCATAAGGTATTAGCGCTGGAGGACTAAATCTTCAAGCGATGTTTTAATTCCACTGTAGCCCAGTAGCTCTTAAAGATTGTTGGATAGACGATGGTCAGTATGGGCACCTGTCGAGCCTCGTCAGACCTCAAAACGATGACGAGGACAGCAGTGTGGCGAAAGCGATCGCTGGCAAAGACCGCTCGGTGTCTCGTTACATTCCAATGTTCCTCGTTACATTTTTAGTGCAATTTGTCTCGCGATTCGTTAGAATTCGCTCTTCTGCCCTCCATTTTCAAACGTTAAAGTTAAACGTGCAGACTTTGCCTTGATTTTGATTTTAGTCGCCGTCGATTCATGGGAACTTGATGCGTTAAAATTTACGTAAAGTATGTGGAGGTCAGGGTAATCTATTTGAGGAAAGGATAGCTTGCATGGCTTACCAACTCAATTTCTTGCCTTCCTAATATCTTCACAATGTTTAGATGATTCAGATTTTTGAAGAAAATTCGACTACTTGCGATTAAGAAATGTTGGAGCCGTGTTTTTCATATTCACAGCACTCAGCTATTTTTCTCGTTTTTTAAAGACTGACTTTACCATTCCCTGCTTATTTTTTCAATCTAATTGGCAACATTATTATAACTTGCACTCCCTGCTTGAGGTTAATTGAGAAAGCGAATAAAATTCAGGGTTGAGCACAGAACACGCCCTTGGATGCGCTGCTCCTGCAGATTTCGACAGGATCCGTTTGTAGGTCATTCTGAAAGGTTGCTTGCCCTATGATGAAAACTGGAAAATATTTTTTGACCAACAAATTAACAACGTCAGATGCTATGTCAGTGGGCAGAGTTTACTTGTCGATGATTACGAGGCTTCTGTCAGGCGTATACGCACAGCATCCTAAAGCTATCCTCTATTCAAACGAATTGCTGTCGATGTTGCTAAGAAAGGCGTACCAAACATATTTTCAATCGCTCCAGGAAACTCACTAAAGTGGAGGACGTGGCGCATTCCAAGAAAGCCAAACGATCTATCAGTGCTCTTTTGGTTTGCTGTTTTTTGCCAGTTAATGGAAAAGGTTGCTGAATCTATCCTAATCGGAGGGGAAAGCACATAACTAAAAATTACGCTACCATTTGACTTCGGGTTTACGAAGCGGCCTCTAGAGCAGAATAGGACCCAAAAAGCAAACAAAAAAGCGAAAGAAATGTATTCGAACACAATTCACCGCCGCCTTGCATGTTTTTAGGTTGTGTCATAAATTTTGCATCATTTCTGCTTCTGGAATTCATGGTAAATCCGACGAAGGATTATATACTGTTTGAAAGCTTGTTTTCTAGCGATTATTTTTTGTTATGAATTGTTAGTTTTCCTTGCGTTGTTGAAACCTAACCGAATAAATTACTGGAGATGGTATCAGAAGTTCTTTTCCTCCCAGAAGAGCAAAAAGGCAAACCACGCCCGAGAAGACCAACTCCTGCAAACAAGGGCGCCTGCGCCAATCCATCCCCAACCGGACCTGTCTAGGAAGTATTGGGTTGTCCGGAAAGTTCTCATTTTTTGTCCTACTATTTTTTATTAGTCTAATATTAAGTAAAAATTCAACTTGTATTGCCTATTAATGCTACTTTCTGTACAGAATTTTTCGCTCTATCTGGCTAAATAAATTATGTTTCAACGTTGTTTTTTATTTCTGTTCTTGAAGGGCTTATTGAAGTATGTCGAAGTAGCAATTCCAAACGATACTTTATTTTAACTTCAAATTGTGCTAGAATCCGCAGCTGAGCCAGCTCGACAAGTCAGTCAAGTGTTAGAGCCTAATACTGTTGGAGAAAGCACTGTGCGCCAGTGGTTCAATAAATTTCGGACCGGAGATTTCAGCCTCGAAGATGACCTCCGAAGCGATCGACCTGGAGCAATCCTGGACGACGAGTTGAAGGAATTCGTGGAAGCTGAACCATCCCGAACAGTTCGCGGGATCGCGAAAGAGCCAGTCGTCAGGAAAACTGCTGTTGCGGATTTGAAACGCCTTGGGAAGGTGAAAAAGCTCGAAAAGTTGGTGCCCCTCGAGTTGAGTGAGCGGCAAAAATTGTCACGTTTCGAGATTTGTTCTTCTTTACGCAACAAAGCTGACCCGCTTTTGGACCGAATTATCACTTGTGATGAAAAGTGGATTCCGTAGGGAACAGGAAACGTTCCGGACAGTGGTAGGACGCCAACGAACCCGCTAGGCGTTCTTTAAAGGCGAACCTCCACCAAAAAAGGTAGTGGACACTGCCGAGTGGTCTGTGGCTGGTGTGATCGATTACAACTTTTTGGCACCGGGCCAAACGAACACAACACAGTCCTACTGTAAAGAGGTCGACGAAATGCTCCGAAAATTGCGTCAACTTCGGCGAGCATTGGTCACCAGAAGAGGCCCAAGAGGCCCAATTTCTTTGCACGACAACGATGCCCACATGTTTCAGAAATCACTATTCGAAAATGGAAGGAATTAAGGGTTGAAGTTCTGCCTCACCCGCCACATTCTCCAGACCTCTCTGCAACCAACTACCACCTTTCCAAACACTTTCAGAACTTTCTCGCTAGTAAAACCTTCGCAAATCAGGACAAGTCAAAACAGCTTCCGTGGGTTTCGCCGAATCTCGACCACCTAATTTTTTCGCTGATGGAACAACTCGACTGGATTCCCGTTGGTAAAAGTGTGCTGATTCGAACGGTGTTGATTTCGACTGAATCCGATAAGATTTGAGAAAGTTATGGTAGTTCAAAGTGAAGCACTCAAAACGCTGAGAACTTTCCGAACAACCTAATGTAAAACATTGACTTGTCCCTCGACCAGCTAGCCACTGCAATTCGAGTTGACAAAATGCGCCTTCAAAATGCGTCCACGTTTTCCCGTAGAATTTGAATGTGTGGCGCATCCCAAAGGGAGGTTAATGAACGCCGTTCTTTATCGCTTATTTCGCTCTTATTTCCTTCATTTTTCTTCATTATTGAAGACGGGGAAGTTGGCCTGTCGGCTGGCGCATTCAGATTCTACTGATCCAATTCTTCCGTGCAGTATGTACATATTTTTTAGGTTTTAGAACGAGGTTTTAATACTGTTGATGCCTCGTCCACGATTCAGCGTTATTGTGTTGTGGCGATGCTAGGCTCTTGTGCATTAGGATAAAGGATAAAGGACGGCGTTACTCAATCCCTTCTGGGATGCGCCAGCGTATTCTACTTCTACGGGATGTCGGGAGGCGATATGAATGCGTATTTGGCCATACAATGACTTGCGGTGGCCAGCCGATGAACGAGTCAGCGCTTTATCCTTCCCAGACTATTCTGGTACCAATTCACCGACCCCGGAGGGATGGAAGGCTTGGTTGGCCTGGGCGGAAAATCCGAACCAGGAACCTGGTATCGGGTGCACGCGACAGTCGCCCCTCCTCCGACTGCGCTACACGCACCCCTCTTGTGCCTTAAATAAATTAACTAATTAAATGAAACAAAAAATGCCCAAGTGCTTCTAAGAACTTATAAAACATATGCCCGCCTCATAATGGAAAATGGACCTACTGTTTCAACCATACAAGCAGAAAGATATCAACCTTCTTGAAAGTGTGCACAACAATTTCTCGCGAAAGGTATTTATGCGTTGTCTTGGTCGAAAGGGCGAAATAGCTTGGCTTACCGACGTTCAGGAGCAGGAGACTGAAATATGATTTCATGATGATGCACAACATTCTTACGTGGAAAACTGCATATATTTAACTCATCCGACTTTTTTGGTGTATCCCCCCGTAGAACTAAGATTAGAACGTCAAGGCTTGCCGGCTCGGTCGCAAGACTGGATTCAGGTCAGATTTCTTCTTCTCTAGAATATTTCGTATGTTCGTACTTTTTATTAAGAACAAGGTGCTCGAAATGCTTACCAATGTGTTTAAGAGATATCTTGACCGAAGGCTTAAGAGGACGTAATTTTAATTTCAAGTGGTTGCGTACCTCCGCTCTTTTAGTTATGTTTTACTACTTAGATTTTATACTGGCACTTTTGCTTACATATTTTTTTGTATTTTTTGCGATTGTTGTATTTGTCTGTTTCGATTGTTTACATGTATTTCGGATTTCCCAGCAGCTGATTTGAAAAGCGACTTCTGTGCGCTTCCCGAAATAAATAAATAAATAAAACATTTTTTGGGATCCGATGGAACTCTAATTCTTTTCCATCTCTACTTTGTTTACATATATTCATGCGCACATATAAACATTGATCTTACAAAATTTTGAATAAATAAATAAATAAAAAGTGTAGTTGCGTTGAAAAATGTAGTGCTATTCTTATGGAATTACTTTGAAGTAGCACCTCCATACCTAGTATTTGAGGAATAAAATGAATACCGTAATGATAACATCAAAATATCTATCCTGATACCGTACAATAGAGCGCGGTATAGATACTTTATAAGGAAAGAAGGAAATGCTGCAACAGCAAATGTTTTGCAAGTTTTTATTATTTTTTGTTATATGTTATAATTTTTTCAAATATAACAAATTTTTATCAAATCCAAGTTTGAAACTAAATATGTATATAATATCATGTATAAATATGTATACAATGTATACAAATAATATATAATATGCATAATAAAAAAGGATAAAGGACGGCGTTATTCAATCCTCTTTGGGATGCGCCGCGCATTCTACTTCTATGGGATATCGTGGAGGAGTGTTGAGTGCGTATTTGGCCATAGGCGACAAATAGTCTTATAGAGCAAGACATTTTCTTTCGAACGGCATATAACACCAAGCAAAAAAGTTCAGCCACAGAACCGGAGTTTTGGTAAAAATTCGGACGGGAAAGTCGGACGTCCCAATTTGATGACCCAAAAATCAATAAAGGACAAATGGGCAAATAGCGCTAACACATATTCTTGTAGTACAGAACATTGTCTTCCAAATGCTATAAAAAACTGCGCAAAAAATTACAAACCTAAGCGGAGAGAACAAGTGCGCAAATGGCTAGTTTTTTACTTTTTCACTTTTCACTTCAACGACCTAAAAATTGACAAAATTCATGATGAAAAAAGAAATGCAACACATGTTCTGATAGAGCAAATCGTTCTCTTTCAAAAGCTATGCAGCGCTGTGCAAGAGACCGCCGGCGGAATCTGCAGTGAATCGTTGAAAAAAAACTGCAAGGACTTATGGGACAACCTAATACTAATTCACCGACCCTGGAGGGATGGAAAGCTTGGTTGGCCTAGGCGGGAAATCCGAACCAGGAACCTGGTATCGGGTGCAGGCGACAGCCAGCGCTTCCTCCGACTGCGCTCCATGCGCAAATATGTATAATATAATTATAAAAATGTATAAATATGTATAATATAATGTATAAATATTATATAATATTAGTATAATGTATAATGTATAATTAGATGCAAATCTTTGTTTAAAATTTTTATATACATAATTAGATAAAAAAAATTAAATTTTATATTAAAATTTAAAGATGTATATAAAAGATAACAGTAAAAACCTTTGCTATGTGAACAATAAGTAAATAAATCGTATTAAAATTATTCTTCCTTCACTGAGGAGCCACCGGTGGTGGGGGAGAGGTGTTATAATTAACAAGGTTCGTCTCAAGGAAGGTGGCGAAACGAAGCATAGAGTTTCATTTCTTGCTTCTTCGTATTAGTCGGATATATCTAAATGTCCAGAGGCCCGCACCTGGCTCATGTGAGCCCCCACCAAGACTCGAGGTCACTGCGGTAACCCGATGCCCTTATGTCGCACCCAACTCTGTTTACCACTTAACAAATTAGGTGTCAGTCGGGAGCTATATGGGCGTATAAACTCCTAGTAGGTGTCCTTCAGTGGGCGGCAGACATCATAAAGGAGCAACAGCACGTGGGTGGTGAGCTCGACCTACTGCAGCACTAGACACCACCTGGACAGCCGCGCTCGTCCAGGATCTCCACCGTTCTGCTCAGTTCTACGCCTTGCGCCGTGGACTACTTGCCCATATTCTGCTCCCATTTTTGCCATGCAGTCTCTGCAACTGCGTTCTGAAGCAGTTGAATTTAACGACGAGGCGTTATGCAGGGCAGCCACCCAGTTCGGCGCTTTTTTGAGGTCCCGCTTGGGTCGTGCAATGGCTGGAGCTCGGGTTCCTCGACGGCAGTGACCGCTGCATGAACGCGCGCACCCATTCCGCTGGGGGCGATCGGTTTCTTCGCGCGTCTGAACGGGCATACACGTGCTGAAAAGATTCCTCGTGGGACCCGCACGGTGGTGCACTTGCGACGAACACATGCAGCCAGCGAGATCATAATGGAGTGGCATGTCCCGTCGTTCGCGGCGTCGACAAATTCGACCGGCTGAACGGCCAAGAATCGGCTTCGGAGCGTGCTAGACGGGCTGGCGCTGGCCTTGTTGGAGTGCAGGGGCAACAAGATGGACCTCGAAATGCCAGTTCTTTTCCGTAAAAAACTAAATCGCCAGGCTTGAGCTGCTGTAATGTTTCGTTGTAACACGTGGTAGTGAGAGGGGCGCAGATTTCATTCCACTGTTATTCTTTCGGTCATTTTGTCGGAACAGTTGAGTATGTAGCCGGAATTTATTGCAGCTCATCTGTTTTACAGCAAAACGCACCCTCTTCACACTGCTGGCCCACCACACAATAAATTACCTCCCGCATGACCCCTGCCCCTGTCGGATTAATCTTTGAAGTTCATTCTTGTTATCCGGTTTCTGAATGCTCTCGTGTTTCCTATGAAAACCCAACATTTGCTAGTATCATCAAATCTTTTGTTTTAATTGTGAAAGGCTGCTTTTCCTTGGAGGAATATAAGCGTGGTTATCACGCACTTACAACAATTTCCTTGGGTAGCAAGAATTTCTGCGTTTTAATAATATTAATCGTTTTATTGTTACTTGTTGGGGTTGTAAGGGCGCGTGTAGCGCAGTCGGAGGAGGCGCCGGCTGTCGCGTGCACCCGATACCAGGTTCCTGGTTCGGATTTCCCGCCCAGGCCAACCAAGCCTTCCACCCCTCCGGGGTCGGAGAATTGCTACCAGACTTGTCTGTGAAGGATATAGCGCTGATTTGTTCATCGGCTGGTCACCGCATGTCATTAGTATGGCCGAATGCGCATTCAAAATCGCCTCCACGACAAAATCCCGTGGAAGTAGAATGCGTGGCGCATCCGAAAAGAGATTGAGTAACGCCGTCCTTTATCCTTTATCCTTTATAGGGGTTGTAAGGGTGAGTAGAGTGATGAATTGAATCGGCTGCTGCTGAACTATAAGCTTATTAATCAAAAGAGACTAAATCAAGACAGTGATAAAGCGTATGAGATTGGTTTTGGTGTTTTGCCAACAAAATTGTCCAAACTTTGCGAAACCGTCGGAACCAATCAAAATTTCTATGTTTTCGAGAATGATTAATTTGATTAGGTAGGGAACGATCTTTCAAAGCAAGGAAATCTCAGGAAGGTCCATGTTTCTCTAGAGTTTTATTCACCAAAAATTGATAGCGCATACATTTCTGCCTGCTACTGCATGTCCCGTTTTTTCTTCCTTGTTTGACTAAAATTCTCTTTGAGCGAACTTAAGACAAATTTTTAAAAAATTGCTGTTATTGTTATTGTTGTCTAATCAGAAAGCTATGTAAGCGTATGCAGAAATACTGTACTTTACTATGCTATCTATTACATGGTCATGAGAGGTCATGAAAGTCCAGCTTAATCAGAACATGTATATAGCACATTCACTTTAAACACGACACTTTTAAAGTTTTGAATCTAAACTATACTTCAAAAATTTATACGCTTTTTGAATCAGCATTTCTTGGTCAAAACGATGTTTCCAGGTTTATTCTGCAAAGCCCCGATACAAATAAAATTTTGTGTGAAAACATAGATTGCGCCGGGCACTCGCAAGAAACACTACGTACAATGCTTATATGATTGATAGTATAAATGCTGTCTATCTAAAGTTATGTACTGGAGAATGGCGATGTATTCTTTATTGTACTCGCCCGCCGGTATTTCAAAATTTTGCTCATTTAAATAGCTGCTAACTCATTTACTATGGGGAGTGCAATGCATGGAACGAAGGCGCGGCGCAATCTCTTGGTACAAAACACCAGCAATTTCATAGACCTCCAGCACGTCAGGATGACCTTAAAAAGAGTTCTTGAGATCAATGCTTAACTAATTATAATTTTTATTAGGATACATTGCAAAGGGAATTTTTTTTATTAAGATTTTCGTTTTAAAAAGTGCCTCAAAAATTAAAATTTTAGATATCTCTGGCTTAGTTTGCAAAATGCCTCTGTTATTTCTAAAAGTGGGTGGTTTCAAAATAAAAAGATGTCCAGATTAAAACAGAATTCGCTTAGTATAAAGTATAAGTGGCTAAGAAAGATGAGTAGGATAAATTTTGCAAATGTGAAGGGGCTTTGCTCCAAGTTTCTGTTAGACCCTAGAATTATTTGTGAGTCATTCTACCGAATCGATACTAGCTTCAGGCCCCGCCCAGGCCAGCCAAATTTCTATCCGTTCTGGGCCGACTCAAAACGGATAGAAACTTGGCTGGCCTGGGCGGGCCTTATCTGGCAACGACAAAACTACTTTGCCATCAGCAGGTTGACGCAGGCCTTTATATGTTTACCCTGAATGGGAAATTAAATTGCCCTCTATATGTCACTTAGAAGACAGTGCGTGGCGCATATTTTAAAGAGATTTATTCACTATTGACGCCTCCTTATCCTTATAACTAATGGACAAGAAAACATACCTACGTAAATGTGATCCAGGTGATTTAAGTCGAATATGCAAGCAGCGCGGAACGAGCCGTTACTGTGCTAACAAGGCTGAAGTCGAATGCAAGGCGTACTACGTCGCATTCAATGAAGTTGGGCCCCTTGAGCAATTGAAGCTTGTTCAGCTACCGAATAATTTTGAAGTATACTGAGTGGCAGAGACATTGTGGATAACGCTATGTCCCTGCCACTCAGTATACTGGGCACGTGGAGCGCAGTCGGAGGAGGCGCCGGCTGTCGCCTGCACCCGATACCAGGTTCCTGGTTCGGATTTCCCGCCCAGGCCAACCAAGCCTTCCATTCCTCCGGAGTCGGTGAATTAGTACCAGACTTGTCTGGGAAGGATAGAGCGCTGATTTGTTCATCGGCTGGCCACCGCAAGTCCGTCCTTTAATAACGCCGTCCTTTATCCTTTATCCTTTATACTGAGTGGTGAGTGGTAAAGGTTGATAGTAGGAACATTTTCGGGTGCTGCACGCGTTTGACCTTTGCGCGATAACGTAAATGCCTTCTGGATGCGTTGTTAACCTATGGAATGGCTTACAAAGGGCAACCAATAAATAAACCAGTGCCTTACTCTTTTGTTCGAGAATAGCAACAATTCCCTGGCCGAGAAAAGAAAGGAGAAAGAAAGAAAGGGAAATGCAACGGCATGAATTAGATTTTCGTTTCGCACGAGCGCTTATATGCAATACATAGAACGATGAACAGCTAGTTAATGCCTCTGGCCAATTTACTCTGCTAAAATCACGCAAACCCTTTAGAATGCGCCACGCATTCTACCATTACGGGTTGTCGTAGAGGCGATTGGAATGCGCATTTGGCCATGCAATGACTTGCGGTGGCCAGCCGATGAACACCTCAGCGCTTTATCCTTTCCAGACAAGTCTGGTACCAATTCGCTAACCCTGAAGGAATGAAAGGCTCGGTTGGGCTGGGCGGGAAATCCGAACCAAGAATCTGGTATCGGTTACACTCTACAGGCGGCATCTCCGGCTGTGCTACACCCGCCCGTTTGTATTTTACTCAACTTCAAAGCTAAACTTGATCAAAACTTTGTATGCTACTGTGATTAGTATAATATGGTGATAAGTGAAATTAAAATGTTCTTACCGTCTTGTCTTAGGTTATTGCACTCAGTAGAGCCGGTTGAAGACAAAATTTATTTCTTACCGTCTTCTTCGTCTCAGGTTGGTGTAATCAAGTTAGCTGGTTAAGGATAGAATTTACACATTCATGTAGCTTCGTTGAAAATTTCATACATTCCTTCAGGGTGTTTCTAAAGGATGTGACATTCTTACAGTAAATAATGTTTGGTTCTACTTGTTAGAGTAGTCAATTCAATGAACCACGCCTTCTCTTTTCATTTTGAACATGGCTGTCCTGCTTATATGCAATATATCCGACTAAAGGTCTTTGGATAACTGGATGAATAAGATAACGCTAATTTTTCAGACCCCGGAATTTTAGATGACTCGGGTAGGGACGGTTGGCTATCCCCGGATTTTTGAGTGATTCGGAACGGATGTATCCTATCGATATCTGAAAATGATTTGTTCGTGATTGGATCCGATCGAAAAACTTCGGTTTATCCGGTGATTCGGGCAACGGCGATTTCGCATATCTCGAATTTTTGGATCATTTGGGCTAAGGAGATTTTGTGAATTTTGGGCTTTTGAGTGAATCAGATAACGGCAATTTCGCGGACCCCAGAATTATGGGTGATTCGAGTCGGATATATCCGGTAGGATACCAGAGTATGACTTATGCGGATTTAATGTTTATTGTCGTGTAAAGCGGCTATGATAGATTAACACGGTTTCAAGGAATCTTTCAAGAAATCCACGTCGGTAGTTGTCCGTTATACTGAAGCTGGACACCTAAATGCTTCTATCCTACCTTGCTTGATGGCTTCAGTGTCTGAATCCCCATTGTCACCTCTGACAGCTGCAGAACTATCAGGCCCTTGATCTAGGTCTCAGTTTATGCTATTGTTCAGTCGTCTGAGAATTGAAGAGACAAATTTGATGTCCAGGATGAGCTCGTTGGATAAAGCAGTCTCGGTACTATAATGGAGAAAACATTCAACGGCTAGTGAGCAAGGAGTGGGGTGTTCGGGTCCTGTCTGGTGCAATAGGATCGATAACAGCAGTAATTCCTTTTGGTTTCTTGTAGTGTTTTGGCAGAGGTCTAGGTTCAAATTAAGGATGAGGAATAGGGCAAAAAGTGTCAATCATTAGTTCCTGTTTGAGGTGCGCCCCGCATTCTACTTCTGTGGCATGTCGTGGAAAATGTTGGGCGATTTGGATGCGTGCTTCGACTATATGTATAATAGGTGGTCAGCCGAGGGATAAGCTGGTATTTTGGGCTTCCAAGACAACTCTGGTGTCAATTGATGGACGTTGGAGGGACGGAAGGCTTGGTTGGCGTGATCGGAATCTGAAGAGTGACCCATGATTCAGAATGCACTCAACAGCCGCCGCCTCCCTCGACTGTGTCACCACACGCAAATATTGAAAATACTCCATTGCGCAGGGGCAACTAGGGAAGCGTATGAGAGGATAGTGCTTTTCAATATCTTTTCTAGAAGTCGGTTCATTTTATATTTTGCTGCAAATATCAAATATATAAGACAGATTCCACTCCAAACTGCTTCCTGTAATTTGAAGACGAGGAGGGATGGTTGAGGCATTCGACCAAGGAGCGCCGCTTTTTTGTATTTTATTTTGGCGGGCTGAGGTTCGTGCTCCTTATTGATTTTTTAGGATCTTCGCTCGCTAGGCGTGGCGGATCTGGCAGGACACATTATGTACCTTGAACCGTTTTCTAGACTGCAGAAATGAACTGTTTACGCCACCACAGCCCTTCTACTGCTTCGACTGAATCCGTTTTTCTGCTCACTAGGACTGCCAACCCTGGCTATGTTCATTAGGCCAATGTCGGAAGGATAGGTTCGAAGATAACCTGCATTTCTCATGAAGTTCTCACTGAAAGGGTAAATTCTGCCACAGTGGCTGCGACGGTCCTACGAAGTCTACCTTTTTCCTCTCACCGAGTTAACACACAGCTCCGTAGGACAGCGCTTCAGCAGCGCATTCCTTCAGAAGCCACCAACGCTCGACCAAAATGATTAGTCCATAACTGCTATCAGTCATCGTCGGCGAGAAAATGCTTCGAAAGAAGGACTTCTCATGCGCTGACGATCGAGTGAGTCAGGTGTGTCTGGGGCGTCTCGAGAGCAGTAGCTGTCTGTCAACGCAGGTTTTTGTCCGCTTCCCACCTCGCAAATTCCCCTGGAATTGTCTTAGAAACCTCTTCCTGACTAACGAGTTCTTGCCGTGTTTCTTAGCAATTGGAGCTTTGGGAATTTTGAAGACCTTTTTTTGGAGGACTCTTCAATTATATGTCATCTAATCGACACTTGATATTCTCGTCGTCATTTTATGTATCGTTTGTTATTTCTTCAACAAATTATTTCGTGACGTC
Organism: Heligmosomoides polygyrus bakeri; assembly: GCA_947359475.1. Classification (NCBI taxonomy): domain Eukaryota; kingdom Metazoa; phylum Nematoda; class Chromadorea; order Rhabditida; family Heligmosomidae; genus Heligmosomoides; species Heligmosomoides polygyrus. Next base: position 12,038,415 of record OX375870.1, read on the forward strand.
TTTTAATGGTAGCCTTGTTCTGCGCTCTTAGGTCTTTGACGTTTTAGAGCACATCTGACTATAATATGTCCTTACGGCCAGCTTTTAGTTTTGACATATACTGAGAAACCTATTATTTATTGTTTCAATACTTCTGTGCCACGCAGGTTTGATATGATGGAACGTTTACTTCGGCCTGACGTTTCGACAGTTTCGTCGTTTTCAAATGCCTGAGGAAGTTGGAATCCTAAGATCAGGCACTCATCTCGGCAAAGGCTTAGGTTTCCAAGACTTAGGTTTTTTCGTTTTTCTCTCAATTATCATTATTTATTGATTATTTTTGATGTGTCAAATGGGCCTTTGTTAGAACTCAAGCTCCGGCTATTAGAACGTGTAATCAACTGTTCAGTCACTCCACTATATTTGGAGACGGACAGACATACCATTGACCTCCTGCAAAGGTGAACGTAGATTCGAAGAACCCTCCCGCAATGGTGAACGTAGGTGAACGAACTGTGTAGACGTTTAGTTTCTGAGGGATTGAATTCGTGAAGGGGTTCTTGTTTTTTTTAATACTTAGTGAGGTTGCATTCAGTTCAAAGCCCGTCGAAGTATCCAATATGAATATTTAGTATTTCACTCCAACGGAGAAGTAGTTCTGGTAGAAGGCCACCTTGCAAATATGTTCCCCAGTTGCAACATTTCTAACCTGAGCTCCCTCTTCACGTTTTTTGAAGAAGAAAAAAAAACCGGGTCGACCTGAACAGTTCTGCTTTCTTAAAATCGTTCAACTTCTGGAGGCACTCGATAAGGTTGCATGAAGTAATAAATACCTGCGATAAAGATTCGCGTCTAAACTAGTAATCAATTGCTAGTAATCAATAATCTCACGCCGTGCACTTTTCTTCTTTCTATCTAATGCGTCATTCGTTTCGTTTCATACCGTGAAACTTTGAGAAGGTGGTCACTAGGAATGCTTTGTCCTGCTCAGGGAACGTTCAATGTTTTGTAGCATTAGAATTCCTAGTTTATCAGAACTCCATAGGTATTCAGAACCGAATCGCAATTTGCCTGACCACGACACTATCCCAACGGCATGTGTTTTCAGCTACCTCAACTTATGCATGAGTTTTCGCCCGCCCAGTCTTACATTAGGTTATACTGGCTGGTGATGGGTAGGGGGGGGGGGGGGTGGAAGAGGGCTGTCCCACAGAACATGGGTGCTTATAGTGCAGTCGGATGAGGCGCCGGCTGTCGCATAAAAACGAATCGATTCAAGATTCGAGTCTCGAGTTTCCAACCTCTTAGTGGTTCTTGAAATGCATATAAATCTGAATTTAGCAGAAGCAATAGTAAAAAGTTACTATCAGAGCAAAAAAATTAAAAATCATTTCACCGCTCATTAACACGGGGAAACCAGCAACGGCGCATGCAGTTAGCAAACATCGCGCACTGAGCTAAGGTGTGGCTCAACTCCATCCGATGACGCACAAAATAATCTTAGCTTTTCTATTAAGTTGCCGGAAAAGTCCTGCAATAAATTCCCTAATCATTTTTTAAATTTCACAAGCCTGTTACACTCAGGTTTAGTGCCACAAGTTTATAGCTCGAACATTCTAGAATATAATGCTATACATTCTAGATTATTCTAGAATATAATGAAGGTGGTCTTCACTTGAGTGAGTGGACGAACCAAAATGTTGTAAATCGTAAATCTATAAAAAAAAATCCCAAAAATCACTGTGAATCTTAAAATCGTAATTACGCACACCCCTGGTGGGTACATCCGCATCCTCTCTACCATTTCGCGCTCCATTTACAAAAATGTGCTCCACTAAGAGCAGCTGTTCTCACGAGGTCCTTTGAGCTGCTTCTTTTCCTGAGAATAAACTTGTGAGGTTTCCTGAAGCTACATCATTAAGAAAACGTACGAAATCGTAAGAAACAACCTGAAACTTCGAGAGAAGTGTTTAACTAAATTAGCCAATTTTTCAATATTTCTCCCAGTCGGAGAGATTGCCTATCATTCCTCCTCCTCCCCTACCTTGGAGAAGTTTTTCACTTTTTTATTGGTAGCGGAACCAGCTGAATGCTAGAATAACAACGTTTCCGGACGTCAGTTAAGGTTCTTCTACAGTGCCCTCAATTCGTTTGATCAATACGAATCGTGCCCTATACCCAACGCAACGCAACGGGTCTTACCCTCCGGTACTTTTACCTATACCTTCCGCTTGATGAATCCAGGCCAGATTTCCGTGCAGTTCTCAAGATAGGGCAAGGTATAGGACTTGTTAGGCGATTTTTAAAACTGTTCAGCCTTTTCATCTTCATCACTGATGACTACAGCTGAATATTTGGGACGCCTCCAAAATTTAGTATTACTGCCCGTTTTCTTTGCGCATCTCGCCCACTCACGTCGACGTCGTATACGATTATAAGAATGTTCTTTCAGACACAGGATTCTTGGCGAGAATAGCCGCGAATTTGGTCGAGGTATGGGCGGTCGCGGTGGTGGTGGCGGTGGCGGCGGCGGCGTCGGCGACTGCGGTGGTGGCGTCGTCTCTCATCTCGGATACGCGGTCACGCCCACGTTGGCTCCGACGGCGGTCGCTTCGATGCCAAACGCCACCAGACGTGGGTCTCAAAATCTGAGGACTCCGGTGGACAAGACGACACCGGACCGTCCGCCGACGGACAACTCGAAGCACGAGTCGCTCGGCGATCGGGCGTCGTCCAAGCTCACGCTCGACGACGAGCTCTTCGACATCCTCTACGCGTTCGGGTGGGTCCGCTTCTGTTCGCACGTCTCTCGTCAACATTTCGCATTCGGCTTTTCTTTGCTTTCATAGCGATTCGCTGTAATGACAGCGGATTTTTGTGCTTTGCTCGACAGCGGTTTTTTCGCACACAACATTTCTCTGATAGCTTAATCTTGGACTTTTTTAAATGAAATGTCAATGCCGTCTTGCCCACCAGAAAGCGGGTAGCATATAGCTCTCTCGAAGATGGTTGCTAACTACTGTGTTATAGCTTTCAACACCTTGACATTCTTGCACTGTTCGTGGTTTTCTGTTTCTAGTACTGAACGTGATATCGGTTTTATTAATTTGTTATCGTCTCGAGCCCTTATGTGAAGAAGAGTTGGTGTCCTAAAACTTTTGAAATCCTCTTCTACTGAGCATGTACATTTTTTCGACCACTTCTTAAGCTAAGGTGTTTACTAAGCCCCCTTCATTCCGAGGTTTTTCTAAGGCTTATGTTTGTACTTACTGCATCACAAAGTAGCCGTTACTATAGCAGTTGCACAAAAACACTAGTGAGTGAAGGGAGAACATCTCCTATTAAAATCTTAGATGCTTTATGGCGCAGGTGTCAAAGTTATACCATCTTTTTTCTTACTATTTTTATGCATATTTTTGAGCAGGGTACCTCTAAATAATCAATATGCATAGTATACCGTAGTGTAGCGCTTGACATGCTTTTTAATGCGAGCCTTACCGTTTTTTTTTAGTATTACTACTTTATACGGTTATTGTTTCTGCAAAAGGGTAGAGAATACGCTCTTCTGCCTATTTTTTGGACACAATGCTTCACTGCATGCATTGTGTAAAAAGGACTCCTCTTATAGCACAGACGTTTCAACGAGGGAAGCACCACCCTCGAAGATTGTCCACATTCCGTTAGCCAGTCGTGGACAGATTCAGATGGTTTGAAAGCCGCTGTTGAGTCCAGCCTTATAACTAGCCGTAGAATGCGATCGCAGGAACTATGTCGTGACAAGGGACTAGGTCTAAGGCCGGTAACCAAAACAGATAGCTGCTTTGTGGAATTCTAAAAAATAATTCGCTTCGAACTTGTTCCAAGTCGGCAAGGTACCAACGCTGTGCCTCATGTACTCTGCCCCTCACGAAGCGAATACTCAGCATTAATTAAATTCAACTGTGTTAAATTAAATTAAATTATTACTCTTATTCTCATTTTACGACCTTCGCCGGTTCAGGATCCTTGTGTTTAGGGTTGCGAATGGCAGCACAACCATGATAAAAACGAAATTTCAGTGTTTAGTCATATTATGTTTTGCTTTATCGCTCCGCATGGGTTAACCAAAATTGTGCAGGATTGCTGTGTTGGTTTTTGCCCTGTTTTATGAGCGCACTTAAAGTGCAGTCATGAGTAAATAAATAAATAAACAAATAAATCGTGAAGTTTTACAGTAGAGCCAGGCTCTAGTACACATTGCCAAGCAAATGCAAAATTGGTGATAGCTGGACGGCATCGAACTCCTTCCCATATACGGTGACAATCAGACACCTCGCCCTTCCAACTACCTCCTTTTTGAGCGATGTCACATTCCTTCGCGGAGTTCCCACCCCTCGAAGAACTAGGGGTCGTCGAAGGGGCATGTCGTGAGTTTTTCGCCTTCAAATACGAAGTCTAGTATCATCAAGGACTCGAACTACTTGTCAGAAGATGGGATCGAACTACAGAGTCTAACGGATTTTATTGAAAAAAGGTTTGTTCCTGTCTCCGCAGATTAGACATGACAGATATGTGTCAAGTTTTTTTTTGGGGTTTAGGCGGTCTAGCACAACAATTCCTAGCTCCCATCCCTTCCACTTAGGATAGCTCTAGAACTGTAGCTAGCCAACGAGCTTCCGTAGAAACCTAGTGTATAAGATACGCCTTAAAATGAGAAGAAAAGCAACGTCACGAAAAACGCAACATTGCGCATATTCAGGCTGGCTCACCCAATGGGCTGATTCGCATATGATCAAATCCAAGGAAAATTTATATTACCCATGAATGTAAAGGATAAGAGTCAGTGTTTGTCTACTCCTTTGCCACGCATTCTACTTCCACGGGATTTCGTGTAAGCGGATTGAATGCGTGGTTAATCTCTTCAATGGCTTGCGGTGACCTGCCGATGGACAAGCCTGTTTATACTTCCCAGATAAATCTGGCACCGATTCACCGACCTAGAAGGAGTGCACGCATTAGGAGGTGCATTACTAGCCCGGTTTTTGAACAGCCTATGTCCAGGCTACAGTAGTCCTCATCGTATTCGGTGCGGGTCCTTCGAGTCTGGGAAAAGGAAGCGGGCAAATTATGCCAGAAATTATTGATGAAGTCTAAATACATGGTCTCACATCGGGGCATTGACGGCACTTTTTATTGTAGTTCTATTTTTTCATTTATTTTTGTCACATCTGTTTCGCTTTATCATTCTGAATTTGAAGGCGAGGCTTTTTCAGTTTCTACTCCATAGAGCTTAACCAGTTATCATCGTCGAGAAGTCGGCGATGAATCGGTGCGAGCGTTTCTTCTTTGAGCGATACAGAGCGCTCAGAGTTTTTTCTTCATTTTTCGTGAAACTGCAATGTTCTGTGTTCTGCCGACATGCGATTCGACTTTAATGGCCGTTTGACTTTGGCTTGCACTCATTGTTCGATATAAGCCCGCCTCAGCCAGGAAGGCTTTCTGAGGAATGTTGCGAATTTGCTCTCACTAAAGGGTTTCTCTGATGACAAGAGTCGGTAGAATTAGTGTTCAGAATTGGACACGTGTCGTTCTTGAAATCGTCAGTCTGCCCCATCATACTTCCAATGGCGTCAGTGTTAGCCATGCTCTAATGCTCATTGCCAATTCCGATGACGAGGACAACTGTCACGTTTTCACTGCACTCTGGAAAAGCTCGTCCAATGCGATGTGTTCCAGTGTCATATGTACTTGACTAGATGTTATGAACGGTAGAGAGGGATGTGAAGGGAAAATCGCGATCAGTCACCTGGAAGCGGCGGTAGAAGCACGTCTTCGGACGTTTGTCAACTTCGACGTTGCCATCTGCCTTCGCTTAAACTGGGTAGGTGTGACTAGATCATTCGAATAAATTCGGCTTTTTGAAAAACTAAAGGCTGTTCGAATTCGTTCGCTTTCTGAGTGTCACGAGACTCTTTTCATTCAATTATTTATTACGCTGTGTACATCATAAGTAGGAAGAATGATGACGAAGCACACCGCCGATGTAGCAAAAATAAAAGAATAAAGGACGGCAGTACTCAATCCCTTTTGGGATGCGCCACGCATCCTACTTCTACGGGATATCGTGAAGGAATTTGAATGCGTATTTGGCCACACAATGATTTGCATTGGTCAGCCGATGAACAAGTCAGCGCTCTATCCTTCCCAGACAAGTCTGGTACCAATTCACCGACCCCGGAGGGATGGAAGGCTTGGTTGGCCTGGAAATCCGAACGGAGCCTGGTATCGGGTGCACGCGACAACCGGCGCCTCCTCCGACTGCGCTACACGCGCCCAGCAAAAAATACGACGCAGGAAATCATACTCGACTAACAAATATGGTGAAGATTGCTTGAAAGAAGATTTTTGTACGGAACAAATAGTCTGGAGAAAGAAAAAGAACCTACCACAAGCGCTATATGTAGCAAGCTGAGTGCTCAGGAACAAGCTTCGAAAAAAGGGCTAAAAAGAGTGAAAGAAAGCAAAAAAATTACTGTGTATTACGAAAAATTAAATTATTCATACTATGCTTGAAATTGGCTATTTGTGAAATAGCGGTAGACTACTTCCTGCTCAACGACTAAGTATAATGTTACGTCATATTTTCGTAGTATCTTTTACTAATTTTCAGCCATCTATTCTCCTGTTGTGTTTTCTTAGTTTACATCACTTTAGTATAAACCTATTCAAATATATGTCCTGCGTTCTATATGTTCTGTGATCGCCGTTACCAGCCTTTATTCCGAAGTAAAGTGTTTTCCGCAATGATGCTAGTAGCGCAGTCTGAGGAGGCGCCGGCTGTCGCCTGCACCCGATACCAGGTTCCTGGTTCGGATTTTCCGCCCAGGCCAACCAAGCCTTCAAAACCTCAGGGGTCAGCGAATTGGTACCAGATTGTGTGCGAAGGACAAAATGCTGATTTTTTCATATGCTGGTCTTCGCAAGTCATTGTATGGCCAAATACGCATTCAAACGACATCCCGTAGAAGTAGAATGCGCGGCGCATCCCGAAAGAGATTGATTAACGCCGTCCTTTGTCATCTATTCTTATAACGAAAAATTGGTTGAAAGAATTTTACGTTTAATGGCCGTTGTCAATGTCTTGGTTTCGGTCTGGAGCTGAGTGGCAGATAGTTTTGGATGATGTATAAGTGGATGATGCGAATTCAATCAGTTGCCTCGGATACGCCACGGATTTAGCTGTCGCATTACATCGAAATGATGCTGTGAATGTTTATTTTGTGAATTCACTGACTTGAGAATTTGTCTTCGAAGACAATAACAATATATAAGCGTTCTTTTATTCACGATGAAGAGTTAATCAATGCTTAAGAGCTTCTGAATGACTTTGTAGATGAACTGGAATTGAGTTGTTTTATGTTACGCTTGTTACCCATAGTCGTAGCTCTGTGGTTTCTTCACAAAAAGACAGACTGTTCTAGTGGTTAATTCACTTTCTTTGCTAAGACTCTACGGTTACCTCCATATTGCACAGTATGAATTGCCTTCGAACAGAATTTATAGGACAGAAGTTATGACGTTCTGCAGTTACCGACTTGACTCTACCAGATGTAGTTAAGTGATGAAGTTCGACGTTAACCAGTTCCATTTTGGGGATGCGCCACGTATTCAACCTTTCCTGTGTATTACGGGGCAGTTGGATTTTATGGTTTCTCTACACATCTAGCTGCGGCGGCTAACGAAAAGACCAGTCAATTCCACTTAACCAGCATTAAGAGTGCTAGTTCACGAATCCAGGAAGGGTAGACGGTCCGGTTTGCTTAGGCTGGATTCGAACCTGCAATTGACTGGAGATGCCGGAGAAAGATGATGCCTCTCCCAACTGGCTACATGCCTGCAGATGGAATAAAAAATAAGAATATGGCGATCTCTGCTATAGCACTTTACCTAAAGACAAAGAGTCTTGCTCAAAACTGCTGATTCCCTGAGCTTCATCTTGAAAAAGCTCGAGGTCAATCTTTATTGACGACGTTTCGGGCCTTCTTCAGTTCTATAACACATTATTATATCGTCTATGCAACACAGCGACGAAAATCGCAATGGACCTGACCTGGGATTAAGAAGGTGTGGTTGAGACCGGAAATAAAGTGCTAAGACCACGGGGTGTGACCGGTCACTCCTACGTTGCGATCATTCTCAGCGGTCACTCCTTTAGCCCTATAGAGTGATAGAGTTCATAGTCATCTTCGTTTCCTCCTTGTTGTTGATCAGTGGTCTCCAGCCTTGCTTTCCAGTGCTTCTTCAGTCTTCCTCTCCATCGCATACGATGTGTCCTTGTAGGGAGTTGACACCTGTAACTGCTGCTGAAGGTCCCGTGTATGCCAGACGGTACGGTGCTTCGAAAATAGATTGTCTGAATAGCGTTGATGGCTATGCAGAACTCTGAGATGTTCCTCCATTCCCTTTCGAAGTGGTCTTGTTGTTTCGTCTATATAAAATTCGTCACGGGACAAACAAACCACTAGATACGCCACACCCCTCATTTGCTACATTTTGTTCTGCCCTTCGCAGTCTGCAGTTCACCCTTTCACACTGATTCTCGTATGGACGCAATGATAAAGACTTGCCGAATTAGCTTTGTTTTTGAATGAAAAATGAAAACGAGAATTCAGGAGCGTAAGAAGGCATGCTTGAAGGAGGTGATAAAACAAGTGGAATTTCCCCAGAAAGCAGGGATAGGGAATGTGCAAGTGTACGCTAATATGTAGACATTATAGTGTAAGTCATTCAGTTCATCGAACAAGAGGTTGCACGGAATTCTCAGTATGTCCTACTCCTGCTGCTGCGGGCGCGTGTAGCGCAGTCGGAGAAGGCGCCGACGGTCTCGTGCATGCCAGATTCCTGGTTCGGATTTTCCGCCCGTGCCAACCAAGCCTTCCATCCCTCCGGGGTTGGTGAATTGGTACCAGACGTGTCTGGGAAGGATAAAGCGCTGACTTGTTCATCAGCTGGCCACCGTAAGTCAATTTTTCAATCAATCAATCAATTTTTCAATCACGGTTCTTGGATCGACTTTCCCCACTGGACCAATCAAGCTTTCCTGCCTTTCGGTGAGTTGGTACCAGATTTGTTTAGGAAATAAAATGCTGACTTGCCTAATGGCTAGCCACCACAAGTCATTGTGTAGCCTAAATACGTATTCGAGTCGCCTCTACGGTAGCCTTTAGAAAGCGAATGCGTGGCGATATGAATGCGAATTTGGCTATATGGCCAGATACGCATTCATATCGCCTCCTCGACATCCCGTAGAAGTAGATTGCGCTAGTGCATCCCAAAAGGGATTGAGTAACGCCGTCCTTTATCCTTTTATCCTTTATCTGCTGCTGCTGTTTTTTTTTTCAAAGTGATTTTTTTGCTCTGTTGTTGAAAACTGTGATAGACTGGCGTCTTACAACATTTTATGTTAAATGTTGAATACTTCGGAATTGTGGTACTCAATAGGGAAGTCTAGAAAAATTCCAATGAGCACGGTAAAACTCTAGATTTTCCTCTAGATACGAATTAGGTGCTGCGCTCACATCAGATGAGAAACCACCTTGTTCATCCGCACGATGAATTATGTAGCTCAGCATGCTCTGGTAGACGGTGTGTCCGAATGTTCAGTCTCAGATTGGTGTAGAGTTCATCTTCGTGCTTCAGAAGACGTCGCTCTGTTTCTAGCGTCTTCAAAGTAATTGAAGTGTTAGCCAAATCTTTGCTATGCAGCACAACTGCCAGAGCGAATACGTTTGAACAGCGGCTCACATTCTCGAGAAACTTGACTTATCATACACCATGTGATGTGACATGGGTCTTCGTAGGCCGGCCTGTCACAAGGGCCTGTCGCCTGGATTCGAATGTCCGTGATTAGCTTAGCTCGCAGAGCGAGCAGTTTCCAGTGGCACCACGTGGAGGAACGGACATCGCCACCACGGACCTCGACATCGACAGCTACGACGATTCCGATCTGGAAGAAGAAGGGCAGTCCTGCGGACTGCTTCAATTACCGTTCGATTCGCTTGCTTTCGCACAGCATGAAGATCTTCGAGCGAATCCTCGATAGAAGAATCCGTGAAATCGTCAAGCTCTCCGACAACCAGTGCGGCTTTGTGTCTGGTTGTGGGACCATTGATGCTATACACGCCATCCGCCTCCTGGTGGAGAAGCATCGCGAGAGACAGAAGCCGGTGCATATCGCCTTTTTCGACTTGGAGAAGGCTTTCGACCGCGTACCGCGTGAGGTTATATAGTACGCCTTGCGACGACACAACGTACCTGAGGAACTTATAAAGTGGGTGCGGATGCTCTACTCTCGCCCAAAGAGTAGAGTGCAAGCTGCAGCTGGAACCTCAATGGAGTTTCCCATCTCTGTTGGGGTGCACCAGGGTTCTGCGCTTTCTCCACTCCTCTTTGTTGTCGTCATGGATGCCATTACGCGAGATCTTCAGCAGCTTGTTCCATGGACGCTGCTTTATGCTGATGACGTGATGCTGGCTTTCGAAGAGAAAGACGATCTCGAGCGGCAGGTGCAAGTTTGGTGCGATCGTCTGGCGAGGTTCGGACTCAAATTGAACGTCAAGAAGACCGAGTATCTAACGACTGACGTGAACGAGTCCGGCTCCATTAAGATTAACCCTACTGAGCTTGCACGCACTTCGGTGTTTAAGTACCTGGGATCAGCAATAGCGTCTGACGGCGGTCTGATGGTTGAAGTGAACTCACGCGTGAGTGCAGCTTGGTCCAAGTGGCGTTCGCTGACTGGCGTGCTCTGCGAAAGGAAGATACCAGAGCACCTGAAGTCGAAGATTTACAGAGCGCCTGGTAGCGATGTACGGCGCTGAGTGTTGGCCTGCGGCTAAGGAAGTCGAAACACGCCTCAGCGTCATGGAGACGAAGATGCTGAGCTGGACGGCTGGAGTCACGTGCATGGACCGCATCAGAAATGATGCTATTCGGCAGAAGTTCGGTGTCGCGCCGATAGCGGACAAGATGCGCGAAGCTCGCTTGCGATGGTACGGCCACGTTCTGCGTGGGAAAGAAGACAGCGTCCGCAAGATTGGCCTTGAGTTGGAAGTATCTGGAAAGCGGCCTAGAGGACGCCCGAAGCAGCGTTGGTCCGATACGTTACACACGGACATGAAAGTAGCTGGTGTCCACCCTGATCAAGCGCATGATCGGGAAAGGTGGCGTCGTAACACCAGAAGAGCGGACCACGCGACGATGCGGGACACACGCTGAAGAAAAAGAAGAAGAAGGGGCTCACATTCAGTCACGGGATGTGTCAGACCTATCCTAATGAGGGGGGCAGACGTAACTCCAACGCCGCGCGAACCTCCCAGGATGTCGCGCACGGTGCGCGAAGAAATCGGACAAGTTTTCGTGGTCCGAATGCTTCCGACAGGGACGGCTGGTGACGTCATCTGCACGCGGTAGTCGCGTATTTCTGCTGTGAGCGCGAAGGTGTGTGCAAACGTCGACTGCGTATAGTGGGGGGGGGGGAAGAGGCACATGAGATGAGGACGAGACACGTCTGATGTTGCCTGGTAGGGAAGTGGAAGCGGTTGTTAACAAAGTGCTGGCGGAATGAGATTTAATCCATTTCAAATGAGTGAGGGGAAACGGTCACGGATTTGGTGATGAGAATTCGAAATAAGAACTGGGACGGGATTACTAACTAGAAGTTTCGGAAGCAAGTGTTTGTAAGCTTCTGTTGGGGAGGAAGGAGGATGAGCTAAAACTCGAATACTCCACTCACATTCTCTGGATTGATAATTGACTATCATTAGAGGAAAAGCAAGAAGAATATATGTTAACCCTAATTGTGTATTGTTGGAAATTGTGTAAAACTCGAACCACAACGTGCAGAGGAAAAGTGCAATCGGAATAAGATTTTGACTCAGTAGGTGGAGAATATTCCTAAGAATGAGAAAACAGGATGAAATAGCGATACAAGAGCGTCTCTAATGCTTAAAGGGTCTTTTCCACGAGTTCGCTTCGTGTCACATCCCTTCAGCGGTTCATTTCTAGTTAAGAAGCTTGAACACTTGCAAAATTTCATGTTCCGCGGCTAACCATGCGTCACCGAGCGCACGTCCGTGTTTCAGTGCCGCGACGTCGCATGCGGCTAGCGCGCGGCGTCGCGTTGGAGTTACGTCTTGGAGGGGCGGGGGAAGTCACTTCACTGTTCCTGCTTTAGAATGGCGGCAAAATTGAAAGTAATAAATTTTTATAAATACGACACACTGAGCTAGCCTGTGAGCGAATCTTTTTTACATTTAGTAGCCATCAGAAGCCGCCGCGTTTGTGATTCTTTTTTCCATCCGACTGGGACAGATCATGACGTTACCCTAAAAGGTGAACTGGCCTCCTTTGAAGCTCTTCAGTTCGAGTGCCCCAAGGCGGAATGCTTTTCTTCCACCTTTCAAAGAGTATCCAGCGCTCGTTTCATTGAAATGTAATAATGATCACCTTATGTTCTCGGCGTGTTTACTTAGAGTTCTGAGCCTGACAGTTTTCGGACTTGTTGTGCTCATCAACGCATCATGACATGTGGTGTGCGTGAGAGGTATCGCTAGCGTACAGCGGCTTTGAGCTTCTCGAGCTGCAAAATCTGCTGCCACCTCCGGGCTATCTCATCCATTTACCCGTGAGCACATCATCCCATCCCTATCCTCCTCCAACATTCCACACACACACGCACTCACCTTCCCGTTCGTTCCTCGGCCTCTGAACTGGGCCAAACTTCAGCCGAATCTATTGATCCGACCTGCTACTATAGTTCACTTCTCGAACAGAGCACTCTAGACAGCGCTGCGGCTGATACCCAGGTATTCGGTGATCCACACCGCCGCCATTCTGGCTTTCAGCGATGGATTTGTCGCAAAGGCCATCTGTGATTCTCCGAGCCATGTGAGTTCGTTTAAACTGTCTACATGTATAATTTGTGATCATGGCCAGGAAACATTCTCAGCATTCAACCTCAAAAACCACACTCAAAAACAATTTTAGGAATCTTTTTAGGCTCGTATTGTGGAAACCTGGAACGAGCTTCCTGCATCAATTCTCAATTCCCCTCCAAAAATATTCAATTACAAGTTAGAAAATTTTCTTAAACAGAAAGGATATCTGTGAAGTTAATTGCAGTATAGTTTTTTGTGAGAGTAGGCAATATTTTGTTCAAAATATATAACAGCTTTTCCAGAGAATGGAATACTAAATTGCTACTAGAAAAGAATACTTTCCATTTTGTATAAATCTTCGAAGACATCATTTTTGAAAATAATCAAAAAGCCAACTTTTGCTATAAACTTTTGTGCAGAACTGGTTTTGTGTCACTTTTGGCTTAATAAATTTTCTGTTCTGTTCTGTTCTTTTCTCTAGCAGCGGGGACCATCTTTGCATTAGAAGCCTATTGAATCTATCCTGGTCGTAGGGGGGCGAGTGGTGTTTTACGCCTCCATCGCTCCCCAGAAATTTGTCCGAGAGCTCTAGCTGATGACATGCTATGCGAAGCTTACAATGCAGACTCAGGTGGTGTGTATGTGCAGCAAAAAATGAAGTACACAACTGCTGCTTTAGGTTTGCCCCCTCCCGACTAGGATAGATCCAGTCTGTTTTATATCAACTGATTACTTTAGAGTACTGCTGAAACCATTTTCCAGGAATTCCATCTGTCCAACTTACCAGATGTAAAGATTTGGGCTAAACTACTTCGAAAAACCACATTATGTAATGCATGATGAGTCCAACACGCATTCGGCATTGACGGAAGATGGCGTCTTCCACTTTATCTTTGTGCCTAGGACAGAGTTTGCGTTTGATTTTATGGTTAAAGTCTTCCGTTTTCCGCGTTTTCGATATAGATTGTCTGGCGACCTCAAAGTATTGTTGATTAGGAGTGGTTATCCTATTTATTAACTGAAAGACTCCATATAGGATTGTTGTGATCAAATATGCGCTTAGAACGCATTCTAACTTTAGGTTGAAATAGAATGCATGGCGCAATCCACCACGAGTCGCATGATATGTCTTTGTGGCGATCACTTCCGCCTTGAAATCAGGCCATTTAGGTTTCTTTTAAGCGAAAATCTCATGTTTCACTGTTTTTTAATCTACGTCTTTTGTACATTGAATGCCGCAGTCAAGAATTGCAAGTCTGCTAGCCCCTTGATTTTCTCTAATGGAGAACGGATAAAGATCGGTATTAATCAATACCTTTGTGAGATACGCTGCGTATTTTACTTTTCGGGATATCGTAGGGACAACCCGAATATCTAGTTGGTTTACAAAGTGACTTGCAGTGATTAGGTAATGGATACGAAATGGGCTTCCCAGATAGATCTTCTACCGGTTCAGCAACCCGAGGGGTATAAAGGCTTTTAAGACAACACGGAACCATACCTCGATTTGAGATGCCCAATATATTGACAACTAAATACTGTCTTTGTAAGGGTTATGCTATGGTACAGCTTCGTATGCAAATCATGTTTAAAATCAACAAAACTAGATTTTGAGTTATTTAATGTGTCGTTCGTCGATTTTTCCATCTTCTAATTTTTACGTGAAGAATGGGATAGAGCAGTTATAAGAGGTGCGGCTGTTCTTTGCTCACCAAACTGGGATTCTTGGTTCAGATTCTGCCCTGGCCTGTAGCCTTCCATCCCTCTGGAGTCGGTGAATTGCTATCAAACTTGTTTTGGAAGGATAAATTATGTACTTGTGTATCAACCGCTGTGTAGGCCAAATACGGATATAAGTTCTCTTTTTCCATGGTAATAAAATGCGTGGCACAACCTAAGCTGAATTTGGTTGACCTCTTCCTTCATGCGTTATTTTTTAAATTTTTACGTGGGCTTGATAAAAAGTCTTGATAAAACATTTAAGCTGGCCTTGATAATATTTACGTGGTCTTAATGCGAACCATTGATGATAATGAATGATATGAAATAGAGGGATGAAAAGCAGAAGCATTTCCGTTTTTAAGAAAAAAATCATCTTTCGGATGAACTAAAATTTTGTTATCTTTTCGGTTTTCAGTAGCACCGAAAAGGTTTGACTTACATTGGTTATGTCAGCTAGCGTAGACTTATTGTAAACCTAAATATTTTCCGAGTTTGCTCATAAAATCTTGTTTTAAGGAGATTCAAAAATCAGACTAGATTCCTTTACTCTGTCCTTGCTCTCTGGAATGCGCTGTGTACTTTGCTTGCACTCGAAGATTTTGAAGAACTGTGCTATATATGTTCTTGCTCTTATCCAAATGAGTAAAATTCGAAGTATAGAAATCGGTGGTCTTGGATAGCGCCAGATCTTTGACATTTGAAATCTCACTCAAAACCGCATTGCATTTTTGGGTGTAGAGAGTTTTTGGGTGTGCATTTTTTGGTGTAGAGTTGCGATTGTGACCCAACATAAATATGTATTTATTTGCATTTTTACTTTTAGACAGACTTCTAAAGCGTTTAGATAAGCCTCTTCTGAAGATTAGAAGTCTTGATAGGCTTTTGTGTCGTGTTCATCTTTCCTGACCTACTTCACCTAAAATCCATAGAAAGGACATATAGCAAAGGTTCCTTTAAAAACAGAAGCAAAGCCAATGTTCTGATTCTTATCAGGAGTATATTTATTATTTAAATTCTGTGAAACTTGCACGTTGTCTTGTATTTTTTAACCGATTGCTCTTCAGCCACTCTTCTCTGTGCGTCTCACGAGCCTCACCCTTGTGTCACCATATATTTCTGATAAAGTAATGTTTTCCATTTGTCATAGATTTTTTTAAAATCATCTTATTTGGAGCATATACAGTGTTCTGCAGATTTTGTAGCAGTTCAAGCACGCTGCTGAGCTACTCCTCGTTAAATCAAATACCAGTTACATATTACTTTACATTTTCGGACTCCTTTTTAAGACCGATCATTCTCTTGTTTATTTTTTGATACTAACTAATTGGTTGTTGGCTATCGTGGACATGAATATAAACATAAATCGCTCCGAAACTGAGTGTAGAGGAATTCTTGGGGGGGGGGGGGGGGGAAATGGTCCCCTCCTCGACAAGCGGCTTTTTCTTCAGTATAACTTTTGACCCTTTTTGCTGTTTTGTTTGTTCTATGTAGACATTTCTGAGGTATTGAATTAAAAAAATACGAAATATTAAAGGTTTCGGGCGATTTTTTTTTTCTAGAAACCTGTTACTATGAGCACTGACTTCCCTCAACGGCTTCGTAATACGGCGTCGCACGTAGAAGGCAACTGTTAACCGCTGTAAGTAGTAATCTCGCCCACGGCTTAGTGGCCGATATCTAGCCGAGATCGAAGAAAGGGGGAGGTCAGAACGAATCACTCATGAATGATTGAAAGGCACTCAGTCATCTTTGCAGTTCATTTTTTGGCTTCCAGCTCGGGAAGCTGAAGCGCCTCTAGTGCCTCACTGGCTGCGACATGATTGATGGCGTCTGTGAAGACGTGAATGTACATGATAACATGCAGGCCACGCAGCGCCTTTCTGGGGACTTCAAATTTCAGTTTAGTCTGCACTTTTGGCCAGCTCCTACCTCTATGTACAAGGTGACTGACTGCGAGTCTACAAGTCTTCCGGATGAAAGCTAGACACGAAGTTGATGGATTAGGGAAGCAGAGCAGCTGCAGCTCAGCCTCAAGAGGTGATTAGTTATTCAGTGCTGGAAACGCCTTTCTGAGAGCGTAACTATTCTGTGGGTGCGTGTAGCGCTGTCGGAGGAGGTGTCGGCTGTCGCGTGCTCCCGATACCAGGTTCATGGTTCGGATTTCCCGCCCCAGGCCCGCCAAGCCTCCTTGCCTACGGTGTCGGTGATTTAGTAACAGTCTTTTCTGGGAAGGGATAAAACGTTGAATTGTTCATCGACTAGCCACCACATGTTATTGTATTGCCAAATACAATAACATATCACCTCCACGACATCACGTAAAATTAGAATGCGTGGCGCATCCCAAAAGCGATTGACTAACGCCGCCCTTTATCCTTTAACCTAGGAGAATAGAAAAAGAAATAAATTGGAAGGCTTCTGGAGGAATTAGTGAACCTTGACGAACAAAAAACATTAACAACAAACGGACATTTAACATTCCCGTAAGGGATTGAGTAACGCCGTCATTTATCATATTCCTTTATCTATTGTAAAGTTATTGAAACAGGTATTAGGTTAAACGCTGCTGAGTTAACTTGCTGAAGCCCTGGTAGCACTTTCAGGTTCAGCTTGATTCTAAAGGAATAAAAGCGTGAGATGATCTTACCTTGAAATGCAAAGATAAGTGGCCTCCCATATGTGCTCACTGATGTTTTCTAGTTTTACGCAAATTCGATCCGCAACAATTGGAAAGCGCCACACATTCCACCTGTAAAAATACCTTTGAGGAAAATTTGAATAAGTATTTGGACTATACATGTCATGTGGAGTACAGATGATGGAAAAGTCATTGTTCTATCATTACCGCACACGTTTGGCACCAATACACCGACTCCGAAGAGTTTGGAGCTTGGTCGACCTAGGCAGGATCCGATCCAAGAACCCCAGTTGGAGGTTCATGCGACAGCTTGTTTAACTAGAACCGGACTAGCAAGATAACCCTGAAATTCTGACATGGGAGGGCTGCCAGCTTACCGCGGACTTTTAAATGGAACATATCTTCCCTGCTACTTCCCAAGCTGCTAAATCCTAATATGGAATCGAAATTTGCTTCGTGAGGGGAGGTCAGCCTGAAAACTGGTAGCGACGGGCGAAAGTTTACCGAAGCACGCAGAATCGCTGATCAGGGATCACTTAACAGATGCACTCGTGGACAAGTGATTAGTTGTTTACAGGGCACCTTTTTGAGTTTTTCGGCGAACTTTCACGTCTGCTATTCATAGAGGTGTTTACTTCAGCACTTTTCAAAGAGTATAAAACTGTTGATCAAATATGCTGCTCCTATATTGGAAAGTGTCAAGCAAGATATGTTATGTTTAAAAGTCTGGGAGCATGTTGGAGACGTCCCCTAGTAGGAATAAGATCTATGAAGGCCATGGCATTTGTATACGGTGCTGACTTCTTTACTCCGATTGAGATAGGACATTACAGAGACTGGTAGTGCTTTACAAAGACACAATATACAGCTGTTTGTGTTCTGTACTCTTCGAACATTGACATGATTTGGCTCGATTTCGCATTTAGGACTTTTCCTGCAGACTTCCACACTTATACATTTGTTGAATTGATAGCAGAGGCATATCTGGCCAAAATAAAACATTGAGCCAAATACCAGCTGCTTTTCTTTGTTTGTTTTTGTTTTCATCGTCCATTCCGTGTGTCTTTCAACATTTTGAAGAAATATGATGCACCTCAAAAGGAATTTACCGTTGCCCCTATTCCTTCTGCTTGCAAGGTCCTGTATGAAACTGCATCTGACACTCCGACGCTTCCACAAGACACTTTAACGGATATCGCGGGCGGCGTTACTTAATCCCTTTTCGGATGCCCCATGCATTGTACTTCTATGGGATGTCGTGGAGGCGATTTGAATGCCTATTTTGCCAAACAATGACTTGCGGTGGCCAGCCGGTGGACAAGTCAGCGCTTTATCCTTTCCAGATGAGTCTGGAACTAATTCACCAACCCCGGAGGGATTGAAGGCTTGGTTGTGCTGGGCGGGAAATCCGAACCAGGAACCTGGTATCGGGTGTGCGCGAAAGCCGGCACCTCCCTCGGAACCAGGGGTGTGCGTTTACCGGTTAACGATTTACCGGTTTAACGGATTTACCGGCATTTTCGCTATAAATTCTCTTACCGAAATTTTTCGGTAAATTCCTAAAATTTACCGGTAAATTCAATGACTTTTTTCATATAAAATAATGTTTCTATCTATCGAATGAAGAAGGAAACATACTACTGATCTCAGTTTAGAAGTGATTGCTTCTGTCTTCTCCGATAATTTGCTATTGGCTTTCGTGGTCCTCAACCTCATTAAAACATCCATGTCCACATAACGAGGGGAGATGGTGCGCTCCAGTGTTAAAAACGCGCTCCACCGCGATAGCACCTCGCGCTAAAGGCCCCCGCACACTTCTGCGGCAACGCCGCGGCCCTATCCTTAACATAGGGCAGGGACGCAGAGTTCGCCGTCGACGGCGTCCCTGCCCTATCATTAACCATAGCGGCGAGCGGCAACGCCGCAGAAGTGTGCGGGGGCCTTAAGATTCCCCCACACAACATGAGACAATTTGGACTAGAGATATAGAAGCTCTCAGAATAGACGATCGTCAGAGGAATAAGGAAAGGATACGCTCATGTCTGGTTGCCGTAATTCAGTCCAAGATCTAAGGCATCGGAATGTATCTGCTAGTCTACCTGATCTCCTGGTGGACACTGGAGCTGTTTTCCCGTATAAGAAAAGAAGGAAAATCGTTTTCATGTCACATTCGTCGATTTTCTGAAGTGTCTGGCTTTGCTCCAAAGTACAGCTTAATAGTTCAAAAAACTAGAAGTGTAAGGTGTAAATCATTCTTTCATCGAACGAAACGACGATAAGTGTGATAATTTCAAAAAGCAGTTAGACGATTAATCCAAAAGAAAGATAGCAATATTCGATTGAATGCCGGATTTTCCAGAAACGTTTTCGTAGAGTTTCAATTAAGTCTTCATCTTTTCTTACAGGACCAGCGATATTTACAGTTATACTTGAGCGTTGTTAGGCTTTCGTTTGCTTTGTTTGTTGTAGGATGCTCGTGGCTTTAAGGGCGTCGTTTGCTTTAAGATTACGTATGCGTAATAAAATGAAGACGATATGTTTTTTTCTGAACGTGGCGATGTTTCTGTGAAAAGCTTCACACTTTTTTACATCACCGCCACTAGTTGTTTTTGAGGGAGTCTTAAATTTAAAAAATTAACGGATTTACCGAATTTACCGGAGAATTTCCGCGTTAAAAATATGCGGAAAAAAAATTTACCGACGGCAAGTCAGCCACACCCACGCTCGGAATAAATGCTGTTAACAGAGGTAGATGAAGAGCGTTTTGACACGCGTCACGAACTCCGCTTTCGTAGGAGATCACGATGGCAAATTTAGGGCCACTCAGTTGTTTTTTGCCTTAATCTGCTTGTGCGTTCAAAAGAACGAGTCGTCTATATGAGTACTTGTTCTCTTATTTCCACAATTCCGACTACCTCTTGAACCGTTGATCATTTTGTGCTATTCCTTCTGTTCAGACTCCTCGACTGTAGTTCAATCAGTGCATAGTAAACTTTTCCGGAACACTGGCACTTCCTATACAGAGCGGCCAAGCATTTTAGTTGCGTATCCATCAATAGGTGAAATTCTTCGAAGTAGAACTTTGTAATAGCGCGGTAGTTGAGCTCTTCAGACGTTGTGTAAAGTAGTGTGTTTCAGTGCCTTTCAAGCTTTGTGGAAAAGCTGCGTCCATGAAACAAATTAGCCGTCAGGTGGATCTATAGTCTGTGCAAGTATTGTCAGTCACTACGGAGCGGCTGGAAGAGGCTCTCAAAGAACAACTATTCGTTCTCAAACTCATTGCAAAACTCACCAGTACTTATGTAGTTGCTGCCATCTATGTACTCCATTAGGCGGCACACTTTGTCGCATCATCTAAACCAGGCAATTATGCATTTGTTTCTTCAGCGTTGAATTGGACACTTTTTAAATCAAATTCGACATTTAAAATCAAATTGGATACTTCATATCAAATTGAACATCTTTTAAGTTAGCCTAAGACTTTAGAAATCAAAGCTAACTCTTCCAGTTTGAAATGAACTATTTTTACATCAAACTAAAAATTTTCTAAAGAGGTAAGAATAATTTTTCGTTTAAGGGAAATTTTACTATAACTTTCTTTGGAGTATCAATTCACCTAGCCAATAATTGAACACGTCATTTAAAATTTTATAACACTTTTATTTTTTGACAGAAAATAATGGATCAAAGCTTGTTTTAAAGAGCATAAAGGCCGCCATTTGTTACTGCCAAAAAAGAGATTGAGGGTAACCCTCTTCAAAGACGTCGCGGTTTTTATTCGATTGATAGCAGAACTTCTGCGAAAAGCGTGGCGTATCATCGAGAATCTAATTGTTGGTAATGGTCTCTCAGTGCTGTAGGCATGGGAACTTTGTGGAAAATGACATGGGCTAAATTTCTTTGATTGAAGGAGAGGTTCAATTTAAAAATGTTAAAATAATGTGCAATTGCCATTATTTTAATTTAGTGGTTGGATTATATTACAGTCGATTCATGGTAACGTTCTAGATTTGCTTCAGTTCTTACCGTAGTCAACGATGTATCGGGTTAGGAACGTGGTTGTTGTAGGAGGTGCTATTGTGCTTACTCAAAAGGACATACTTTCTCACTCACATACAGTGTGTGACTAGTGCAGATGGAGAAAAACTCGACAGTCGAGTGCACCCCGGCCCGTGGTTCTTGGATCGACTCCCTCCCAGGCTAGACAAATCCTTCATTCTTCCACATTTGGCGAAGTGGTGCCAGAATTGGTGACTTTTTAGCTAACTTGTCTGTGAACGAGGAAACGCCGACTTGTCCACCGGCTCTCAACCGCAAATGATTTTAGGCCAAATATGACACATACAAGTCCTTCTTCTTCTTCTTCTACAACATCCCAATAAGTAGAATGCGTGGCGCATCTCATACAGTACCTTTCATACCCTTTTACATATATTGTCCTCACTGAACTAATACCAAAATTGTTTGTGAAAAATATAATATTGATTAGTTTTTAAATTATGTTCTATTAATATTAATACAAACAAGCTTGTCCTGATGTCTTCGCCAAGTACCTCTACGATTTCACATAAAAGAATAGAACGTGGCGCAATCCACAGATTATCCAAAATATTGTTGTTTGTATATCATTGCCTTAGCTAGCAGCGGTCGGGAAAGACTAGCAGGAGCTTCTAATTTGGAAATTCAGTCGATGTATTGTGAGAGAATAAAAATCTTCTTGAAAAAATAAATGATTAAATGATTTAAATGATTCCCAGTTCGTGGCAAAGACGGCTCACCTGTAATCCATTTCTTAAAAAAGGTCATGCTTTCTGGTTGGTTTGTGGAGGTAGAATTTTTTCTGTGCATATTGTTTCAATTTACAGTTGAAAGGCTACTTCAAAGCAGTTGTGAAAGAATATTTTCCAAAGTGGTCAATACTCACTCAATGCTTTTACTAGCAAGGGGTTTTTCTAGAAATGAAATAGATGCTTAACAACTACTCGGACCCGACATGTCAGCCTAAAACGGTCGTTTAAGGAATGATTTAAGCGATTTTTCATGCGGCACTTCTGAGACCTTCCAAGCTTTCGGAGCTAGGAAACGAAGGCTTTAGTCCATCCATCATCCAGACCTAAATTTGTGCTGAAATATTGTTAAACTGCGTTTACTTAAGCTTACATATGGTTCAGTTTATTCGGAACTTAATGCTTATTGCTGGTGCTTTATTCAAAACTGCATACTTACGGCTGGATTATTCGATTCGAATAAATTATTTTCTAAAATTCTTAGGAAAACTGGAATATTTCCTGGAAAATTAGAATTGCCAAAAATTGGTCAGCTCCATATTTTAGCAAAACGTAGAATTCTATAATTTAGGTAGTGTGGGAAATATGAAAAAATAAAACAAATTCATCAGTGTGTCGTGGAAAAAAGACGAAACTAGTCTGCATGAGCGCATGAGGGGGGGGGGGGGGGGGGGTGGGGGAGCTGGAGCGAGCTAACTAATGCGAATCGGTGTTGATCGCAACGAAAGAGGGCCTCCCCACCAAGAGCGATGTGCATAGTGATGCTCTGGTTGGCTGGCGTGCTCCCGCCTTCTTACGCAGGCCGCATTGTCAACTAGTACGAAAAATGCCGAGTTGGAGCAGAAATGTCTTCATCATTCAATTTATTCTTAATATCGGCGCTGATCTCTGCAGATCTCTGCCAAGGGTATAATCAGATTCCAAATTTTCCCGATAACATCGAATATGCGAGTGATTCGCAGCGCATCGTTGAAAACTTTATTACATATTTATGTACTCATATTCCAACAATTTTTCCTTAATAAGCAGCACTTTTAAGTTGTTGCCTCTAGCAGTTCTTGATGGGTCATTGACCAATGCCAAGTACACATGAATCTCCTTCATGATACGCTGCAATAGAAGAATACATGGCGCATCTCGAACATGGATTCATTAGTGATCTTTAATATTTTTATTGATGCTAGTCTCCTGTCTACCTACCGACCTTCAAATTTTTCGCTGGAACCAATCCTTTTCGGGAGGGGCAAGCCTGAAGCTGCAGTTGAGCCCCTATCCCCACGCCATAGCACCGCCTTCCTTGAACTTGCACAAGAGCCATAACATTATGGAGCGGCTATTGAAGCTCTCGGATTAAATGAAGGAAGGGCGATAGTTGGCATATGCCCCTCCTGATTAGGAAACATCCTTCCGCTTGTGGTTTCAAGACATACATTAGCGTGCATATCACAGGTGAAAGGTTGAAAAAGGTAGTGTTGCAGACACGTTTTGAACGGTTTGCGGATCGAAGGCTGTCGTAATGATTCAGTTAATCCCATAGAATACTGCTCCATTTTAAACGCTTGAGGTACACATCAATCGAATATGATGATCAGTGCGTATCTCGCAAAAATTGTAGAAGGTCAGTGGCTGTTGGCCAATCAATATTGGTCGATACTACAGGTTTTTATCAAGAAATAGTTGTTTGAGGTACGGATCATGCGGATGTGATTGCCAGTGTGTATGCTTCACAACATATAAACGGTATCGGTTAACAATCACTATCGATCGTCGACTTCTTGGACGAAGCCACTGCTAAGTCAGACTAACTGCTTGTCCTACTGCTAGCTGGGGCTTGGCCTCGGAGAAAAGCCGACCAGCTCATCTAGGCGATTTACACTTCAAATGAGTATTTCTAAATCGAGATCGACGAAATCGACCGGTATTGGTTGTCAAGTCGATAACGTTTACTAGTTATTTAGCCTCTTTCCCACCGGAACTGCAGGAGATTTCCACCCTAGTCAGTAGTGACCAAAATCGATAGATATCGATTGGTCGAAGTTATTAGCTGCGAGTTCACTTTCCACCGAAAGTTCAACACCAGTGAAGATCAATCTAAACTCTTTACTTGTTGTGACGTCAATACATCGACTAACATATTCTTCCCACTGAGCGTCCGGTTCTGACAAAATGTCGACAAAATCGATCCATAATGGCTGTTCCATCGGTGTTGCACCCTTGTTGTGAAGCATAGTGATCGTCCATCATATTCACGTGATTTTCGCCCTGTAATATGAGCAATAATCAATAATGCTAAAAGGGATGTGAGCCTCTTCGTCCAGGCACCGTGTGGATGGCAGACGGATAGGCGAACAGACAAGCAATTAGTTCTTCTGCAGTTGGATTGGATAGGATAGTTTAAAGCAAAGGGAATCTGATTTCTTGGTAGACAGCAAATTTTGGGCAAAAAACAAAATAGAATGGTATGGTTGAGGTCGAAATTCGGAAGTGGCGAGCTTTCTTTCATTTCGAGAAAATTTTTGGTGGCTACGGAACAACAAGTTATTCTAGATCTCCTCTGCATCGTACCACTTACTAAGAAGCGGTTGTTGTTGAGGACAGAGCCGGGTCATGCCATTATTTTTGCTTAGCCACCGTACATGACTGGCTATGAATGCGTGTTTTGGTGCGATTCCACATCCGCTCAGGCTTTAGACTGGCATAGTTGGCATGGGACACGCTATGGGGGTCTTTGTAGCGCATGTTATTAGCGATAAAGCATGCACTCCATCACATTTATTCACGTTCAACAACGATTTTTTATCGCTTTTTTGGCGCTTGTGCTCCACGCAGTCATACCTCATCGGCTAAGCGGTGAAAGTTTGGCCGAACCGGGACGGCGTTGACGACGTTGCGGGAGGCAATTTTCTTGTCGTCGCGGGAATTTACGTATCCATACAGTTCCGAGTGCTTACCGCCGGATACTTTCGAATTAGATGGCGATTTCCGCCCAAGAAGTGGCGGCGTCGTCGGGATGCCGTTTAGAAGCTGGAGTGGAGGAGCTGTTCGAACTGGAAATTTTGGTAGGTTGAACGAGGGGTGGTAGGCTTAGTGGTGTTTCTTCCTTTCGTTGGGCTACACAGAAGAAGTTGGTGATTTGGAGCTCGTAATGAATGAGCAGCTCCGTGCTTCAAGCAAATGTTGTTTCAAAATCGATCCCCATCTTATACACGAGCTTGGTCAAGCACAGCAGAAGGAGAGCACATCTGACTGTGACCTTTTCTACATTTGACGTGCGGCGGATTTAGAACGTTGGCGTCTTCTTGTGTGGTAGATCAGACTAATCAGAAGAGGTTTCGACCCTTAAGTGAATGAATAATCGAACCTCAAGAGAATGATGCTTAGAAAAATCAATAAGTGTACAGCACAAACTTTCGGACAAACGCGGCACAATAAACCAACGGCAATGAATTGACTAAGTAGGTTGGTACTAGTCGTTAATGCGGCCTACATAGGAAGGAAAAGCACACCAAGTCCATCGAGCCATCCAGAGAGAGCGTGTAACACGGTCGTGGCCCTGATTCCCTCACGATGTACTTACCCAATCTTGGCTAGTAATATCCGGCCAAGTTTTTCATCACGAAGTGGTGGATTATGTGAGGACCTGTGGCACCCACTCCCAGGCTCCCTCATCATCATCATCATCATACTTGTTAGCTGAGAGTTTGGAGCTAATTTAAGAGCGACTACCGTAGGATGCGGCTCGACAACTTCAAGGGTATGTCAGCGAATTACATGCCATGCAAAAACTGCTTCGAACCTTGGGAGGTTTCTGGCATAAGAAAAAACAAGCCGTGCGAGGCGTGAACCCTGCAGGTATCGACCATCTACACTGCTAAATCGATATAGGTAATTTTCCCACTGCTGCGCCACCTGCTTAAACATAAACTGTGTCCTTTACAAGTTGTTGTTCAGAGTAAAACATCACTTTATATCCCTGGGAATCCGACGTCTAAGTTAGGGGCATCAGAAAATGGCACCTCAGCCTCTGCAATCAGCCCGTCATTTCTGAATAACATTTCTGAATTCTGAATAACATCGTATTACTGACAATCGTTGTCAGATTCTCTACCGCGCCACATTTGCATAAGCTCTACCATTTGGATGCGTGGCAAACACTGAATTCTTCGGAACCATATGAGTTCCAGGCGCAGGGTGCATGTCGTAATCTTGCTATTTGCACGCCACAGAAAGCTCGTTACCCTGTGCTTTAATGTGAGTCTCAAACATTCTGAAAGCTTCACTAGCTGGAGCGTTAGAACCTTTCAAATAGTACCTGCATTTTTAGGATAAGGGATAAAAGATAAAGGACGAGCCTTGCTCAATCCCTTTTGGGATGCGCCACGCACTCTACTCCAACGGGATGTAGTGGAAGCGTGTTGAATGCGTATTTGGCCATGCAAGATGGTCAGTCGATTAAAAAGTCAGTGCTATATCCTTCACAGACAAGTCTGGTACCAATTCACCGACCCCGGAGGGATGGGGGGGGGGTTGGTTGGTCTGGGCGGAAAATCCGAACCAGGAACTTGGTATCGGGTGCAGGCGAGAGTCGGCGCCTCCTCCGACTGCGCTACACGCACCCATTTTTAGAATACTTTGCATTTTTTGCAAACCGTAGTATTTTTTAGGTTTTAAACCTTAAGAGAAGCACAAATCAAACCATATTTCCACTTTGTTGAGAAATTACAACAAGTATTCAAGAGAAAAAACAAACAATCGTGTGTAATATGCAAGGTTTCAGACGAGTGCATGGCGTAATCCATATCGATCATATGTCAGAGAAATTATATTTTTTATGTTTCATGGGAACCCTTACCTTCTTCAGTACCTTTACTCTGAGCAAGGTTATCACCTCTCAAAGAGTGTATATTTTTTGAGGCACACTGAATTAGGAGCGCTTATGATATTTATTTATTTATTTTATTTTATTTGGAGGTGCAAGCCATTTCTTGCACAAGAGAAAGAACCACATAAGAAAGAAAAAAGAAAACTCAATATCGTCTTCGACAACGCCATGCGGTCGTCGGTCATCGCAACGGCCTCCCACTGTACGCTTCCTCTTTATGGAGGTGTAGAAAATGTTCCAAATAAGAAGATTTTTAGGACAGCATGCATTTTTCGCAAACCGTAGTGTGTTTTTTAAAGTTATAAACCTTAAAAGAAGCATAAATCAATCAATATTGTCACTCTTTGGAGAAATTGTAACAAGTACTCAAGCGAAAAACAGTCAATCGAGTATAAAATGCAAGATTTCAGACGAGTGCACGGCGTAATCCATATCGATCATATGTCGGAGAAATTGTGTTTTTTTAAAGCTTTTTAAGAGTCCTTAACTTTCCCACTACCTTTGTGTGAGCGAACTTATCACCTTTCAAACAGTGTATATGTACATTTTTTGTGGAGAAATTATAACAAGTAGTTGAGTCATTGAATTCTAAGTGCTAGTGAGCTGCTGTGTATATGGCTGCCTGTACCAGTTTGCATGTCCCTTTTGGTAGACGCATTCCTACACTGCTCAATTTCTCCTGCTGCTCAGCGAAGCAGTTTAACTGCCATTCGTTATGGAATTAGTCCTTGGAAGAGACGCACTAAAATTGGCATAAAAGAGAGCGAAACCGATCCCTTTTGCACTAAGAATAGGTTATAAGGCCCTTAAAAAATGATAGATAAAAAACATCCATTGCGCGACAGTGGCCCAAAGATTTGCGATGGGGCCTCGAATGCTATGCATCCTCTACAACCGATTTTTGCAGTTTCGGAGGAAGCCGAACCCGTGTATGAGAAATACATATCCTCCTCTAAAAGAGACGGAGAGTCGCTTTAAATGGGCAATTTACAGAGAAGAGCGGTCAACTCGTCAGAAGACGCCTTCAGGGAAGACGCCTGTACAGATCTGCGTTTTACGCTAGGAGGGTATCGTGATTCAAACTCGATGACTTCTTGTTCTGCAGAGCGCAATGTACTCGTTATAAAATCGCAAAAGCTCGGGGCTTGGTTATAGCTGTGTTCGAACGAGTATATTCGATTAATTATTCGATAAGTTTATTCGAATAATTGTTCGAATCCGAACATCGAAAGGGAGCCATATTTGAATATTGTTCAAAAATCGAGTAATCAAACTTTATTCGAAATTCGAATAATTTTGTTCGAATATTGAATAAACTTTAGAACCTCAAGCACAAAACCTGATTCGAACAAAATGTTGGACTACTTGAATGCACTATTTGAATAATAGACGAAAGATGGTGTTACTCAATTTTCGATCATCTGAAAAAATTTGAAAGCGAATAGATTCGTTCTTCCATTTGCTCAAAATTTTTCGACATCGAATGAATTCGTTCATTCATTCGCTCGATAAAAATGTTCGGTGTATGTCGCGTAAGTGAGCAGCATTGGTGGGTGGGAACGTCTAAACTAACCAGACCGCATGGTTGGTAATCTGTTGGGGTGGCATGTGTTCGGCGTGTGCTCTGTTTGGTTACTATTGGCTGGCGCGCTCCCACCTATCAATGCTACTCACCTACGCGACATGTACCAAATTTTCAAAAGAACAGCTATATGTGTGGTGAGACTTGTTGAGGGTCAGTGACTTAAAGAGTAGAAACAGTGAGTAGCGAAGCATAAGAGTACTGTATTGGCGCTGTGCTGAGCGTTTAACGCCTGTAACGGAATCGTGATCATGCGAACATGTAGATCAGTAACCCGATCGTCGTTATCACGCCACATCTCCTTTAACCATTTTTGACAGACGCAGTGACACGATAGGCCGCCATCATTAGCAACGGAAGGGGCGAACCCTACACAACAACACATCTGTCCCAGCGGTTGGACGAACACATTTCAACCTTTTTAGAAGTGGAAGGTTATTTCGCTGTTTTTCGCTACGGTTCGCCCTTGTAAAGGTAAAGCACGCACTTCGAGAGATTTCTTGAACGCTTAGCAAACCTGCTGTAGGTCTGATAAGTCGGCCAACAAACCTACAGCTTTCTTTGGCATTACTTAGGCTTATTATATGTGGACGAGTACAAGTGTATAGTTACATTGATCCTTTTGGCGCAATTCGTTATGAGATTGCTTTCTGGACAAGCGCAGTGCTTTTCATAGCAGCAAAAGCAGGAATCTGAGACTATCTGTGCTGGATCAAATGTCTTGTGAACTACCTTTGAAGGTCTGGACAGTCAACGAAGAGGTATAGTCAAAATAAACGATAAAGGATAAAGGACGGCGTTACTAAATCCCTTTTTGGATGCGCCACGCATTCTACTTCTACGGGATGTCGTGGAGGCGACTTAAATGCGTATTTGGCCATACAATGACTTGCGATGGCCAGCCGATGAACAAGTCAGTGCTTTGTCCTTCCCAGACACGTCTGGCACCAACTGACCGACCCAGGAGAGATGGAAGGCTTGGTTGGCCTGGGCGGAAAATCCGAACCAGGAACCTGGTATCGAGTGCAGGTGGCAGTCGGCGCTTCCTCCGACTGCGCTACAAGCGCCCATAGTCAAAATACTACAGTAATATGTATGAGGACAAAACTGAATGAAAGTATTGCTCGTCTTGTTCTACATGCTTGGCCATGATGATGATGGGCTATCTTGGCAACGTTGTTGTTTGCTGCTTAATTACTTACTTACACACTTTTTCGAAATTCTATAAGTGATTCAGTATTTGATTCAGTATTTTGCAAAATAGGGAAGAAAAAATTAATCATAAGGAAAACTGAAAAGATGCAAATTCCGTGACCAAACCCCGCACCCAGCTGAGAAGGTGGATTGATTGGAAATAGCAGGCATTTTTAAAGATGTTCATTTTTCCCAATAATTGCCAGTTATACTATGTTTATATCTACACTTCTTTCATAAAAAAGCATGGGAAGTCACACATATGTGTAAACTAATTAAGGCCAAACGTCTACCAAGTGTCCTCCACTGAATGTAAGGCACTCTCCATTGCTAGCTGCTGATCCGTCATCGTTCAAGAATTGTGTTTTTATGCAACGTAAAAATTTGGAATCGGTTTTGTTAAACAATCTCTATCGCAGGCGCTATTGGTTAGGTGGACCGTCCTGTGCAGAATTTTACAATTTCCACGTGATGGAAGCACTTTTTGGTTATGCTGATTTTTTGAGTATGTTCGCAAATTTCTTTCTGTGTAGATGCTATCGTCACTCACTACGAAACCTTTTTGGGTAAAACGAGTGATCTACGAATACAATCCTGCCTTTCCTACAACAACCAAGGATCGTTGTAGGACCGCTCCATGCCCCAATCAAGGGGATGCGTTTCTCGCTGCTGATGCCGCAGTCATTGTTCCACTTTCTTCAATTTCTTCACGGTTTTCGAGTTTGCTCGCGGTTTTTTAAGAACACTTTCAGTAGCAGCCATTTGAAAGTTTCAAAAAACCACAGAAAGTGCGGAGAAAGAGATCGTGAAACGTGAAGGCAAGCTTACGTGCCATTAACCAGCAGGCGCGAAAAACTCGTGGAGACTGAGGAAGGCACATTCACCCGTATTTGGTCCAGCAAGGGCGACGGTGGTCAACAGCTAAGTTTAGGTTTTTCATGATGCCCCTTCATTGGTATTTTAGGTTTTCGGATAGCTTTCTGAAGGATTAAACGGCTTTTGGGTGAAATGCATGTCTCTTTAACTTTTCGGGATCTGAAGAAGTCAACTCCTAAACGTAGGCCGCAATAAAGATGTATGCCAATCTTGACTAGGCTGAAGAAGGAAGACATACAAAAGGAGAAATGACACGATATAATAAATTGAACTTTTTTGCAAATTTTTACCTAAGAGCCTTCTGCCTCTTGTTAGGGGCTTAATAGATGTATATTTTTGTCAGGAAGTGATGCCGTCTATCGTTAGCTGACTACATTACACTTTTAAAACTTCACTTTAAAAAATTCTAAATCGAATTTCTGCTTTAGCAACTGGCCTTCCAGGAAGTTCTCATATGTATAGCGTGGGCTATTTCGCAGTCATTAGCTCCACTGCATGCTTGTGTATTTTGTCGCAAATACGTGCACGACCCGCAATCCTGAAAGAAGTTTTGCCTTTACGATGCACGCCTTTAGAGATGTATTAGAGACGTTCTGGACACAAGAAGTTGATGATTCTGTTAAGGCTCTGTTTCTATTCATCTAAGAGCATAGGTGAATTCAATGAGAAGACGTGGCGTTGAATGAGCAGAAGCTCCATGCTCCTGAAGGCGTTTTCTTAGACGTGGAAGTGCATTATTATCATGACATCACTATTTCCACATCACTACTTTCCTAACCCTTCAAAAGGTTTAGTGGTCTGTGACCATTCAGCGATTGGCCGCTGCAATGAGCCAATCATAAACAGGTTCGATACACCTAACCAATCAAAGCGCGGTCGCGCATTGTAATTGGGCGAAAGTGTGGCGCAATTGGCGATGATATGGCCTCGTTGCATCGTTTTCGTTATGTTTGCGTATGCGTGTAAGTTCGCGAAACGAAGTTACGCCCAGTTGAGCCGAAAATCGGGCTGACCCCCAGGAGGAGAGCGCGAGCCCGAGCTCGAGCATAGATTCTTTCCTTCAAGACGGACTCTTCTCCGCGATGGCGGTGCATCGTCGCACTGCCAGCCTCCAACCGTCCCTCAGCGAATTCAGCCTTCTTCATCACCTCTACACGCAAGTTTTTCAGTCTTCATTCTTGAACGTGCACCCGTAATCCTGGGTCAACCTGATTGAGGTGGACATTTAAGTGCGGTCGGCGGCGGGCCGTTACGCTTGGCGTGAATGATCGTCGGGACACATGCTTGAAGCGCGTTTAATCGTGCCGTAATTTCCTGATTTGGTCAACATTTCAATTAAGAATCGTCGTTGCTCTCAACCGATCCGTGACCGAGGTGGCCGCCGCCGCCATGGGGCCGGTGGCCCGGGGCCGACGACGTGCGAGTAATGTCTGACGACCTCTGTTCGCACCTAATCGGCGTCTTCAGGGATTTGGACCAGTGGTTGGCGCACACGCGTGTTCCAGACGAATTGCGCGCACACACGGAGATGACAAACGAGACAGTTTATTAATTGGGACGAGTTTTTCGCCGATATGGTCGATTACGCCCAGGCTCGCTACCGTAGCCGCCCTTGAGATGACAGGACGAATAGATTTTTCTTCTTCATCAAAAGCAATAAGCCTAATTCTTTATGCAGAGGGTGCTTCCACGGCTCATTCGCATGACTTTGAATGTGGATGTTGTGCTATAGAAAGAAGAGCAATGTTCACATGCAAACCAGGGCTAAAGGCTAAATGAATGCGGAATCCTCCAGAAATGTGACCTCTATTTCTTGTGATTCTAAACCTATTCTGATGGTTTGCCGAGGCTTCGGGATATATTTATCTTACAGATCAAATTGCATATTATTATCTTTTATTGGACAAGTGGAAACTCTTGTCTGATCCTAAAGGACGACTTAAGCGCTTCCCATGCAGTTTCACTCCCATATATTGCACCTGCCTTATTTGCTACCAACAGGTGTTCTGAGAAGCAACATTTATTGGAACACTTTTTTAAAATGATGATTCAGAAAACTTCACCATGACATCAATGGAAGGGCGGATTCTTCTCATGGTCGTAAGCTCATCCATCGCATTCTTAATTTGTTGCTGGAATATTATAGGCGCCGGACTTTAACTTTGTGTAACTATATACCTCTATGCATTCAAGTTTGTTCGTAGTCAACGATTGGGATTCGATCTTATTTACGGCAGATGCGCGTAGTATGTATGTAGCGCAGCCGGAGGAGGCGCTGGCTGTCGCGTACAGTCCTGCATTTCATAATTGTTGTAGAATGCGCGGCGTATCCCAATCGGATGTTGAACAGCGCCGTCCGCTATCCGTTTTTAGATTGCACAGTCGCCTATATTACGTCAACGCATTAGTCTAGGAGTTCGAATCGCGCCTGGAACTTTATGTAATTTTTTTTCGCAACAAGACAACCTTGTGATAGCAATATTCTAACACTCCTTTCACTGACCAGTCTGTTGAAGTTTTCTAGGTGCTGTATAGTAATAGCTCTTCAATCACAGTCTCTGATTGTTAATACTCCTCCAACGCAAATGCTCGAAGAGACTTCTGAATCCACTGTAGCATAGAGACGTAACGGGTCGAATCCAAAACGACACGTCGAACGTTACTATTGCCAGATTTCAATGTATTTAATATGTAGTGCTGACAAACCAAACCAACTAGAATTCCTACATAATTATAGGTGAACCGAATTTCGACCATCACTAGGAGTAGCTACCATTAAAATTGAATTTCAGCTCACGTACGTTATGTATACACCATTTTTATGCAGTAATTTCTAACGCAAATTAAGCAACTTTCTTGTTTTTTCTCTTCTATATGTAGTTCTCACCGAAATTTGCTCTTAGGAAGCCGATCAAGTGAAAGTTGCATCGCATGTGTAGAAAAGCCATACATGCATAGCCTGTTTTTGTTCGTTTGCAAATGGGGACATTTCAAAATGTTTATTTATTTATTTATTCGTGGAGATCCACGCAAAATAAAACAAACAGGGCAAGCATATATGTACGTTAAATGCCAGAACAGAACGAATGAAACATATATTGTTAGGCACAAGCGACAGACAACAGCAACAGTAGGAAGTAAAGTATTAATGATCATCCTTGGAGATACCTGTCAACAGCTTCTTTTGCATTGCCTTAACGATTTTCGTAGCGTTTTTCTTCGAAAAACTTTGAGCTTCAGTTCCAGCTCGATTTATGAAAAATGTCAACCAAATATTTCTTCCGGCTTTTGGAATTTGACTTCATCTGGCTACCACTTGTAGTGAAGCAGTTCATATGGAAGTATTTATGTAGGGGCAGAATGAGCCATGTTTTCCTGCCCTCTGGCCTTCTTCTGGTGAAGTTTTCGCTTAGTTAACTTCTCGCTACTGTAGTAGATTGATTATACCTTTGCGGATGCTGCTTATAACTTTCCTTCGCATCCCTGCGCACGTCGGACAATCACACCTGATCTGACACCTGTGCCTGCAGCTAGGGGAATGCACCACGTTTCTCGAGAAGGTCTTCTCAATCCCTGTTGTGACGAAAGGATCAAGGGGTAACAGTTGCATAGTTTTACGTACCGAAAAGCTGTAGGCTTGTTAACCGACTTACTAGGCTTAGACTATGATAGTTTTCAATTGAAGATACCTCTTAATGTGTACTCAATACTGACAAAGGTTCACCTTAGAAAAAAATGAGCGCAATAGCATTATATTCCTAGAATATGTTGCAAAGTTTTTATTCAACTGCTGGAATAGATGTGTCATCGTGTAGGGTTCGATCCCCTCGCGTGGATAACGCGGTCAGCGTCTCGCGCCTCTGCGCCACTGAAGAATAGCTAAAGGAGGTGTGCTTTGTAACGCCGCCTCGCGTTACTACGCCACACGCTCCTTGATCTCATTGGCAATCGATTGGTCCTTATCCCTCATGGACCCCGCACACTTCTGCGGCGAGCGGCGGCCACCAGCGCCGCTGAACGGCACGACTCATCGTCTGCGGGTGAGAAAGAGCAGAGCGCATAGAGACCAGGGATGAGCGGATTAACCGTTATCCGTTATCCGAATCCGGTTTTTGGGGGTTTTGGTCTATCTGTTTTGTTGTTCGTTATCCGGCAATTTTGAGCCGGATAACTAACAACAAATTACATGACTCCTAGGTTCGAACGTGGTGATGAGTGGTCTATGTAAAGGATTCTTTACGATCGTAAGAGTGGTCGTTAGAAACAACGGAAGTCATTCAGGGCTAATTGATGCATTTCCTCACGTGAGAATTGGTTACATAGCTTTAAAGATACCTCCATTCTATCCTCCCAGAGTCGCTAAGCATGTACCATTCATGAGGCATACTAAGCATAACACTGTTCATTCATCTCAAGTCATGCAAACCAAAAAGGCATATGAACTGCTAACAGCGACCGTTAAAAGTGCAGGGCCTGGCTCAACCGAATTTTTACTGCCGACATTTGCGTCGTGTCATATATGGCTCCATGACTTCAGCGTGTTCGATTTGCTTGCATGCGTAGAGGTATGCTTCAAGTCATATGCTATTGTGAACCACCAAACAAATACCGTAATACAGCAGTGAATACGAGCGAAAAGGGAAATGGGTTCAATTCGGATACAGTGAGGGAGCAACTTCTACATTAAACATTTTAGCGGTGCAACAAACCACTAAATAAATTTAGAATCGCGGGTGCTGCAAGACATGCAGATTCGTTATATTTGTGAGTTTTCCTGTGAAACTTCTGTATTACAAAGGAACCAAACACTCCCTTTTTGGAATGCGTCCGACAATTCTGCCCTTTTGGATGTCAAACACTTACTCGTGCTTATTATTGAGCGTCTATAGCCTCCAATATGTTGAAGTATTGTCTCTTAACAATGGCAAGAAGAAACTTCTGGTTTATTTCTTTAATCACAAACAGGAATAGGAGATTGTGTATGCGAGCTGATAAGACCCTTATGCTGAACCTGACTTTTATGCGGCTTAGATTTTTCTTTGTGCGCAGGTGTAGAAGCAGATATATCTTAGTCAAGAGGAGGCGATCGTAAATGCGTAATTTTTTCTCAAATATAAAAAAAAAGTTAAAAGGCCATAGTAGCTCATGTTTGTAAAATCTCTTCAAGCAAAAGCTGGACGTAAAGGTTAATAAGTACGTTCTTTCCTAGAAAATATTTATTTTTGCAAGCTAGTTGTGTATCTTATGATACATCGATGAACCATGTTTTGATATAAACGTACCATATCAAGAGGTTAGTAACTAGGGAAGAGTTTCGAATTCCCATTGGACTTCAAGTTGGGACTAGGACCATTAGAAAGAGATTGGAATGCTGATTACGAATATGGGTGTGAAATTTGCAAAATGAAATTCTGTGCGAGTTAAGACCTGCCGAAGTTGCTTGGCCTAACCACAGGCTGGCCGCGCGAAAAAGCTGGCGCGAGAGCGATGAGTCATAGTGGCTTCGCGCCAGCTTTTTCGCGCGCCAGAACAGGCCGCCAGTTGCTGCGGTGGTCCAGGGGTAGTGATCCCGCTCGTCACGTGTGGCATCGTCGGTTCGGTGTCCATTGCTGTCGGTTTTTTGCACGTCATGATTTATCTTCGAAATGATCTTTTATCCTAAACTGTGACACGATTTGATTAAATAGCCGGGAAAACTAGCATACACGTTTGTAAAAATGCTTGAGGGCAAACAGCTGCTGTGGTGACATTTTTATTCGCAATGGTCCCAAACAGACTCGTCATCAATAGACACATCTGACCCGAAAATTTCATCCGCTTCCACATCAAATGAGACTGCAGTACCGTCACGTAGAATACAGGGTGCGTAAAAAGTATTGACGCAGTAAATGGCGGTTGTGGAAGTAGTATTGCGCAGTAAGTTTTAAAATATTCTTTAGAGAAATATGGAAAATGATCTTGCAAACAGGACAGAATAAGTCGTAATTGACATCGGCTCCTTTACTGTGAATACAGGAGCGAAAACGACGGAGAAATCCATGAGCACGCGCCGCTAGTACTCGCTTGGATTTCGTCCCGTGCTTTTAACAGGGTAGCCTTCTGCGACTGGTCACTTCTGTTGAAAGTAACCCAGATCTCATTCTCCAAAATCGCCATAAAAGAGCAATCCAGCGGATTCATGTTTAAGCTGTGCTCGTCTGAGAAGCTGTCCACACATGCGCGCGTTATCTGTTTGCCGTTATCGGACAGAGAGTGATAATTTTGGATTTGAACGTTATCGTGCTTGAACATCTTGTAATCATCATCTGTTATGACAGAGCCGTGGCTGACGTTTAGGTTGCTGACCTCTTTCCTCACCAACCGTTTCGAACAGCGCCAAATTCTCTTGTTCAGGAAGTATTCAGCTGTCTGGGTAACAGACAAAAAAAAGGGCCACCGTAACGGTGACGATCATGTTTCTTTAGTTTTTTCGTGTTTTTTGAGCACAATACAGACAACAAAAATAACACACAAAAACCTAGAGGGGTAGAAACAGAAAGCTGGAGCTGAAACAAAAAGTAAGTGCGTCAATACTTTTTACGCACCCTATAGCTGCGGACCTTCTAGCCACCTTTTTCTCTTCACGAGTTGGTGCATCGTTGTCGTCCGGCACCCCAAATTCAGCGAGAAGAATGAACACCACCTTCCCTGATGGAAAGAACATAGTGAGCGAAGGAAAAGCATAAGATCGACAACATTCACGGCTCGCATATCAATCAAAAGTGCAGTAGGTCAAGGATATTTTGACCTTTCTCATCATACACACATTCCCTACTACTTACCTTTTTGCTTCACACATTTTTTGCTTTGTTCAATGGATGCCAAAGTTGTTAGAAACACCTCCGGTTGTTCAATATAAGATTTGGACTTTATTTGTGCAGAGTAGTGAATAAAAATGTCACCATAGCAGTTTTTTGCCTTTAATCATTTTTACAAACGTGTATGATAGTTTTTTAAAATCAAACACGTGTCATAATTCAGAATATAAGGTGATTTTGACGATTAATCATGATGTGCGAAAAATCTGGCAGCAACGGGGACCGAACCAACGACGTCACACATGACGAGCGGTAGCACTCCCTCTCAGCCACCGCCGCAACTGGCAGTCAGTTCTCAAAGCCCTTTATGACTCATTCCTCTCGCGCCAGCTCTTTCGTACGGCCAGCCTGCACTCGGGCCACCCAACTCGCTCAGGATTTTCATTTTGCAATTTCGACACCCAAATTCGTAATCAATATTCAGAGCTCTTTCTGATGGTCCTGGTCTTAACCTGAAGTTCCATTAGAAGTCGAAACCCTTCCCTAGTAAGAAGTGAAACGAGCGGTCAAGACTTCTTTCTCAACCTAATGCATTCTATAGGACACTCTTCTTTACGCATGGATTAGAGAGTATGAAGCCTTGCACGACTGAAGTACCGTAAAGATGTTGGAAAGGAATTTGCGACTCTTCTTGGTTCTGTTGATGGATTGAAGTCGAATTAGCTAATAAGGTGTGTGAGGTCGTTCGACCAGTGTTTTTCCGCGTATTCGACAATTCGCATGCAAAGTGCACTTGACGATACATTTTCTCGATGAAATATTCATCGCTTCTACATGGGCAGCGAACCATTTCGGCCAGCATTCATTGTCACTAAACAGGTACAGTAGCTAAATGTGGGATCTTCAAGCGGAGACTAAATGAATGACGCTGTGAGCTTATCGCCGTTGCGGTACTTTTATACCCATCAGTGCTCTGATTCCATCCATTTCCAAAGGAATCTGGAAGATGTCGAGCGCAAGCGCCAGCGTTCCAGATGTAATTTGTCATTTGTCATTTGAAGACGTTCATGGATGCCCTTGGGTGCTCGGTCGTGATGTCCTTCGGAATAGAAGTACATCTGGGAGCAAACATTCGATGAAGGAGACGGACACGTTTTGAGTGCGAACTGGGGCTCAGTGCTGGTGACGGAAACCTCTTTTCTTTGGACCTCCTTTCGAATCTGATTCGGCTCGACCGACGGCATTCCTAATTTGCCCCCAGAGAGTGAGTGCAGTTTTCTCGGCGCTAGGATATGGACGATTATTTCCGTGAAAAAACCTATCACCCCAACATTTAGGTGACACGTCTTGCGGGGGTTGCTGGAGTGGAAAGTGTTAATAAAAACGTTATAAACTATCTGTGGACCGCAATTTTAACGATTGAAAAGGTTCTAAAAAAGAGAAAGTTGACCATACGTTCCTCGCAAAGTTGCAACGTTAAAAAGAAATCCTTGGTAGCAGACAGGTGATATTTACATATTTCCCATGATTTTGCATATTCTGCAACTAGCATGCTCCACCGGACTCCATTCTCTCTATGAATTCACAGGTATTACAGGTTCAGCCCTCATCTAAGCTAGTCTTCGTATTGGCGTATTCCACTCGTTTTCTCTTCTTTTCTTGTTCTTGGTTGCCATTCAGTGAATCAACCTGTAACTTTTTCTTTTTTTAATAAAAAAGAGATGTACAAGGAATCTCGTTGAGCATCTTTGTAGCACGTTTTGGGCTTTCCTTGTTTGTCTATAGCGCTCTCGTAAAAGGTTATACTTTCAGTTTTGTCGTAGTCCTCTAAAAGGCACTGAGAATAGTACCCCTCCCACAAGGCACAATCCGAAAATCATTAGTTTTGTCCCGGAATTAAATTGATGCTTAACCAAACAACATTGTGGGCAGTATACCCTAAAGATGGGCGCGTGTAGCGCAGTCAGCGGAGGCGCCGATTGTCGCATGCACCCGATACCAGGTTCCTGGTTCGGATTTCCCGCCCAGGCCAACCAAGAATTCCATTCCTCCGGGTCGATGAATTGGTACCAGACTTGTCCGGGAAGGATAGAGCGCTGACTTGTTCATCGGCTGACCAATGCAAATCATTGTATGGCCGAATACGCATTCAAATTCCTTCACGATATCCCGTAGAAGTAGGATGCGTGGCGCATCCCAAAAGGGATTGAATAACGCCGTCCTTTATCCTTTATCCTTTATACCCTAAAGATGTCGATGACGGAATTGGAGCGCATGGCGCGTTCCAATCCAGTTGAGCTTTCCGACGTCTGGCACCTCTTCGTCTGGCAGAATTGTTAGAAATTCAACTCTTCTTTTCACTGCTCATAAAATGCAGGATGATAGACGAGGCTCGCGTTTTACCCGCTGCGACCCTCGGCGAAGTGAACTGCAACGAATTCCCCGGAGTCCATTATTCTTGCAATATAAGTGCGATGCAAAGTGGCGTTTGCATGTTTGTCCCTTTCTTGGTGATTTATGCTAGGAAGGTTTTCAAATAAACGCTAAGAAATATTCTCACCGAAGTTTCAGAAGTAAAAATGAAGTAATAGTTTCATGGACCTGCTCACATCAGATCGTACTTGTTTTAAAATCCAGAAATAGAAGATGAGTTGTTAACAGTTGTCTCAGGATATACGTTTCGTGTATAACTGTTTATGTTCTACCGTTTACGTCAGTGTTACTCCAGGCAAACGTAATCTTCGCTATCATTCAAATCGAAATCGAGACGGTGTAATCGAGTGCATGGCGCGATTTTCTCTTTCAATATAATAAATGTTTGTAGCGTTTAACTTCAAAAAGTGTGTTTGCTTATTGGGGCAGGTGAACTAAAAAATTTCAAGGAAGGCTATACTAAATTTTCCCTAAAAAATTATTCTAACCGTTTTGTGGAGTCCCTAGTTTAGCTTGTAAGACGTTGGTTTTGATTTGAAAGATATTCAATTTGACTTCGAAGGCGACAAGCTTGCTTAAAGTTTCCAATTTAATTTGAAAAGTGTCAAGCGTGATTTTAAAAGTGACCTGTTTGATTCCAAAAATGTCTAGTTTGAGCTGAAAAGTGTACAATTTGAGGTGAAAACGGTCTTCACGGTATCCCATAGAAGTAGAATTCGTGGCGTCAAACGTGTCAAACGTGATTTTAAAAGTGACCTGTTTGATTTCAAAAATGTCTAGTTTGTGCTGAAAAGTGTACAATTTGAGGTGAAAACGGTCTTCGCGGTATCCCCTAGAAGTAGATTTCGTGAGTCGGATATTTTCTGTCTTCTTCACTAATTCTTCGAAGCTATTGAAAGCTCCTTAGGCTGGTGGCTGCCTTCTCCAGGAGTAGGTCGTTAGCAGTGATGGTTCAGTGGCCTGGTACACGTTTACGGAACACTCGTGGGACGTCCTTTCTACTGAACGTGAAAGGAGCATCAGAAGCTCCCTCGTCCACCTCGGTCACCATCTTCATAGGATTTTTCGTAGTCAAATAGCAAATGCACGGAAATAGTCGTTGAACACAGCCTCTTTTGCTCATTTCATAACCATGCAGAAACATGTGGCCTCAAATTGGGCGAATTTTGGAGTTTTTCGATGGAGGAGTCGCAAAATTTATGGGTTGCAGTGGTTATAGAGACAAATGTCCACTGCTTACAATAAGCTGTAGGTTTATCTTTTTAAAGCTCGGTCAACCCTGGGAAACTTATTGGTCTGGAGGAAGCGCAACTGGACATTCCGCCAAAGGGGTCTGATCTAAGTTGTTCTTCCGTAAAGATTTCTAGAGCAAATTTCTCAATGTTTTTGAGAGAAAGCTCTACGGTACTCATTGCATCTTCTTCTTGGCGAATTAGTTTGATTTATTATTTTAATATGTTTTATTTCATGTACGAGCTGAAAATTTATTTAGTGTTTAAAAAGGTGAAGGAACACTTCTATCTACAGAGACTACTTGCATGCATTCTTAGCTTAACTGGGTGCGTGGTAGTGCAGTCGGAGGAGGCTTCGGCTGTTGATTCGGCTCCCTCCAAGACCAACGAAGCCTTTCGTCGTTCCGGGATCGTTAAATTGGTTTCAGAATGACCTCAAAACAGCAAAACACTGTCATGTATGACTTGCAGTGGTTGGCCACGTATAGGCCGACTTCGCATTCAAATCACCTCGGCGACATCCTGTTGTAGTATTAGGTTGTAAGGAAAGTATCCGCCACTTGTGCAATTTTTTGAATTTATTTCTCTTGTTCCATACATACAACAACTAACAAACATATGCACCATCCATTGTCATTTACAATATATTTCCATTTGTCAGATAATTTGTATTAGGTTGCCACATAAGTTCTGTCCGATTACGATAGACATTACTTTGTTATAGTTTTTTTCACGAACCGAGGACATAATTGTGTATAAACATAATTGTGTATAGTTTGTATACCGTTTTGTAGCGCTTGTTTCGCTCTATAAAACTCACAATACTGCTTTTAAAAAGTCGTAAACATAGCATCGTCTTTGTGCTGGACAAAACCATGGAAAAGATGCACTTCCGGGTATTAATGCTTCGTGAGTTCAAACTTGGCCACAGTGTGAGCGAGGCAACTCAAAACATAAAGTAGGCCTGGGGAGAGGACTCCGCTAATAAACGCATCGAGCGCAAATTGAACCAGAAGTTCCGTTCCGGAGAAGTGGACCTCGAAGACGGGGACCGTTAGGAACAACCACCCAAGCGTGATGACGGATGTTTGAAAGAAAGACAAGAACCCTCTGCACGAGAAACGGTACGCGAGATGGGAAGTGAACTTCGAGTCAGTCGTACAACCATTTCGAGGCACCTAGATGTGATAGGCAGGGTGAGAAAGGTGGATACATGCGAGGGAACAGCAAAGGTGCCGCCCGTTCACATGTCTCGCATCTGACCATCCGGAAATTAAACCAGTTGAGGTATAAAGTTCTCCCGTTTTCCGCTTATTCATCGGATCAATCGGACCTGACAGATTTTCATCTTTTCAAAAGTCTCGCTAGTTCTCTTGAGTGGAAAATCTTCTCCAACGAAACAGATATCACAATTGCCTCTAAGCGTTTCACTGGTTCTAGGGATTTAGATTTCTTCCGAAATGGAATTAAGGCTCTTGCATCTCATTGGGAGAGGTGCATTGATTGTAAAGGTTCCTACTTTGGTTAACCAACTTCATTTTCAGTTGAGATATTACAACGTAAATTTACCGTCGAAAATCGGACAGAACTTATGTGACAACCTAATAGATCCCGCTTGTGTAGAATTCCTGGGCTTTTGACAAAAAAAGAACTCAGCGAAGAACTTTTCATGTTGCTTCTTGTCGTCAAATTGTTTCTCCTGCAAATGATTAGGCATCGGAAGGAGCAGGTGGTGGTCCGTTGGTGCACGGTTCGGTATATACGGTGGGTGGGCCAGAACATGCCGCCCGAAACATTGCAGTTTTTTCGGAGTCTCCCTTGCAAAGTGTACACATGCATTGTCGTGAAATAAGAAGGTCTTGTTTTGTTTTCCACGGAGGGCTTCTTCCACGCCATCCAACTGCCTGCAGTAGACATAGCTAGTGACAGTAGTGTTTGCAGGTGGCAGCTCCTAGTGAATGACTCCTTTGCAGTTCCACCGCACACTGAGCATCACCTTTTTTGGGTGAAGTTCCGGTCTTGGTGTGGGAATTCCTGCTTCCCTGCGACTGAGCTAGCCACTGACGCCTTCGCGTGTGGTTAACGTAGACTACCTACTTTTCGTCACTAGTGACCAAGTTCTCCAGCCAAGAAAAAATCCGCCCGAAAGTTAAGCTCATGCATGCTTCCCTGCGCTCCTGAAGCTGGTTACCACTAAGATCATGTGATATCCATGCGCCATAACTGCATATATGCTTCCCAAAGCCATGCAGGTGACCAGCTATGGCGGGAGACGGCACTTGAGTTCTCATACCAGCTCACGGGTACTACGCTGGGGTTCTTCTTGAACCGTCTCCAGAGGGCGCTCCTCATGCACTGCAACTGACCTTCCAGTCCGCGGTTGTTCGTCAAGGTTGAAGTTCCCGTTTTTGAACGTCCGGAGCTAATCTTTTGCTGCGTCGTACGACACAGTGGAAGATCTCATCGTTTCACAAATGTTCCTTGCAGCATCGCTTGCTTCCTGAATTCGTGGAGCAGGAGCAGTGGAACCTGCTTAGCGATTTTACCAGTCACATTCGTCACGCAATAGCAAAAGCACGACAGTAATGCTATATTTATACCATGTGTCAACCTATGTATACAGATATATTGTAGAATATACATATAGAAGGTCTCCGAGCACCCAAAGAAAATTCGGCAAAATGCCAGACTGAGGAGTCGCGGGAAGATTTTTGAACCGCCTAATGCTATACTTCTCTATCTAAAGAATGACTACTCATTATTCAAAAATATTTATTTATTTATTTGCTCAAGCCATAGACAAATGTCTAGCATAGAGAGTGTAGGAGAAAATAAACGGAAACGAACGGTGGTGAAGTAACCGACAACAATGTAGACCACAGAGAACAACCATTCTTGATGTTGGGCGTTTTTATAAATCTTTTACGGGTTTGAGCAAAGATCTTCTCCATGATCTTTATCTTCATCTTTACGTTTGAAGACGCAGGTCACGACTAGGCGAGTCATGGCGAAATCTAGACCTCGAAGCAAAACACTTGGCAGCTCACAGAACATCGTATACCAAGCACTAGTAAACTTCAACGGAATTACAACATAGTATATGTAGGAAACGCTAGAAAATTTCGACCGAAATGCATAGCAGTGCAGGAAACATGTAAATTATACTGCAATGAGGAACTGATTTCATCAGGAAACCACTACGTGTTTGCGCAACGAAATCAGTTTTTTAAAGGAAAAAGCGGTAGAGAGAGAATGCTCTCATTGAGCAGTTTGTTGAATAACGGAAACCTTCTTATGGGAAAACCCTGATGACGAACCTTGACCCGGCTGCAGGTAGAATTTATTTGGAGAATTCATTAGATCAAGAAGCCAGGTCCGATTTGCCTTGTCCATATGGTCATGCCTCTCCTTACTGAAATTGAAGCATGCTGCTCTCCCACCAATTTTCACCAATGTTCTGGAGATTGATCGCTTAGTAGTCGTTATACGTTAGAGTAAACGACGTTCTCCAGTGACGTGACATTAGGGTCTTGAGCGCGTAATGTGGCTACGGAAGAAGCGGATTCTAGAACTCTGATGATTGATGAAGAATAAGACTTCAGGTAGACTTGGTCAGCAGTGGTGCATAACGCATACAATGGCCAACACAAGCTCACAGCCCATTACTCTTCAAATATTCAGGAGCACAGACTTTGACTCAGAAGTCTCCTTGGAGAACGAACAATGTGGCCTTAAACCAGCTGCTCCTGTCCGGTCATCGTGCATAGATGACCCGTTGTTTAGAAAAGTAAGCAGTTTTTTTCT
This sequence comes from Heligmosomoides polygyrus bakeri, assembly GCA_947359475.1. NCBI lineage: Eukaryota > Metazoa > Nematoda > Chromadorea > Rhabditida > Heligmosomidae > Heligmosomoides > Heligmosomoides polygyrus. The sequence goes on from OX375870.1 coordinate 12,083,258, forward strand.
GTGAAGCAAAGCTTCTGCGCGTTTCTCGATCACGTCTTCTTTCCATTCTCCGTGGTGCTTTCGTCAGTGTAGCGGAAATGAGAATCTTTTGGGAGTATTCGTGGAAATGTCACTCCAGCGCCGCTGACACCTGCTGTCTTGGCAGTTGAGAGGTCCGTCAGCTCACCTAGTCGCTCGCAGCTCAAGCACGACAAGTGCTAGTTCGTGTGGGTCTGCGTTGATGGAGTACTCGACTGACTTTCGTGAAGTCAAAGTGCATTCACTCGAATGAAAGGAATCCGTCGTTCAGTAGGGCACTGAGCACAGCATATGTGTTGTTCACGAGTTTCACAGGCACTTTGCATACACAAAAGTTTGGAACAAACTAAGGAAAGGTTCGCGATAGTCAATCCTTTTGTGGGATGCGCACTGCATTTGACTTTTATAGAAAGTCGCGAAGGTTCCCCAAATGCGTATTTGGCCTATTCACAGAATGGCTTCCAATGGAGAGTCGATCAAGATGACCTTCTCCGACACTAAGCTCCGTATGGTACGAATTCACTGACCTAGGAGAATGGAAGGCTTGGTTGCAAGGAAATGAACCTGAGCCAAAAGCCTGAATTCGTGATTCAGGCTACAAATTCCTCCTACAACATCACTACCATGCGCCCAATTCTGAGATAAATTTGAAAATTTTCAACCGGGAAAGAGCCTATTTCCTAAGTGAGCTGAAAACTTTTGGCCATAGTCTTTTCCCTGCGTATTTACAATTTGTTTGGCGCCTTCATAATGCACCAAGCTTTCAAGCAATTGCAAGCAATTGAATAAAATATACGGTTGGCGTTATTCGCTCTCTTTTGGCACATTGTGGAGGCAATTTTAATGCGTAGTTAGCCTATGCAATGACTTGCAGTGCCCATTTGGTAGACAAGTCACAGCCGTATCCCGCCCAAAAATTTTGCTACGAATCGCCCACCCGCTAGGAATAGAAAGCTTGATGTTGGGCTGGCGGGATCCGAACCCTAAATCGATTGGGAGTGCATTCAAATGTATGTATCGCCTTCGACTGTGCTACTTGCGATCTCATAAATTACTAACGAGTATTACTTCTCAGCGTTATGAAAAACATCAATGCTTTTCGGGTCAACCAAGTTCGGCGCCGATGGGGAAAAATAAAGAACGATTTTTGTCGGTCCCTCTTTGGAATGCGCCTCGCAATCTATTTATATGCGATATTCTGTAGGCTGATTTGAAACGTATATGGATAACACAATAAACTTCAGAGCAAGCCGAAGAAGAAGTCGGCATGTTATTCCTTCCAGGCAAGTTTAATATAGAAGGCTTGGTTGGCCTGGGCGGAACTCGAACTACTAAGGATTTCTATTTGGGGGTGAACGCGAAAACCGGCATTTCTTTCGACTGCGCTATCAGGATAATGGATTCCGCTGTTTGAAGTGAGGATCGTATGTACTTTTAAGAGAAGGTCACATTTTGAAATAGATATTGTCTGCTTAAAAATACTGGGAAATATTCAATATATAATCCAAACATTTTTGGGAATGAATACACTCCTCAATACAAAATTGGGTGTGGGTTTGTCTGTACTTATTAGACACATGAAATGCAAGGCGCAGATCATGTCAATTCCACGAAAATCGTAAATAGGACAATGGATAAGGATAAAGGATAAAGGACGGCGTTACTCAACCCCTTCTGGGATGCGCCAGCGCATTCTACTTCTACGGGATGTCGTGGAGGCGACATGAATGCGTATTTGGCCATACAATGACTTGCGGTGGCCAGCCGATGAACAAGTCAGCGCTCTATCCTTCCCAGACAAGTCTGGTACCAATTCACCGACCCCGGAGGGATGGAAGGCTTGGTTGGCCTGGGCGGGAAATCCGAACCAGTAGCCTGGTATCGGGTGCATGCGACAGTCGCGCCTCCTCCGACTGTGCTACACGCGCCCAAATAGGACAATGAAGGTCTCTAAAATAAATAGTATTATATTAGTTGTGAAGGCAATTATACATTATACGTCTGCAGGTGGAGAAGTTGAAACAACTATGTCCAGAGGGTGTCTATATTTCAGAGGCGCACTGTAGTCTCCATATCAAGCAACCGAAAATTATTTATTTATTTATTCATTTATTTATTCAAAGCACGATTATGATTCACGCACAGAAAGGCAAAACGAATGGAAGCAAGAACAAAACGCTATCACACATTCGTGAATTACGATCACATTTGAAAAAGTTCAGCGAGAACAGCTCTACTCCAAGCGTGTGTAGGCATTGTCATCATATCGTCATATCTACCAAGAAGCAGGTTCAGTTCCGTAAGGCTTCTATAAGTTTCGAAAGCTTTTGTAGGTCCTCACATTGCAACTGGAGCACGCAGTTTGAGCTTTCCTCTGGCGGAACTTGTCAGCTCCCCATCCAAGAATTCTTCTGTGTCATTGTTCAGCTTTTGATTGAAATTTTAGACAATATGATAAGATCTGTTCTTTTTCGCCTGCCACTTACTAGGGAAGGGTTTCGCCCTTCCATGGAACTTCAACTTGAGACCAGGATCTTTAGAAAGAGCTCGGAATGCTGATTACGAATATGGGCGTCAAAATTGCAAAATGAGACTCCTGAGCGAGTTATGGCCTGCCGAAATCGGGGCCTCACCACAGGCTGGCTGTACGACGCACCGGGCGCGAGAGTGGTGAGACATCGGGGCTCCGTAAGGCCCCGTTTATACTTCGTCGCGGCGCGACGCGATGGCCACGCAATGGAGCCAAATTGATTGATCGCGTCGCACAATCAATATGGCCACTATACGTGGCGTCGCGTCGCGCCGCGACGAAGTATAAACGGGGCCTAAGAAGGGCCCGTCAGCTGCGGCGGTGGCGCAGGGGTAGTGCTCACGCTCTCGGGTGCGTCGTCGATTAAATAGCCGAGAAAACTACCACACACGTTTGTAAAAATGCTTTAAGGCAAAAAATTGTTATGGTGACGTTTTTATTTACTCTGCCATCACAAATTCAGCGAGAAGAATGGACACCACCCTTGCTGGTGAAAAGGACATAGTGAGCGAAGAAAAAGCAGTAGATCAACGACATTTTCTTCTTCCTCATCATACATTCTACTCACCTTTTTACTTCACACATTTTTTTGTTTTGTTCCATGAATGCCAGGGTTGTTAGAAACACCTCTAGTTATTCAATATATGATTTGGACTCTATTTGTGCAAAATAGTGAACAAAAATGTCACCATAACAATTTCTTGCCTTAAAGCATTTTTACAAACGTGTGTGGTAGTTTTCTGGGCTATTTAATCAGACACGTGTCATAATTCAGAACAAAAGGTCATTTCGAAAATAAATTATGATTTGCAAAAAGGCCAGTCTTGGAGTTCCATGGGAGGTCGAAACCCTTCCCTAGTTAGTGGAGGCAGACCAAATAGTTAAAATCTCGGACCCCCGTTAGGAATCACGTCATAGCTCACCAGGAAGCGTCTCATCATCAGTTTTCTGGTGAAGCTGTTCTGAGTGCTTTCAAGAAGATCGATATCTTTCTTTTTGTTTGAAGTAAAGACCGTGGTTTCCGATTGTACGATTGGTCTTACATAGGTCTTGCAGTCGTGGATGTAAGCTCCCGGAATATTTGACTTCAAGAATTGGAATAGGCTATATATGAGGTATTTTGCTTTTCTCAATTGAAGGCTAGAGTTTTCGCTGGAGGAAAGATTTCTCGTGATTATGGATAGTTATAAAGACATAGTATATACGGTTATAAAGATATACTGTATACATAATAAATATAATATACACAGTAATCTTAATATATATTATTTGCCTAATGAGTGGGTCACGTTGTCAGTCACAGGGAGGAGAGACTGAAGCGAAAAGATGTCTAGGACAGTGCGACGTATGTCAGTCGGGTTTTCTTTCAGCTTAACTATGGGCGACTGCTGGCGAACTATATCCTTGGCGGCGGATCTCCAAGTTTACGATACATTCAGCGGGTAACGCATCAGTCCTAGTCTACACTTGCGCCGCTGCGCAGCGCGGCGCGATCGTCGGGAAGGATATCGACTGGGCGGCGCGAAAAATCGATATCTGTGGCGACCGTGGTGCCGCGTCGCGTAGCTGCGCAAATATAAACTAAGGCTCAGGGTATGAATGGAGACCAAGTGCTGAGCGTAGTGATTCAGAAGACGTGCTGAAGACGTCATTCACAGTGCGTAGAGATTCAGAAGACCTGCCGCAGACGTTCAACTTGCGTAGGAACTTCAAATAAGGGGAACCAGTGGGAGGGAGACCAGTGAAGAATATCAATATCGCCCAATGTGCGTAGGGTTTATGAAGACGGGTTACAGAAGCCGTGGAGGGAGAGTGACTATGGGATTCGGAGCATTATTGCCGCCGGACAGTAAACGGTATTGATATGTACCAGCGTACATGCGCTAGGAGGTGGATGGGCTTCATAGAAGCACTGAAGATTCTGCCCTACCACATCCCCCGCACTATTCCATATAGTGAAGCCAGTTTTTCACAAATGTAAGAAGGCCTAAAGAAGAAAGAGGAGGATTGATGATGTTCTATTCTCGTGGTTTGGTGGCGAAGCCCCCAAACAGACGTTTGGCTGCCGGTAGGCCGCTGAACGTCTGGTTATATAATAATAATTATAAGATCAGTTATCTTATTCAACTGAAGCAAAGCCAGTTCAGTAGTCTGTTAGAATGCTAGACCTGCTGACTGCTACATATCCTCCTATACGATTTTCCTCATTTCTTCCCTATTTATCTTTTCTTCGGAAATGTTGTGGGATGGCCAACGAAACCCTTTGGAGCATGAACTGGCAACTCTGTGGAGGCGCAGTCACTGCTGTAGGCAACAGCTGGAGAGTACATGGCGGGTACTATGCGTACGAGATGGTGCATGACATTTCAACGCGAACAGAAGAAGTAGTGGCTGATCGTTTGTTGAGCCCAGATGCGGCGATCCGTTCCGGAAGTGATGCGCGTGGTCACGTAGGCTTTTGGGTATGCTTATTCCTCGTCCGTAGGGTTTTGGATAGCTGGTTGTCTTGCATAGCAAGAAAAGAAAAGCGGAGGTTTCACTGCCGGAATCGGATTTGCGGCGTGCACAGCACGGCTACTCATCGTCACCTTCCAATTTTTCCAGCGTTTAGATAATAAGGAGTGGTGTGAGAATAACATAAACCTTTTCGTAAAAGGATGAAGATACATCGAACTTCTAGTTCAATGATTATCAGATTCAGGCATAAGCTCGTAGCGTTTTCCTCGAAGGGCTTTATTTAAGCGACAACTTTTTAATTGACAAACTGTTTGTATTTATTAGAAAGCACATTTTCTACTCTACAAAACAGTTTTATTTGTTTTTTAAGAATAATTAGGTTTTTTGTTATTTTTAGGATTGGATTACCCAGGTGCAAAATCAGCATTTTCGCCACACATTAACGCCGGCCTTCATTTTTTCCTCTTCCTCATTGTGGAAACGAACCAGCTGGAATACTTATCTGGCTTAGTTGTTTTCCGGTTTTTGGCTTCCATAAAAGGATAAAGGATTGCGTTACTCAATCCCTTTTAGGATGCGCCACGCATTCCACTTCTTCGGGATGTCGTAGAGGCGACTTGAATGCGTATTTGGCCATACAATGACTTGCGGTGGCCATCCGATGAGCAAGTCAGCACTCTATCTTTCCCAGACAAGTCTAGTACCAATTCAACGACCCCGGAGGGATGGAAGGAATGGTTGGCCTGGGCGGGAAATCCGAACCAGGAACCTGGTACCGGGTGCACGCGACAGCCGGCGCCTCCTCCGACTGCGCTACACGCGCCCATATTGGCTTCCTTACTTGCGAAGAAATGGATGCTCCTACTTATGACATGTGAGATCATCCACTGGACACGCGAGTATAAGGTTATTTGCCATTAGGGCCCGTTTTGGGTCGACTCAGCAGTCATTCTGCGGCATATATGCTTCCTTCATACGACCCTAAAGTGGGGTTAAAAATTGCATTTGCATAGAAGGAATTTGAAGGAAGAAGCCAACGTTTTTTCAAATGAATGGAGGTAAATTTGAGGAACATATCATAGTTGTGCCTGAATGAATATTCGAACATTCGAATTCGAATAATTCTACTCGAAATCAAATTTCGTATTCGAACGTTCGAAAAAATGTGATTTTCTAATCTATTCGAATTTGACCGCTTGAAGAAACGCGATTTTCAAACGTATTCGATTTCGAATGTTCGAAAAAACGCGAGTTTCGATTTTCGAATAATCGCAAATAGCCGCTATTCGAATATATTCCGTTAATTGAAATTTTCGGGAGAGCACAACTATAGAACATATTTAGTAATTTGTGCAATCAGTTAGACAACGAACTAGGCAGTAGGTGTTGTATTTCCACTGGAAATATGCAGTTTCAATATGATGGGCTAGCTCACTGAATTGCCTATACCTCAGTTTATGTAATTCTGTGTGAAAGAGAAATAAGTTTTGAAGTGATCCTTCTTCAGAATCCATTTGAAATTAGAATGCATAGCACGTTCCAGGAGCTCAGTAACGACGGACTTCGTCCGTCCATTCTATCTCATTTGGCTGAATGAGGGAGCGCAAACATAGGAAGCGTAGCTGTCGCGTGAACTCCGAATCGATTCAAGGTTCATATCTCACCTCAGCCAATATTGCTTGCCACCCAACGGGCTTCCTGGACGTGTCCGGAAGAATGTGACACACTGACTGTGTACGTCGCTGTGTGAGCCGAATTTTTACACATCCAGATTGCTTCTACGGTTTGACATAGAAGTCGAATGCATAGCACGCACTACAAAGGATCGGCATCGCCTATGCTTATCCTTTTTGTCCTTAAACTATGTCATTCAGTTCACTTGGGATTTATTATTTTTGTTTTTGATACTTTCATTATTCTTATGTTTTTCATGATAGTCGGGTTACACTAAAAGGTAATGCAAATACATTGTATGCAGGTTTTGTCTCTGAGCTACACCTGCATACTAAGTACGTGCTTTGTAACGCGCTATACCTGCCACATATGTCATGTTATTTTTATAACGATTGCATAAGGCAAACGGTAGAGAAAGAAATAATACAACATTTGTTCGCAGATACAACGAAAAAACAGAAAACGCACATCAGCAATCATAACGAAGTTAGCTTGGTGCAACGCCATTAAGATACCCAGGAAAAATCGCGTCTATACAAGATGATTTTCACACGGCTCTTCACCTGTCTTGGTGTTAGCAGGTACTGAATGCTTCTAGCAATTTTCGAGTAGAGGCTAGGTTAACGACATTGCTCGAGACCTAGTTTTAGGACGAGGCATGCATACACAATTTGGCAATATGTTCCTCCTCTGATGTGGGAAGTTTTCATCTTAAAGGATTTGCAAGGTTCGGGATCAAGTGTGAAATGCAGGAGCTTGTGAATGAGGCAGACATCAAGAACTTTGCGGCGGGATTCCAGAGAAGGAAGTCCAAGATATTTGTTTCTAATCGACGCCCTCGGTACTCGAGTATATATTAGGTTGTCCCATAAGTCCCCGCCGTTTTTGTCAACGCTTCGTTGCGGATTTCGCCGGCGGTCTCTCGCATAGCGCTATACAGCTTTCGAAAGAAAATGATTTGCTCTATCAGAGTACGTATTGCGTTTCTTTTTTCATCCTGACTTTTGTCAATTTTTAGGTCGTTGAAGTGAAAAGTGAAAAAGTGAAAAAGTGGCCATCGGCGCGGTAGTTCTCTCCGCTTAGGTTTGGAATTTTTTCGCAGTTTTTATAGCATTTGAAAGAAAATGTTCTGTAATACAAGAATACCAGACGTTCAACGGCCTCCCGGCCGCCAAACGTCTGGTTGGGGCTTCGCCCCAAACCCGGAGAACAGAACACCCCGAAAGTCTCCTTCTCCTCTTTAGGCCTTCTCTCATTCATTAAAAAACTGATTTTGCTATATAGAATGGTATAGCGGAATAGGGCAAAACAGGTCCATCACCTTTACTGGACCCCCCTTAACTGGCCCCTTATCACTGGTTCCCCTTTATTTGCAGCCCTTTTCTGGTTCACCCTTCACTGGTCTTCCCCTTCGTCGGTCTCTACTACTGCTCCCACCTTCACTGGACCTCCCTTTACTGGCCCCTCTTCGCTGGTCACCCTATCCTTCACCGATCCCCATTACTGGTCTCACCCTCACTGGTCCTCCTTTTATTCATCAACCCTTTTCCGGTCCCCCTTCACTGGACCCCTCCCCCCATTCACCGGTCCCCATTACTGGTACCTTCCTCATCGGTCCCCCTTCACTTGGTCCCCTCTTCACTGATAAACCTTCTACCGGTCCTCCCTTCACTGGACTGCCCCCTCCTTCACCGGTCCACCCTTCACTGGACCACTCCCCCCCCCCCCCCCCCCTCCTCACCGGTTCCCATTACAGGTACCTTCCTCACCGGTCCCCCTTCACCTGGTCCCCCCTTCACTGGTCAACATTCTACCGGTCCCATCTTCACTGGACCCCTTCCCCCTTCTTTAACGGTCCCCCTTCATTGGACCCCTCTCCCTTCCTTCACCAGTTCCCCCTTCACTGGACCCCCTCACTGGTCCCCATTGCTAGTCCTACCTTCACTGGTCCCTCCTTTCTTGGTCAACCCTTTACCGGTCCCTCTACTGGAACCCCATCCTTCACCGGTCTCCCATTACTGGTCCCATCTTCACTGGTAACACGTCATCTGAATCCGGAATCCTCGCGCGACATCGTGACACCTCTTCTCAACCTGAACGTCCTTTGCGCGACATTGGTGACATGTCATCCGTACATGGACGCCTGTCGACAACTACAACAGTTGACAACTGGTGACAACTACAACCCCGCCCCTTCCCCCCCCCCCCCCCCAGCACTTCTGTGCCAACAAACACACGCACACACAAACACACTCACTCACTCATCCACAGTCAAACGACCGTTCTCGCTTATATATAGTAGGATGTGTTGGTCCTATTTGCTCATTGGTCCTTTATTGATTTTAGGCCAACAAATTGGGACGTCCGAAGGAAAAGATTCATTTTTACCGACAGCTCTTGCTCTGTGGTAGGACTTTTTTGCTCGGTGTTACATGTCGGTCAGAAGAGACTGTCCTGCGCTTTAAGAAGTTGTGTCGCATTTATTGGCTCGTGCTGATTTCTGTCGAATATCAACAAAATTCCAAAAAAGGAAAATCATTTTCACCAACAACTCCTCCTTGTTCAGTTGTTGATATTCGACAGAAATCGGCATGAGCCAATAAACGCGACACAAATTCTCATTGAGCAAGACATCCTCTTTGGAACAACATATAAGACCAAGCAAAAAAAGACTTATCACAGAGCAAGAGCTGTCGGTAAGCATTCGGACGGAAAAGTCGGACGTCCCAATTTGATGACCTAAAAATCAATAAAGGGCAAATAAGCAAATAGGACTGACAAGTATTCTTGTCGTACAGAACATTGTCTTCCAAATGCTATGAAAAACTGCTCACAAAATTGCAAGCCTAAGCGGAGAGAAGCACTGCGCAGATGGCAACTTTTTCGCTTTTTTACTTTTCACTTTAACGACCTAAAAATTGACAAAATTCAGGATGAAAATAGAAATACAGTACAAGATCCGATAGAGGTGATCATTCTCTTTCGAAAGCTGCATAGCGCTATGCAAGAGACCGCCGGCGAAATCCGTAATGAATCGTTGAAAAAAAAACGGCGGAGACTTATGGACAACCTAATAAAAAACTATCTGTTCGAAGAAGAAGCTTGCAGGTGAAGTTGTTTTGCCCCTTCTGTATGACAAATATGTCTTCCTTTATATATGGCGAGAAAACAATTACACTAGACTCAACAAGAGGACTATATAATTTTTTTACACCTTTAAAAGAATTGATTTTTGTCTAGTTGCCAAATCCCTGAAGGTATTTGATGTCCGTAACAAAGCTAAGTTACACGTTGTTGGAATGTGTTTCCCATAATCAAGATTCTTGTCATAGTAAAAAACCAATTCTCTAGCTGAGTCTTCTGCCGATAAAGTGGATTCATTAATGGCATAATCATGAGGCTCTCCTGATATTTCAGAGTTTAGATGTCGAACGACTTTGTAAGTCATGAAAACCCTACAGGTGCTGCTCAATAAGATCGGGTGAGATCGCAATGCCTGAACTGCCCACTTTCATTTAGTTTTACCCACAAAGATATTTTCCAATATCAATTGCCGATGTACAGGCAGGCAAAATAACTATCGTTGGACACAGCTTACAATTCTTTTCAGAGCTCAGAAATTTGGTGCACTAAATATACGCTGCTAAATACATTCGAATCTGATAAAGCTTTTGACAGAGTAGTTTTGGAACAGTGACTTCGTACGACTTTTACGTGGCCAACACGGCTTCGAATGTGGTGGATATAATAATGATTTACGGAACGCCACAGGTGGCCCACTTCAGTCAGAATGCAGCAACCATGAAACCTCAATCGTGATCGGAATGGGGTTTTTATGTCTAATCGTCCTATTATAGTCTTGCTTAAATTTAGATATACTTCCCTCAAGAACCCTTCACAAGACTGCGCGCTCCAAAGAACCATAGAGATATAGAAGTGTTGATGCGGTGCCACATAGTCTATTGTGACTCTTTCTGGCGTTTGTGATGCTCTAGACGAAATTCCTCCAAAGCTGGGCCATCAGACGCTTCCACATGATTCCGGATTCAACTGAGGGTGGAAGTGGGATTGTGAGTAGTTGTTTTGCGGGGGTGAGGTCGTTGAGATGTGGCTCTGGTGTTGGATGATAACTGGAAAACAGAATGTGACATGGTAGCGGCTAGCTGCTAACGCTCCCTGAGGAGGAGTCGCACTCAGTGAACGCCAGCTGGAGCGCCTTCGCTATCGAACGTTCAGTGTCGAATTAGACTAATCTAGAGAGTGTGCTACGCTACGAACACCTCTATAACTGACAATGGTGGTAGCAACGGAAGAAACTACGGTAGACGAATTGAGTTACACCGATTATGTACCACCTTCGGTCACCTGATTCGGGTAAAAGCTTTTACACAAGGCGAGTAAGTACTCGATTTGATTTGGACAGAGTTCAGTGTGGTTTTAAAGATGTTCAGTTTTCCTTAATAACTGAATCGTCAACCTGCCTCATGCCTCACATATGATCGACCGAACCTCTTTATTTCGCATGACCTCAAACTTGGATAATTCAACCCATTAAACGCAATGTCATACGGTTTTAACATGAAGGAAAAATATACATCCGAAATAGCAATTTTTAAACTCGAAGAGGCCCCTAAAAGCGAGAAAAATAACGACAAAGAGAGAAGGCCTCAACCGCCCTGAAGCTGTGAGCCGAACCGGCCGCAGCCTAGCATTTTCTTTTATACTTCTTTTATACTTTGTCTGATCTTCCATCTGATTATCATGAGAAACGTACAGAATGTAAACAGAATCCTATTCTGTCATCGCCAACTACAACTATCATGAGATTTTACCACATAAACATTTTCAAGTAAATAAGCACGTTACAGCTACAAACATTACAGTTGCAGCTACGTTGTCTTGTGACAACAGTAGCCGCCCATTTTGACGTGAAAATGATATATTCATGTTGTTACAGGATGTTTTGTTACGATCAAAACTCTTGCGCCAGGCGGGACTCGAACCCGCATCTTCTGCTTTCCGGGCAGCGATATATTCATGAGTTTTTATTTAAAACAACAGCACATAGACAAATGCAGTATATTTTAGTTCAACGATTTAATAATAAAAAAATTTCAAAAAATTTATGGAAGTATTTAATGACCACAATCTGATACCCTACTCTGGATAAGGATAATTATAAAGGACGGCGTTACTCAATCCCTTCTGGGATGCGCCAGCGCATTCTACTTCTACGGGATGTCGTGGAGGCGACATGAATGCGTATTTGGGCATACAATGACTTGCGGTGGCCAGCCGATGAACAAGTCAGCGCTCTATCCTTCCCAGACAAGTGTGGTACCAATTCACCGACCCCGGAGGGATGGAAGACTTGATTGGCCTGGGCGGGAAATCCGAACCAGGAACCTGGTATCGGGTGCACGCAACAGTCGCGCCTCCTCCGACTGCGCTACACGCGCCCACCCTACTCTGACAAAGGCATAAATGTTCCACTGTCAACTGGAGGGCTGAAGTACGGGAGGATGGTGATTCTTCATAGGCTACTTTCGATGCGTAAAATTGTGATGTAGTCAGATGTGAGCTGTCGAAGCATTGCTACATAGTTGTCTTCTGGTTTATCTGAAGACTTTACCGTTTGTAACTTGAATCAGCTATGTAAACGCACTTCATCAGAAAGAATAGCCTGTTTAGTGTTACGTCGGCATAAGCTGTAACTGAAGGATATTGCGCCTGCTTATTCACCTTATGTTGGATTAGAGCATTAACATTTCGGTATTGACAAATCAAAAAAATATTTTGTGTAAACGCAAGAATAGCACAACCGGAGAAGACACCGATTCCCGAACACAACCTGAATTGATTGAAGTTTCGTGTGTCACCCATACCATTTAAGCCCACCACCTTTCCGAGGCGAATTTATCTAGGACACCTGCCTATAAAGAATTGCCCTGTAGATCATTGTTTAGACCAAACATATTCAAATTGCCTTCACGATATCCCTTAGAAGAAGAATGCATGGCGCATCCCAATGATAGGTCGTTTAGTGTCGGCCTTCGTCCAATTACTAGGAAGAATAACACTCCGATTCACTGTTTTCTTGTACTTCATGTCAAACTACAACCACTGTTTGAGGAAAAATGAAACGAATTTTGTGACTATACAAACAGTGTAGTCATTTTGAATGAAGGCGGTTTGCGTTGGTGAATTTTTTCAGAAGATTTCATCCATCTAAAAAGATAATTCTGGGCCCAGATTCATCAACGCGCATACCCACGGGTATGTTGGGTATAGGGGGTGGATATACCCACGATGTGGACATACCCACGATTCATGGTAAACCTTACCCGCCAAATCGTGGGTATATCAGTGGGTAAAGAAAACCCGCCGATCGTCGTGGCTACATCCGTATGCCCGCGACTCATTCGCGCCCCACTGACAAAATGACGCTCCAGTGAGATCAGCTGTTCTCGCGAGGCCTAGCTGTACCTTAACCTTGATTCCTTTCATGTATACGAATCGTACCCACTACCCACGGCTGGTAGCGAGTACGATTCCCTTACGATATCTCTACCTATACCCATTGCTTGATGAATCCGGGCCCTGTAGCCATCTGCGTACACAATGCTTTGGCTGAGTTGGGGTCCTGCAGCGAATGGCTGCGTCTAGAACGGAGTACTTAAAGAACCGCGCCTATCGAAATACTGTGGAACAAGCGGATGGAAGGGGGCAAGCCAGTTACCAGTCTGCAAATTTCCAGACATCTATCGCTGAATTTTATGCGACGAGTAGCTGCCCCTCCAATTCTAATTCTAATTTAACTACGGCCAACCGCAAGGTGGTTTAGGAATTATTCTCGCCATAGATATGAATCATAGTTATATGCAGGCCTACGTCTGAACATGAACTATCACAAACCAACACCTACTACTACGGTGAATAGAGCTAACAGAAGGTGTCGTCTATATGCTCAATGAATTCGTCTGTTGCACTTGGTTACTAAACTTTTTTCGGTTTTTATGGTGGATACGGTAATCGACACATCGGTGCCCCATCTGGCTGTAAAGTGAAATGAATTGCCATCAACTTTTTCCTGAAGATTTGGAGTAATTTAGCATCCCAATTTATTCGTAAAGCGCTATAAATCCACTGGATGTAATTGAATTGCTACCAAACTAATGCACTTTTGGGTTCTCTGAGTTTTTAATTGCAGTTGAGTTTCTGCTTTACACATGGACATTGATGCATGTCCTTCAATGCTGTCAAATGCAGTGGGCTCTGTTAAAGGGTAAAGAATAACGACGACCTTAGTTGCCTCCAATTTGGTGTGCGCCACACATTATACTTCAACATGATATCGTGGAAGCAATCGGAATGCGTGCTTGATCTATACAATGAATTGCTATGGGTATTAGTTAGAAAAGTCAGTGTGCAATCACCTCCCCCTCCCCTCCCAAACAAGTGTGGCACCAAATCGTCGACCCCAGAGGAATGAAATGCGTAGTTGGCCTGCATGGGACCGCAACCAATAACGTCGACGATGTTTTACGTGCGCGAAAGCAAACATCAATAAGTCAATCAATCAATCGATTTGAGATTCATGGGACAGCCCACGCCTGATCGAAGGGTACCTCATGCTCCTAATCTGATGGACCACTAATGATTTTGGCTGCGTCATGCATTCGATCTTTTTACATACCTGCTGGACCACTGGGTGCCCTCTTAAGTTGTTCCAAATTTTAGAATTATACTTTTGCCTCTTCATATACATAGTACCCACCATAGAAATTTGTTTTCGAAAATTTTCGAGTATTCGAATGCTTTCAAATGCTCACAAATTTCGAATATTCGAATTCGAATACATTCGAAAACGCCATTTTTTGAATATTCGAATTCGAATGAAGATCATTCGAATGCCCATCCGAATAGGTGATTCGAGCCCAATCATAGTGTGCACTACAGCTCTTCGCTGAACAATGGAGGGTAAAGAGAGACTTATATAATGGTTGGAATCGTATTGGAGTCCTCCGCTTGTATTGGCAACATCTCCAATTGTCATAGATCTCCATGAGTGCATGTGATGGGCGTTTGTCTTGTAAACACTCTGTCCCTCCTAGACAGAATTGACACCAGATGCTGATTCTGACTGGCAGGGAAGGGTCGTAGTACTTGTTGGCTTGGTGATGGTGTCGTTTGTCCAAATCCTGTGGGCATAACAGCGATGCATCTACTTTATGTGAGCAGTAGCACTATGTCTAATGAAGAAAGCAGCTTCGAAAAATGCTCTGAAAATTGGCTTTTCACTGCTGGTTCACCACTCCCCCCCCCCCCCCCCACCTCGAAAAGATGTTTGTTTTCTGGGCTTTAATCCGTCTCCCAGCGTAGAAGAAGTTCCTCAGTAAAGATGAATGATGCTGAGATAAAAAGAAGACACACAAAGAGCAGCGAAATGGCATCGATAAGAAAAACGCTGACCCTAGCTTTTTTTTACTTTCCTTTAAACTTGAGCGGCTTTTTTGAGAGCTGTCAGGAAGTGAAAGGTGGACCTCCGCAGATGTCTGTAATCTCTGAAAGATTGGTTTAAAACATACTCTCTGCAAATACAGAGCTTTTCGTTAAGATTATCGGAAGCATATAGCTTATTCGTCGCTTGAATGAAGGGTTTGTTATTGATGGAGATTTGGCTTACTTCCCTCCCCCTCCCCACCAAAAAAAGAGCGATTCTTAAGCAGCTAACATACTGCCAGCACTACACATCAACTGAACTTTTCCCAAGGTTTTCTAGAGGATTTTTAGGTATGGTTTTAGGCAAAATCGATTTTGAGTTTAAAAAAAAATCAGCACTAATACTATTGAGAAAATAGGTGTCTGTCAAAGCCCATAGTGTGTCAATATTGATTACCAAAATTAGATTTACACTTTTTATTCAATGCCTTTTTTTAAAAACTATTCTAGATGTGGCCTACAGTTTTCATACTCGTAAAAAGCCAAATAACAGAATCGCTAGAAATTTACAGAGAATTACACAACACAAAATCTACATAAGGTTTTCACGAGTAAAAAACATCTAAAACGAGACAAAGACATGTTAAGATCTATCAATTTTAATGTCATTATAAACGTTTTTGTACTTTGTTTTTTGTAAAGCACCAGCAATTTAAATATGATCCTTAATTTCTATGCCGGCAAACAGGATCGGCAAACACTAAACGCTTTTTAATTTTCGTAGGTACGTTTACGTTTACGAATGAGATTTTCAGTCTCAGAATTCCAATATATTTCTATGTATTAAGGATAGGTATCGAACTATTCGGAAGTGGTTCCGATTTAGACTATCATGACGGGCCACTTAAAAGGCAGTTTACATGTCCGGCTTGAAAGGTTTGATTCGGCCCAAGAAACATAAATGATTTAAAATGTGTTACTCTACTCGTCAAATACGACCTGCAGTGATTTACCTCCTTTACTGCGATTTTACATACTTCTGGATTTTACACCGCAGTTGTTGTGGGATATCAAAAATTGTGAAGTTTTTTTTTCGCCTAAAGTGCTCGTCGCATCGGCCATCGCTCCGCAAGGGAGCGCGACGGCGATCCGTCGAGGACCAACGCTAAACACCGCGCGCGACGCGAAAAAGTATGTCATGCCCGCGATGGGCGGGGGAAGCCGTCGCGCATGCCGACCGTCACTGTTGCGGCGGTCGCGGCGAAGTTTCATTTGACTACTCGACCGCGTGCGGCAGAATGGCCATGAACTGAGCGCCGCGTTGGCATCGCGGCGATGGAACTATGCCGCCGGCATAACGCTTCCACACCCATATTCCACAATGTCATAGGAATTTCTGTTACTTGAGTCTCTTGAGGAAATGGAAAGATCCTTGGCTAAATTGTTTGGTTCCACCGTTTTTTCTCATCTACTGGTTTCCTGTTTGCTTCTGGAGTGTAAACAACCCTTTGCAACTACTTCTGATTACTCTCTCCATAAAGCATTGTTGACGTAGTCTTTTACTTACAAAACCGATAAATAACGATGCAATTATGTACCTCTTATTGAAAACATTGAAGCAGTTTAGAAACCACTCAGGCACATAGCCGTTGCCTGCACAGGGCAGAGAAGAAGGGTTCAGTACAGTGTTGATTGTTCTCTGATTGTTCTGGCTTTTTAAGTTGTGAACTGAAGAATTGTAAGCTTGAAGTGTGCTTAATATATTGATAATTGCATCTGCGTAGGATCAATACAATACCGCTCATAACTAGTGTCGCATTTGGCGTCGGCGACGCTCTAGAGCGTCGCCGACGCTCGCGAGCGTCGCAGCGTCGGAATCGTTGGGAGCAGGAAAATTGGAAAGCCGAGCACACCGTTGGATTCGGCTCCTCGAGTAGAGTTCAGATCTCTAAATATTTTTCACCCTACTCAAAATTTGGCCTAGTTGCGATGATTTGTTTAATCGCGTCGTTGATCCCAGTTCATCGTAGTTTACACTGTTTAAAGAGGTCTGGTTTCAAAATGAACTATATATTCGGAATCCCCATTCAAAGACGTTTTCAAAGGTAAAGTAATTAAATATTTGTTCTCGATGAGTATCTCCGTTCACCCAAATATTCCAAACTGCGGCAGTTTCCCGTCGTCGTCCGAGATAATTACACCCACAGGATACGTTTAGCTGATCGCCCGCCTGCTCCACCCACAACTTGCAAAAGACTTTAATTTCCTCAACATTCTTCAACAAATCTGGATTCAGTATTTTACTGTGACCTCGTCGATAGTAAACACTGCTGAATTTGGTACTTTCTGCCATTAGATGTAGAAAACAATTTCCTTCATTTTAATGCTCTATTTTACCGGTACCAAGCTGTCCTAGTAAGTTTATTTCTCTGATACTTTAGGTACGTTAGAATCCCTTGACCGTGGTAAGGAAGAAGGTCCTGAAACCCTTATGATTATCAAATTTCGACCCACAAAGTCGCCCGTTTCGTCTGCTGCAGCGGATTTTTTGAATTTGGGAGTGGCTGTAGCTAATTTCTGAAATAAATTGAAGAAGCAGGCTTGTTTTCATTTTATAGCATCCTTAGCTGGCTTTGGTATAGTTGCAGTAGCTAGTACTGACTTCCTTTAGATCAGCTGTTTTTGAGCGCTTAAATGCTGCAAAAAATCTATATTTCTTTTTGTTTCCTCCCTTTACTCTTTCAGTTTACTTTAATTTGAAAAATAGACGCCACAGCGTTTTTATCCGAAAGAATACCTTTCCGCTGATATAACATAGTGGTTTTTTGAGAGGTTCAAGATTTTCACACTTTCCATCTGCCGGACTGTTGGATGGGATTGCTGGTCGACCTCGCAGAGCGCACCTCAGTGGGGTCGCGGACCTGACGCCCTAGCATCTAGGTGTGAAAGCCAGCGGTACCCGCGATATCTGTGCTCAGCAATAAGGTAGGCAACAGTGAGCCAGATGCGATCTCGCATCAGTGCTGCTGATTACAGACCTTTTCCCCAAATTGCTCTAGTTTTATCCGCTTTTTTTAAAGTCTATTAGTGCGCATATACTCCAATCAGAGAAAGAAAGATCAGAGAAAGAAAACCATAGTGGTGCTGGGTTGTTTAGCTTTTTTGCTTGTTAGCCCATTATTTTGTCGAGTGGTCGTCAAATAACCGTCTCACAACATTGGCTAAATAATAATTGGATAGGACGCCGCGGAATATTTTTAAGAAAGATTGCGTGGCGTATTCCACTTCACAGCGGGCTTTGAATGTTCAGTAACGACTAAAGTATATATTAGGGGGGGGGGGGCAAATGTAACGAGACACCCCATGCCGTGTCCATATATCTCGTGGCTCGAGTCCGGTTTCGTGCTCATCGTATTTGAATGTTTGTATGCTACTTACAGAAGCCCATCTGAGAAGTTACCACTTCCGCCCTGTCCAGAAGCATGCCAAAACCCCAGCCTGTCTCATGCCGAAACCCAAGTCTGACGAGTCGACCTGTGCCGCGCAAATCTCGCCCAATTCCCAACCCCGAGCAGCCTGGGCTCAATATTCACGCAAGATGAGAAGCACGTCTTCTACCTTAACGCTGCCAAGCAGCGAGTCTGGGCGAGGCCTTGTGACCTGTTACCGACCTTCGTTCGGCGAGATGTTCACGGCGAGAAGCATCTTTGGAGCTTTTTGGGTCTGCGCCCATAGATCGGTTTACCAGTAGCTGTTTCCCAAGAGCACTACGATGAACTCCAAGACCATGGTGAACAAAATAGAAGAGGTGGGCCAGCGACTCGCTCTTATTCATTCGCAGCGCTTCAAGAAGGTTCTCCTCTTCGACAACGCCGCACCCCATCGGGAACAAGTAACCACGGATAAGCTTGGCCAGCTGGGCTACGTTCACATGCCTCACCCACCGTATTCGCTGGACATCTCTCCATGCGACTACCACTACTACTTGAGTCTACAGGACTTCCTAGTCGGAAGGGACACAAGAACCCAAGCAGTCCTTGAGAACCATATCGAGCAGTTGATCAACACCAGGCCCAAGCAGTTCTGGAGGGATGGGATCAGGAAGTTGGCTGAGCGATGGCAGCAAGGTCCTTGCGCTTAATGGCAAATACACTCCTCAGCATCGTTGAGTTGTAATTGAGTTATAAAGAGATAAAGATTTTTTTCATTTTGTCTCATTACTTTTGCCCCCCCCCCCAATACAAAGGTAATAAGAACGCCGTTAGTCGTTGAGTCTTTTTTTAAAAAAATTTTAAAAGAAATTTTTGGAGTACGCCACGCACTCTATTATACTTTTATGTGAATAAGTAGACGAATGTCCTCCTGTGTCTCCTATTCTGCTTCTACAGGTAGCGTGGGTGCAGAATAAAAAAAGAATCGTTTTTCAGGAAAAAATATATCTGAGTACTATTTTCTCGCTCCTGCGGTTAGTTTCATAAATTGTATCGCACTTATAGTGGAACTACGACTCAATGTGACTGCAATACTCACAAGTAGTGACTAGCTGAGCTAACAATAAACTCTACGAAGTGTATCACGCATTGCTCAAAACGGGGTTGAATGCGCTGAATTTGGATCAAGATCACGAACCGTAACGAAGGCGTAGAGAGAGATCGGGAAAGGAGAGATTTTTCGAGAGTTCTGCGCCAGAAATAATACTAAGTCTGATTTCACGAAAAGAGCATGGACATCGGTTTAAAGGTCAGTGATTTGTTCTTTGGCAAAGTGCTTTGTAGCTATCATTTGTTCACTACTTTTTCGTGTCTCACATTCAGTTAAATGATACTGTTCTGATACATGAATAATATCTCCAAGTCTCAGCTCTTTTCTTGCTACATAAAAAAAGCTAGTCTGGTCGTTTGTCCATCCACTGGTCCGTCTAAGCAAAATTAATGGCCGCTCGTCCGACTGACTTCACATCGGAAGTCAACATCCTGGATCTCTTCCCAATGATAACTGAGCAAGATAGTAGTCAAAGTGATATGCGCTGGCCGGCATCATGTAGGGTATGCACATCACGTAGGGAACTCAATATTAGATTGAGCTCGAATTTATCTATTTAACTTAATATTGAGCACTTGTGCGCGTGGAGCGCGGTCCGAGAAGGAGCCGGCTGTCGCGTGCACCCGATACCTGGTTCCTGGTTCGGATTCCTCGCGCAGACCAACCAAGCCTTCCACCCCTCCGGGGTCGGTGAATTGGTGCAACACTTGTATGGTAAGGATAAAGCGCTAACTTGTTCATCGACTGGCCACCGCAAGTCATTGTATGGCCAAATACGCATTCATGTCGCCTCCACGACATCCCGTAGAAGTAGAATGCGTGGAGCATCCCAAGACGGTTGAGTCACTCCGCCTTTTATCGCTCATCCTTTATTGAGCGTTCCAAGTGGTAACCTCCCGAGTGTAATGACAGGAAATAGAACTAAAAACCGATAAATTGTGCCGATCGGTTGCGATGGATTTCTACGAAGCGCATACCAGTGCTAATTTGAAATAAGCGTAAAAACCTAAATGTTCAAATTGAGCTACCCTAATCATTTCTATTCCCTTCACATTTAGTTTGCGCCTTTTTTATTTTCGATTTTCAAATGCTGCTACTCTAGGCCGGGAACAAATTTTGACCAAGCCATACTTGAAAATGGTAAACTGTTCACAATACCTAAGAGGAGACCATCAGAACAACGACATATGCAGCTCTACATCAGCTCATTTTATTCTTCGCGAGGTTCATTGAAGCTGACGTGTATACAAGCTCAAAATGTGATTCACAGACTAACTCTCGATAATTAATTCTTTCATCTTTCTTTGATCAACCAAATTTCTTGAGAAAATGTTTCGCCTGAAACTAGATCAGAAAACATTCCTGTGCGACTATAAATATTTCAACTCGATCGACTATTTATACAGAATAGAATCCACCATATAAGCGAAGGATGCTAATTTGAAGGTAACCAATTACCTGTTAAGCGCTTAGCGTGAGCGTGACTCCGCGATGTCAATGCAAAATGAGGTCCTTCGCACAACATTCATACAGACAATAATATCGCGGAGGACCATCAAATGCGTATTTAGCATTTTATATTTCAATTTTGTAGACTAAATTTTTACAATATGACTCTCCACTGTAGTCACCGTGAAAAACGCCAAGGCGCACTAATAGACTTTAAAAAAAGCGGATAAAACTAGAGCAATTTGGGGGAAAAGGTCTGTAATCAGCAGCACTGATGCGAGATCGCATCTGGCTCACTGTTGCCTACCTTATTGCTGAGCACAGATATCGCGGTACCGCTGGCTTTCACACCTAGATGCTAGGGCGTCAGGTCCGCGACCCCACTGAGGTGCGCTCTGCGAGGTCGACCAGCAATCCCATCCAACAGTCCGGCAGATGGAAAGTGTGAAAATCTTGAACCTCTCAAAAAACCACTATGTTATATCAGCGGAAAGGTATTCTTTCGGATAAAAACGCTGTGGCGTCTATTTTTCAAATTAAAGTAAACTGAAAGAGTAAAGGGAGGAAACAAAAAGAAATATAGATTTTTGCAGCATTTAAGCGCTCAAAAACAGCTGATCTAAAGGAAGTCAGTACTAGCTACTGCAACTATACCAAAGCCAGCTAAGGATGCTATAAAATGAAAACAAGCCTGCTTCTTCAATTTATTTCAGAAATTAGCTACAGCCACTCCCAAATTCAAAAAATCCGCTGCAGCAGACGAAACGGGCGACTTTGTGGGTCGAAATTATGATAATCATAAGGGTTTCAGGACCTTCTTCCTTACCACGGTCAAGGGATTCTAACGTACCTAAAGTATCAGAGAAATAAACTTACTAGGACAGCTTGGTACCGGTAAAATAGAGCATTAAAATGAAGGAAATTGTTTTCTACATCTAATGGCAGAAAGTACCAAATTCAGCAGTGTTTACTATCGACGAGGTCACAGTAAAATACTGAATCCAGATTTGTTGAAGAATGTTGAGGAAATTAAAGTCTTTTGCAAGTTGTGGGTGGAGCAGGCGGGCGATCAGCTAAACGTATCCTGTGGGTGTAATTATCTCGGACGACGACGGGAAACTGCCGCAGTTTGGAATATTTGGGTGAACGGAGATACTCATCGAGAACAAATATTTAATTACTTTACCTTTGAAAACGTCTTTGAATGGGGATTCCGAATATATAGTTCATTTTGAAACCAGACCTCTTTAAACAGTGTAAACTACGATGAACTGGGATCAACGACGCGATTAAACAAATCATCGCAACTAGGCCAAATTTTGAGTAGGGTGAAAAATATTTAGAGATCTGAACTCTACTCGAGGAGCCGAATCCAACGGTGTACTCGGCTTTCCAATTTTCCTGCTCCCAACGATTCCGACGCTGCGACGCTCGCGAGCGTCGGCGACGCTCTAGAGCGTCGCCGACGCCAAATGCGACACTAGTTATGAGCGGTATTGTAGTCTCTTACAGTCTTCTTTCGTTTTATCGGTCTTCGTGGCTTAGTGTTCTGCTTTGAGCTAATTCATAGAATAATTAAATCGGGTCGCAGTGCGGCTGCTTTTGGACGATCTCTTCATAAATTCATTTATTGAGAACGAAAGCGTAAAAGATGCCTCAGTCTCAACAGGATGTCTCGTTGACGACGGGGTACTGTAGCTTTCCCGCTCGAGCTCAACTTTCGTGTCTAGTGATGCACCATCTGTGCTGAATTCAGGACAGATATCCACACCTGACCATTGCTGGAGTCTTTTCCGGGAGCTTGTACAAGACGCTGGTGCGCAATTGTGGCGAATACAATTATAGAACTCCTAGTGGCCAACTGCGGATGAACTAGCGGTGAACTGACGGGGCAACTTACCCACTGGTACCGGCTTTCCTCTGGTAGTTCCGCAGGATTTTATTCAGTAATGTTCTTTGAGTTTTTAGTCCAAGATGGACTGGTCCCTCGTCGCAGGACCCGCTCACATGGCCCAACAAATGTGCAAACTGCTGATTGCGATTGTTGACGCAATTGTGTATCACCACCACTTCTCTCTTTCTTATTTTTCACTTCACTTTTGTTCGTCTTCTCAAAGGTTTTGCGCTCTTTTTGTACATCAGCACTTTTGACAGGAAGCCAAATGTTTAGGCTTCGCTTAGCGGTTTTAATGGACACTTCCTACACAACCGCACAAATCGTCAACTACCCGCATTCGTCCGCAGTTCACCGCTAGGAGATTCAGAATCATCCTCGTCGTGGCCATAGCTCCAGCGTCCTGTTCCGGCGATCCCAGTTCCCCGACGCGGTGACGGGAACGTTGTCCAGCTCACTCTTCGTCAGCACCTCCTGTCGGTGCCCTCGGGTGAGCGTGGAGTGCCGGAGTGCTGGTGGCACTTGTGGCGGGTGTGGGGATGGGGAACAAGAGCGAGCGGGGAGGGGGCAGCCGGCCGCCGGCCGAGCCGAGTCGCCGACCCAACGTGTGGCCCTCCGTGGCATGATGGAAGAGCGCCGAGCGGGCGTGGCTCCGGCCCGTCATATCACCAGCTATCAATTGCATTGAACCGCCAGTCCCCAGCATTGTTTGCGTGCCTCCGGGGCCGTTCCCTCACTGTACTCCCACCCCAACCCGCTTCCGACGTCCTCGTCCACGTACATACACGTCCACGCGCCACCGGCCGTCTTCTGGATTCTGCCTCGCCTACACGCCACTGCCGAACATCTATGATTCGTTCATCATCTAATCGCTACCGTACTATGTGAAACGAATCGAACTTCACTTAGTAGTCCTCAGTTTAATTCGGTGGACTAGGCAGACGAACTATTCCACACAGCCACAGCTCGCTTGTCTCGTCGACGGCAGCGATGCCGGAGCAGGACGAGATGGAGTTCCTGCCGCAGGGTCTGGCGTCAAATCCGATCGTACAGCGACGAGCATCCGTATTTCACGATCTGATTACGGTGTTTCGCAAGAATACGGTAGCTCGAATGGGTCGCTCTACCTCCGATCCACACAGATATAGTCGAGGTCATATTCACTCCGAAGAACATGACACCATGTGAGGAACTTTTTCGATTCGCTTCCTTCCCAACTCTGTTCTTACTATCCTTTTTTATGCATATTATTCCCTCTTTTTCTGCGTGGGTTCTTGAAATTGGATAGAGCTCCTAGACTTTTAGAGAGCTTTCTGGGATTCATATGGCTGTTATGATCTGGAGGTTTTGTTTGCTGTGAAACAGCTGAATTTGACTGAGGCACTTAACTTTGTGAGTGAAATTTCGTCGAAATTGCTGTTCAAAACGGTTTTCCTGCTAGAGGTTTGTGACTTGTAGGAGCACAATTATTTTTTGCAAAATAGGTTTAAATAAAAATAAAACAAGAAAGGCTAACCAAGAAATACACCTTAATTTTTACGGTTTTGTTTGTGGATTTGGTTTGTTGCTAGAAAAACGAAAATGCTGCTGAGTTCATACTTCCAATTCATTCAGTTTGATATTCTCAGTAATTAAAAATTGCAAAATTCATTCAATCGTAAAATTGTTGTGACATTTCTTATAAGTTTTAAATAAATTAGGTGAAGAAGTCTTTTAGAGTTCTACACTCGAAGCGTCTCCATAGTTGCCAGCTAATTGTGTCATCTCCGCAAAATTTTTACAATCTTTGCCCCTATTTTCAACGGCAAGCTTCAGCGGTACAACAATTGCTTGTAGCTTGTGTTACAAACTATTAGTGTACTGTGTCACATCTTGCTTATTGATTATTATTGATTAACCGATGTACTAGATATTTCTAATATATTACCTTAGTATTTCTTCCCTTCTTCATGGCTTCTCTTTTATTTGAAAGTTTGGCAAATGTTTAATCATTTAAGCTAATCCTGTCACCTTTTCTGAGGCTCAGTTTTTTTTTTGGCGGAGTAATGACAACGAGAACGTACGCAATCGCAAAAGATTACTGTGTGTTTTAAAAACATTTGAATTCGGATGAAATTAGTTGAACTTTGAGCTTTATTGATTTTTATGGTCAGTTTTCACAAACAAGGTTCGTCTTCTTTGAATATCCTGCAGACAGCAATGGGGCACTTTAAAGGAATTTGGCTTCGAATACAGAGAAACCGAAGTTAAGTTCGATTAGATTCTTTGATTAATTTGAACAAAGCAAGATATGTAGCTTATTTGAAGAATTAAAGAAATTATGGTGTGTTTTGTATGTGTGTAACTATGATACGTTTTTATCTATTGGAATTTACCTCACAATTACTCCAACTTGGAAATTTGATTTGAACTTTTTTCTAGGGCTTGCCAAGATTGCTGCCATCATCGGTCATTACATAGCTGTGAGATATGTGCTTACTTCAAAAAGTTTACTTCTTATTCTAATCCTGAGCTTTTACTGCTAGCAGTGCTCTAACGAGAAAATGTAGAGATTTCTCTTGATGCTGCCTTTTGCCTGTAATGTTTTGATCAGATATGATCACTATGATTTATTGTTATTTTTAGGCCAAGTCAAAGTGCAATGACTCCAAAAGAATGCAGTTCCGCGTTTGAAATCACCTGGACGCTGATAATTTCTACACATTCTGATAGAGCTTAGATAGATCCATAACTAAATGTTTTAATAAAAAATATATTGATTAATAAACAAGCTTTACTTAGGAACAAAGCTGTTTAAAATAAGACTGTTGAAATTAATTATTTGAGAAGGTGTAATAGCAAAAGAGAATCACTACTCAGTGAAAATATATTATATATATATATATATATATTTATTTATTACACGTAGTAATTCTCATAGCCAAATTTAGTCCAAATTGTAGATTCGATAGCTTTCAACTGATTGTTCCGGTGCTAACAAATCACTCTTGAACTGCCTTTTTATCATCTGAGTGTAAAGTCTTCGAACAGAAGTGTTTAAGCCGGAACATTGCACTTTGCTGGCCGTCAGATGTTGTATTTCAGTAGAAGATAGTCTTGCTGTTAGCTGTGAACTTTCACCAGAATTATTTCTATCGATTTTATTGCATTTTCCTTCTGGTCAAGGTTGTTTCTTATTTCATGGAACCAGTAGCGTTTAGAAGTTTAGTGGGTACTTGTTGTGTTTGATCGTCTAAAAGTACGCCTTACTTCTTGCAAGCTTTAATCGAGAGTTGACATTTTGAAAAAAAACTCAAATGAAGAAATTTTAAAAATATTCTAGGTTTGCGAAAAAATCACACAATAGGGATAGAATAATTGACGATCTAATTCGCGTAAATCAAGACGCCACAAACATTGACACTAAGTTAGAAATCGAATTTCGTTGCAGAAAATGAGCCGTTCTAAGTCCTGAGCGCTGTTATATACTGCCAGGACCTCTCTTTGGAACAATTGGTTTTTGGCAGTCTAAAATTGGGTATGCATAAGTAAAAACACCATTTTCAAATAACACATGAAATTAAATATAAGCATACATAGGTAGTCCTGGCAATCGAAGGTTTTGAAAAACGTCGCATATTGGTAGTTTTCTGCCATGTCATCTATTACGCTGTTTGGAGAAAGTTTGACGTTTGCCGATGTTTCACGGACCTTTCTTCCATTTAGTTCAGGACTATTCTGATGAAAACTGATACAAAATCAATTGAACGCTTCATTTAAAAAAGCCAAAAATTCCTTTAAGAGCCTGAAACTGTCGGATTGAACATTGACAAATTTTGTGGAAATTAAGGCATCCCCTAGGGATAAAGAATAAAGGATGGCGTTACCTAATCCCGTTTTGGGATGCGACACGCATTCTACTTCTACGGATGTTGTGGAGGCGAATTGAATGCGCATTTGGCCATACAATGACTTGCGGTGACTAGCCGATGAACAGGTCAGCGCTTTATCCTTCCCAGGCAAGTCTGATACCAATTCAACCCCGGAGGGATGGAAGGCTTGGTTGGCCTGGGCGAGAAATTCGAACCAACAACCTGGTATCGGGTGCACGCGACAGCCGGCACCTCCTCCGACGGCGCTGCAGGCTCCCTAAGGCATCCTACTATAAACAATGTAAATTTAAAGAAGTTCGTCAGTCAACCATTGCTTGGGATGCATCACGCATTATACTTTCAATGGACATCGAGGAAGGCGCTTGAATGGGTATTTATCTTCTGGTCGTCAACAGATGGACGATTGAATGTTTTGTCTTTCACAGGCAAGTCTGGTAGCAATTAAGCGATCCCGGAGGATGAAAGCCTTGATTGGCCTGGATGGGAGCCGAACCAGAAACCTCATTCGGCGCGCAAAACAGCCATCGTCTCCTCCGACTGCTCCACGATGCGTCCAACATCTCATCATATAAGCGGATTATAGAACAGCTAATAAGAGGTAACTCATATACGGAAATATGGGCATATGGAGCGGAAACCAGGAGAAAGTCAGGGTTCACAAAATCTCACTCCACACAGCGTGCGGTCACACTTTTTCAGAGACCTTCGTTGCAGAAAATTGGAAATGGCACGCGATTGTGGTTGTGTTAACTGGGTGCGGCAGCAGTAAATTATAAGCATTGAACTCAAAAGCAATTATGAGCTTGTCCTGAAACGCTTTCAGATTGCCTCTACGGCATTCAGCAAGAGTAGAATGCGTGGCTATCCAATGTATATTTAATAACGTCTCCTTTTATCTCTAATTTATCTATTTATTTATTTGTTTACCTGCAACATGAACACACTTGTAAATTTTAAAAGAGAGATACCAAAAAAGAACGTCAGACAAACCGTAACCCTTCGAAGAACCACATAAGAAAATTGAGAAAAAATATTCTCAAGTTTCCATTAAGAACAATATATGAAGGCAATAGCAGCTCATTGACAAGCAAATCTATGCAGCTTGCCATTTGTCAAATTAAACTAAATCCTTTGCTAGCAAACAAACTTTGAAAAATTAGACAGGCAAACCTAAGATGTTTTCTTTTTCACTAAGTGGCTTCCTAAACTCTCGTAGGTTTTCATATGTCATGAAAATTGACCTAATTCGAGATTTTGCAGAAGGGATATAAAGTGCGAACGTTCTGCTTCTTGAAACTGTTAGTAAAGCACCAAGGGAGCACTTTGGCTTTTCTGCCTTTTTAACGGACCGTTTAGAAGTAGGCGACACAGAGTGACAACGCGATTTCTTCCTAATTCGAGAAGTCTCTCCACTTTGTGCATACAGAGTACAGTGCTTAAATTCGGACAAATCTAACTTTCTCTTTTCAAACACAAAATATAACCAAATAGAAAATTCTTTTGCACACAAATACAGGGATGTCTCTAGAGTAAAATTGCTCAGTACATACTCCGTCGCGGCGCGTGTAGCGCAGTCGGAAGAGGCGCCGACGGTCGCGTGCACCCGATACCAGGTTCCTGGTTCGGAATTTCCGCCCAGGCCAACCAAGCCTTCCATCCCTCCGGGGTCGGTGAATTGGTACCAGACTTGTCTGGGGAGGGTAAAGCGCTGATTTATTCAACGGCTGGCCACCGCAAGTCATTGTATGGACAAATACGCATTCAACTCGCCTCCACGACATCCCGTAGAAGTAGAATGCGTGGCGCATCCCAAAGAGGATTGAATAACGCCGTCCTTTATCCTTTATCCTCCGTCAGCCGCAATGACCGCCTCCTCCTTGGCCTGAAGCTCTCGCAAGCTCTCCCTAAAAGAGTGCGGTCCATATTTGTGAATGCTGCTTCAACTGCGGTGCGAATAGATGTGCTATTGGGGTGCCTCGTCTTGCTGGCAACCCTTTCGACTACGCTCCAAAACATGGTAGTCCAAGGGATTCAAATCCGGGCTATTCGGAGGCCAGAACTCCTTACACCAAAACATATCCAAGATATCAGACAGCTGCTTTTAGACTGAATGGCTCGTGTGAGCCGATGCGCCATCCTGCTTGAAGACATAAGGCTTCCCTGGGGCTACAGCCGCTATCCATGGTCTCAATACAGTCTGGAAAACTACCATATCAACTTCTTGGCAGACAGTTTGTCCTTCTCGTCCTTTCGTTTCTCTAGAATCAGCGCCAGAGCTTTTTCCACGACTGCCGCAGTTGCAGACGCACGATCCCGCGAATGGGTTTTCCTCGCCGGGTTCACAGAACTTTCCTCGGACCCCTCAAAAGCATCGTACCTGGCACAACATCGTAAATGGTTGATCTGTGGTACCCGAACAAATTATCTAATTATTAGGTTGAGCGAAAAGTCTTGCAACACTTTACGCTACTGCCTGTTAAATTTGTTAAAACTCTTACAGCACTGATCTTATGTGGTGACGTCACAGTACATTCTCGAAGCTTCCTCAAGCATTCCCCTTCACTATATAAAGCCTCGTGGAGTACGAATACAGCAACAATGTCAACGATAAGCAGCAGCATCCTACGACCTATAGTCTACTACGAATTTCTGCAAGGCCATTCCGCAAGGGCTGCAGCCTCCAACATCAGCGCTGCATTCAAGGAGGAAGTCGTTCACTGTTCCACAGTGGCCCGTTGGTGTCAGCGCTTCAAGGCTGGAGATATCTCTCTCGAAGTTCGACCTCGTTCCGGACGCCCTCTGTTGTGGAAGAAGACAGCTTGTGCGAAACATTCAAGGTGAAGCCAAATTCAACCACTCGCGAATTGGCGGCGACACTTGGATGTACGCAAAACACTGTTGTCAGGCAGCTGGAGATCCTTAGGTACTGCAAAGTTTTGTCGTCTTGGGTACCACATGAGCTGCGGGATTCAGTCAAGGCATGCCGAATCAGTGTTCTGAGTGGCTGCTTTTTCGCCTACACAGAAAGGGCTTTATGAAGAACATTGCTAGCGGTGAGGAGAGCTGGGTGCTTTATGTGAACCATATCCGCAAGAGCCAATGGCTCCCACATGGAGAACCGGCTCCAAGACAACCGAAACGTGGACACCACGAAAAGAAGGTTCTTCTGTGTGGCTGGTGGAACTCAGAAGGCACGCTTTACTGGGAGGTGCTGGAGAGTGAGACCACAGCTACAGCATCTGTCTACTCTACCCAGCTCTAGAGTTTGGACGACACCATGCGCCAAAAACGTCCAGAACGGGAAAATGCCTACCTGCTGCACGGCAACGCGCATCCTCATGTCGCAAAAGTGACTAGCGAGAAAATCCAGCGGTTAGGCTGGGAGGTTCTGCCCCATCTCTACACCGTACTCTACAGACTTCGCTACTTCTGGCTATCACCTGCTCAGAGCCCTGAAGCAGCACCTTCGAGGTAGAGAGTTCGATGATCGACGTCCACTGGCAATGGAGGTTTCTGAATCCTTTTCCTCCCAGTGCTCGGAATTCTGGCGGAAAGGAATTGAGAGGCTGCCTGAAAGATGGGGCAGAATCGTAGACTGGATGGGGAATATGTCGTGCACTTAGTTTTTGTTTTAGCAAATAGGGACAAATTTGAATATTGCTGTGTTAGTGTTGCAAAACTTTTCGATCAACCTAATATGACTGCCGATCGTTGGGTCCTCCAAAACAAGGGTCTGCCTTTTCCACTGGAGACGTCTGCCGCCGGGCGGTGTCGGCGATTGTGGGAGGAGTGCGAGACAAATTGACGAGAAAGCCGAGAATAACACGCTTAACACGTGTTCGTGTTAATCAGACTGCGTTACGTTTTACAGCGCTTTGCGAGCGGCCGGTGGCTCCGACTGGCCCAGGCCGAGGAGGCTCACCTGCCACCATTCCATGGGTTGCCAGCGCTGCCAGAGCGCTGGCCGCAGTGGAAGTGTGGCAGCAGCAGCAGCAGCAGCAGCTCCAGCTCCAGCTCCAGCTCCAACGCTGGCAGCAGCAGAGGCAGCTGCAGCAGCTGAGCTGGTTACAACACGACCGAAAACGCGCTGTCCGTGTTTTCATGGCGGTTGTTTTGTGTGAGGGGCGAAGCGCCAGTGACCGATGGCCATCGAGCATCGAGCGAATATCTCATTAAGCGGTCGGAAATCGAGGGGAAATTTCCGTGCGGTCTGCTTCTGAACGCCAAAGCGGAGCAGCTCCAACGTTTTTACGGCGATTTCACACCGCTGGATACTAAGTAACTTCCGGGGAAAACAAAAGAGCGCAAAGGGAGCGAAGCCGGAAATGGTCAGCGACTGCTCTGTACTACATGTCTCCACAACGGCTCCTAATTATAGTGCGATTCCTTCCGCCAGAGTGATCATCAATAGCACGACCACTTCAGAATTTATGCAACTGAAAGATGACGTCCACTTAACACACTAAAAGGGGTAAAACATGAGCAAAATTCGTTTAAGCGATCTATCCGGTGTTCCTGATAAAAAGTCGCCGCGATATGGGTCTTATCAGGCTAATTTTAAAATATTGGACATCTTGACATTCTCGCTTTTCTGCCCTTTTTATCTCAGCAACACACCTTTTAGTTATTTTATGCAAAGGTCATTGCACCGTTTGGGGCGCCATTTATTTGTTTTCTATATTTCTTCAGGAATGAATCTACCCCCTTCAGACTAGTGAACCAGTCATTTCGTGGCCCTGTTTTTTTAGAAAGATCTTATATCAACTCATTCACACCGGAAACTGAATGGTCTATTGGCCAGTGGGCCGAACTGGATACAATCGATATGTATAATCGCTAGCGACGCCGTTTGCCACTGCGCCTTGTGCATCCACCTAAAACAGAGCTAGGCAGTGTACTTATGACCTCTCTTATCATTTTTGCAAAGTGAAACAATTCAATTCCTTTTTCATAGCAATGCTGGGAAAGTACTTAAAAGTGTGCTGCATTTTAGATCATTAAGACAGATGGAGCCCTATACTGGGCAGATATGAACGTCTTCTACGCCTTCGAGAATGTGCTTCATTTCTTCGCGATTCCTTCATTCCATAGTTGCATAGTACGCGTACTTACATACATTTGAGGAATGCTAACTTAAACAGACTTCATTGCTAGTCAGAATTTTTGAAGTATGTAAAGGATATCAGTACGAATGACACTCTGGAGGTGAACATCTGGAGGAACTAGTGAAGTAACGGATGCGCCATGTAGTCTACTCTTCACAAAATGTCCAATGTCACAAAATTGCCTCCGCGATATCCCGTAGTAGCCAAAAGCGTGGTGTTTTCTAAAAGTCATTTATTAACGCCGTTTTTTTTACGTTTTTATCAGTTTTCGTACAAGGCGAGTGGCTGCGCAGTAGCAGAAGCCTCCTCCTCTTGCGTGCCCTCTGATTCGATTTGTCGTTCAGCGAAACATAAAACATTGACTTGCCGGACTCTTCACCTCAGGTCATGTTGATACCGAATACACGTTGATTTCTTAAAGATTCAACTCCGTATAAAGAAAAAACGAAATAAAAATAATAAAATGGGATGCGGTCCTCGAAATATGTAAAATGGGATGTATACTGCCTTATAAGTGGCACTTGATAACGTCAAACTTTATCCTCTATTACTTATACTTTTTTACTTTGTCCACTGTATTACCCCTATTGGAATTGAAATCTGAGTAATTCATACGAATTATGACAGAAAACGAAGGTATTGAATAACAAGGTTAGACATTTTACGATTTAAACTCCGAGAAACCTCAAATAAGGTCATACATTTCGTTCAGATTTGCCGAACCATTGCAAGAGATTGCTTAACCACATTAGAAAATGACTTATGTATTATTGACTAAAATCCGAAGAAATTTCTGTACCAAGTTCAATCGATAGTCGCTATGGGGATTTTCGATTTCCGTTGTGAAAGTCTTGCACAGGTATTTGCTACAAATGAGCTGAACAAGGCTCTTTGATGGCTTTTGGCAATTCCACAAGGATTTCCGTGTGGGATGCACTTTGCACCGTAGTCCCAAAGCGATATGAATAACGCCTTGGAGTTCGCCGGTGACAAGTTCATGAGTATCAATCATATGTGAAACACACGTGTTCTGACATTCTAGACGCCCGATGAGGACATATCTCGTTATAATATGTCAGCTGTCTATTTAAACAGCTCCAGTATCGTTTCTGGATCGATAGAATAAAAAAGCGTTTAGCTCGGACACTGCTTCCAGTTCTGCAAATGATGATCCGTAGTGAAGCTGTTAAAATACTAGCAAAAGTTATGCATTGTTATTCTAACTAGTCTTCTGCCGAATTTCCTAGAGTAGTGGTGAATCTAACTCTCTAGTCGGGTAATCCTGCTTGGTAAAACGTGATCGGTAGCACTAAAGCACGAATGTGCATTTTTGTTACATTTACTGTACTTCCCTACTTTTCACACAACACATTTTGTACCAAAGAATCACTAGCAGCCTTCACTATATAACACGCTAGATTGCTGTAATCACACTATATAAAAACGCGCTAAGCTATGAGTCATACCATCGATCATAAAATGGCGAGGGAAAATAGCGGGGAAAATGGGGTAAAATTAGGGGCGCGAAAATAATGAAAATTACCCAGACGTCTTTTACCTGCCTGAGAACTTCAGCCCTGGGGAAATCGAGGTCCCTGAACACGAATCTGTAGTTCGTTCTTAAAGTAACGATTGCGATCAATGGATATTATCAAACTATCGATTTTTTGTGGATGTCGTTCATGCAGTTCGAAACTTCTGCCCGGGGGGTAGTTGAGGAGAGGTCTTCTATAACACGTGCCTGGGATTCAGTAGACGTGTCATTCACGTCTCCCAATGTGCTGCCTGGGATTCAGCAGACGTGCCGAACACGTCGCCTAACGTGCAGCCTTTGATTCAGTAGACACGTGTCGATCACGTCGCCCAACGTGCCTGGGATTCAGTAGTACATGTAGCACAACGTGCTTAGGATTCAATAGACGCGCCGGCCCAACGTGCGTGGAGACCGAAAACGTCGCCCAACGTGCCTGGGAAGGGAAAAGACAAGCAGAGCAGTTACCTTGAAGCGAGTGATCTTGGCTTCGGAGCACTTGTAAATAATAAGCATGCTAGATTTGATGAATACTTACTTTTTACTGCATTCATCAGAAGTTAAGAATATTTTAAAGTTTTAAGTTCAATAAATTGATCTAGCTTACAATCCCGTTTGAAAAATACTAACACACTAAGAAAATGCCGGCTTTTACGAAGAGAAAACTTGGAGATTTTCAAGTAATATTTTTTCATGCTTAAAGGCTATTAAACTTTTTGTACTTTTTTAAAGCTGCAATGAGTCGGGTATTTGTGCTTTTGAAAAATTTATCAAACGAAAGAATGAACGAATTCATTCACTCATCTGAATTATTTTGAATTAATTAACTCATTTTGGATTATCGGGAATCGAATGAGCTCGCAAACCCATCCGAGTTAGCCCACCTCCAGCTACGGGACTAGTGGATCACCTCGACCCCATCACTAAGGTTAGCGTTACTATGCTCTACGACATTGCTTCCTGACTCTTTGTCTCCTTCGGAATTCACTCCTGTAGGATGAAATGGCGTTTGAGCGAGTAGTTTTTCAAATGAGCTCGAGTTTTCCAGGCTCTGACGAAGGCGACATCGCCGAAACGTAAGCCTAATAAACGGTCGATTCCAATCTTGGTCTACAGCTGAGAGCAACTTACGGAATATCTGGTCGAATGAGCTCCATTTTTCATTTATTTGAATTTTCGAGTAGTCGAATAACTTGTTCGAATCAGGTTCTGTGCTTGAAAATTCGAAGTTTATTCGGCATTCGAGTAAAGTTGCTGGGATTTCGAAAAAAGTTTAAATGTTAGATTTTGGGTTAATATTTGAATGTGGTTCTTTTTGATGCTCGGATGCAAACGAGTATTTGAAAATCTATAAATATCAATAAGTTTGAATAATTATCCGATTATGTTTGTTCGAACACAACTGTAGTAAGTAGTAATTATTGTTTATATTCTTGTTGAGAGCAGGTTAGATGGCAGATGGCAGTTTATGCTGGGCAACATTCTTTTGGTACATGTCGCGAAGGTGAGCAGCATTGGTAGGTGGGAGCGCGCCAGCCAGTAATAACCAAGTAGAGCACAGAGTGAACACATGCAGCCCATCAGAGTACGACTGTTTCCGTTCTCTTTGAATAAGAATAGCACGCTCATTCAGCGCGATCTGATTGGATGACGCGCTCCCATCTCCCAATGCTGCCCATTTCCGCGACATATACCTTTTTTCTAGTACGTAGTCACACAGTACATTCAGTAGCAACCTACACAATTTTCATTGATGACCTACTGAAGAATAGAATAAGGTTTGAATACTCGCTTATTTACCCTTTTAAACAAGGCTGTTCCCAGTTCGCATAGGTCCAATTTTTCGATCTGGTACGAAGCATAATATAAAAGGATGAATCTTTCAAAACGGGAAAAGAGTAATCCTGAAACATGATTTTCGGGAAGCTACTTGTGGCTCGAAAGTGTAATCCGGTAAGTAAATGAGGTCTGTGTGGATTGCGCGGTTTGCGATCTATTTCAAGTCATTCATTTTGCTTTCCTTCAACTTTTCTAAGATTGCTAAGACAGATCCCTACTGTTGTGTTGTTGGATTCTATTGATTTTAGACGCCGAAATGCTTTAAAGCTAGACATGATAGCCTAATATCACTTCGTTCAGTTTTGTTTCTAGATTTCATATGGTTTTAATGTAAATTTCGTACTTCAAACACATGTTTACAGCGTCTTGTGATCTTTTTTGATACTCAGCGACTTTTAATCGATACTTGGCCGATTTCTATTGCTTTCGGCCGATTTACATCTTGCTTCCTCATACTTTGGAATGAAGGGAGAGTCGCAGTCCATTTTTGGACATTTTTAAACAAAAAAACTTGCAGGTGTTAAACAGTTTCTGGAAATGCTTGTCCAAATGGAGCCCTTAAAAGTGAAGCCGTTAGCACTGATAAGCTAAAAAGCTTGATTTTCGCTTAATTCCAGTCTACGCTTTCAGCTTTTTTATTACAAGAAATTGCCCGAAACATTGAAGGGAACAAATTAAATTCGTTCATTTTCAGAGAGAGCGACGCGTTTCTAGGCAAATCGGACCATAGGGATGAGACAGATGAGGACGGGAAACCACTCACAAGACAGGTTGGTCATCTACATTCTTTGTAAATTGTGTTTTTACGATGCTGTTAGTTTTTAGAATAGAATTAGAAAGTTCTTTAGAAGGTCTTTGGTAATGTGACCCATATATGCTGCATCAAAAGAGTTTCTAACGAAGTTGTTAAGCGTTCATAGCGGCAGGTTTAGTGGGTTAGATTGAGCACAGGTTTGCAAAAGATCTTCTCAAAAGCGATTTGTCCCACATCGCCTTTCACAAATTGAATGCATGTTATATTGAGGCAAGATACAAGTAATGGTTAGAG
The DNA here is from genome assembly GCA_947359475.1 of Heligmosomoides polygyrus bakeri. NCBI lineage: Eukaryota > Metazoa > Nematoda > Chromadorea > Rhabditida > Heligmosomidae > Heligmosomoides > Heligmosomoides polygyrus. Next base: position 12,119,659 of record OX375870.1, read on the forward strand.
TCGTTAAAGTGGCTTGCATGGGGAGGTGTTGTCAGTTATTTACTAAAAAATTCTTAAAATTTTCAGCGAAATTCAGAACAAAATGTTTAAAAAATGCTTAATTTAATGCTGAGTGCTGTTTAATTTATACCCTAATATTTCTGACAACCACAAATCTCTGTAGAGGCGCGCTTCGAAGATAAGGCGCATACTCAAAAGTAGAATGCATAGCAGCGACAGGAGAGCTTCCCTTGTCCAGGAAAAGAATACGTATCGATTTTTTCTGCAAAAATCCATGTCAACCTCAAGCACATAATGACATTTGGTTGTGGTTGACCAGTCCTGGCCACATGGTCGCACCTGAAGTCGATTTGTCCGTGTGAGACGCTTCATGCTGTCTACATCAGTCTCCTTTTATGCTCTTCATCAATTTCCTTGCATCAATTTTTCCGCATTAAAAAATATAGGAGAACTCTTTATGTATTCAACTTTTTATTTCATTTTTATATACTCTCAAGCAGTGAATAAGTAGTACTTGTGTAGACTAGAATGAAATCAGTCGCAGGAATGAATCCTGCTTCGTCTGCCTTTTAGAGCCTTGCCTGCCTTTATTCTTTATTTGCGGAAGATCCATTACATTTTTGAAGGAGTTTGGAAACTTCCTGGTCTACTATGTTTCAATTCTGTGTTAAGGTGCTCCTGGAGCGGATACGGCAGAAAAAGGAAGTGATCGGAAAGCTGCGATGTCAGCCATGGAGTATGACGCGGAAAAAGCGAACGTTGAAGTATCGCTTTTTTCTTTCAGGCTAGCTGTTGTTGAAGTTTTTGCGACACCTACTCTTTTAATATTCTCAGACTTGCCCAAAAGTACCTGGAACAGCATGAGTCGCGGGTATCGCGAACACACCTGTATATGGAAGAATTTCGAAAACGAATGCGCCTGGCGAAACGGAGTTTTTCCAATTTCAAGACCTACTTGATACCGTGGGAAGGAAAGATCAAGCGGATTGAAAGTGAGTAGCTCGCTTTTTCGTCCAGCATTCTTCAGTTTTCATATGGTTCATCGTTATAACGGCGAAGATGAGTTCCGCATGGGAGTTCGACTCCGAACCGCTAACGTCGCCCGTCAGGCTCTGATTTTTTATGGCTCCCCTGAGTAATGTCGGCAGTCTAAGCCCTGACGCGGAGGAAAAAATCACTGAGCAGTTGCGATGCAGTGGTCATTTAAGAGTACAAAGCAAAGGCTTCAATTTCAGGTCACTTCGGTTCAGTGGTCTCTTCCTATTTCACGTTTCTACGATGGATTGTGTTCGTTAACGTAATTATCACGCTGATCATCTTCGCGCTTGTTGTGCTGCCGGAGGTGGGTCCTGTACAGATTAGCTGTTGAACATTCTTATGTTACGGTCAGCCGGCATATAGTAAGTTTATGAGGCGTTGAAGTTGCTTAGAACGTAATGCGCTTTTTTCATGAACACACTTTCTGCGTGATTTGACTCAATGACCAATTTATTGATTAGACTTTATAGTCGTGCCCTCAAAACTTTTCCGAATATTCGAGAGATTTCGAATATATTCGAAAAGAGCTTTTTTCTGAATGCTCGAACTCGAGTACGTTCGAAAAATGCGAGCTTCTGCTATTCGAATGAATTCGAAAAAAGCGATTTTTGAATTTTCGAATTCGAACAAAAATCCACCTAAAAACCTTGTCTGACACAGCATACTGACAACACACTAACTCACCATGCCAAGGTTTCAAAAAGAGAGAAGTTGGGAATTGCTGACATACATATTTCATAGCTGTGGCTCTCTAGAAAAACGACTCATCAGACTATCACCCAAATTTTCTAATTCCTTCGATTCGGCAATTCCCTTTCGCGAAAATTGAGCGACTCTAGTTTATCCGTTGTTTAATGTCGTAAAAGTTTTTTTACTATTTTCTTCAAAATCAATGTATATTATTACCATATATTAACGGCTGGAATGGCTTTAATGGTCGAGTCATTAATTTAATTTACCTTTTAATTTTTAAATTTGTATAAATTGAACGACGATCCGCACTTTGACTAGCCCAAAGCAGTTAGCAAACGATTCATCGTACTCGAAGTTTGTATATCGACGTTCGATTCTGAACAACATGTATTCCAATTCCCATATTTTCAGTAATCGATTTCAAGCAATTTTTCAATTTTCGCTTAGTTGTTATTTGAAATCGGAAGACCATCGAATGCCAAAAATCAAATCGAAAAGAGCCGAGAAGAATTGCAAACTAAGAGTAACCGAGTGCTCAATAATTCATCTTGTAGAAATTCTGCCGTATTCTTTTATATTTTGAATGAATTTAGGTGCAATTCGAGTTCTTAATTGAGAACTGATGCCACGTCCACCCTACAGCCCTCACTTAACGCCATCAGATAACCTTTTATCCAGTCCCTTTAAGACCATTTGAATAATAAAACTACTGATTTGTTAAACCTTTTTTTCTTAAAATTTCAAACTGTTAGAAATGAATGGCAATAATTCTTCGGTTCTAAAAACCAAGGCTTCTTCGAATGTGGAATTTTTCAACTTACCGAAAGATGGCAAAGGTCATTCAACAAAATGGTCAACGATTAATGTTGTTAATAAAAATAAATTATTTTAAAAATTACTTCTAAAAATATGAAAAAAGACATCAGTTGTCGAACAACCCAATAGTAGTGTAATATCCAACATCAACGACTCATATCAGCTTTTGTTTCGCTGCTGTACTTAAGATGAGCGATGATGACATTCGGATTGTTACGCTATAGACGCTTGGTTTTTGGGCTATCTAGCCGAGTCGATGGGGACAATTGGAGACGAACCCTGGGTTGGAGATTAAAGCTCTAGCGGCTGGTTTTCAGCGACATAAGACATTATCGTTACTAGCATCCAGCCGCTGTGTCCGTTTTTCCAGTTGCTCCTCCCATATTAATCAGTGTTTTATTACGTACGGATTTATTCGCGTTTAGACGTTGGCTGATGCGGCAGCAGATGAGGAACGACGAAACCGGACCGAGACTCGCAAAGAGATCCCGGCCAATGAACGTGTACATGCGGACGAGATCGCCGTCGTCTGGCACTACGATGTAAGCATTTCGGCCTTGCACCTTACAGAAACGTTACCTTCTACACTGTGCGCAAGTTAAGAAGAGAAAATGAAGATACTTGTCGAGCATTGGGCCATCTGGTGCGTGGAGCGTATGTAGTACGGAAGACACGCAGTAGAATCACAGCACGGACAGTTACAGCTATTTTATTTACTTCACCACCCGTCAGAGCGGCCTCTCGGTCGCACTGACGGCTTCTTGACGGTTTCGCCGTAGTATTATCTTTTCATATTCAATTGCAGCTGAATTCTATGTCATGGCTTCCGCAGGAAGAACAACTTAACTACGTAGAATGGGGCAAGTTAGAAAGTTTTAGAAAAAATGAACCACAACCATAAATAACCTATAATTCGATAAATATCGGTTGATGGCGATTGAAACATCAAAAGCGAACTTCAGATTTGTGTTCAGCGACCTTGCTAACCCCTTGACTATCCCAAGGCTAAAGTTTCGGACCGCTTGAACGACATCCACAGAAAATCGATACTTGGATCAATATCGATTGGTGGCGATCGTTACTTTAAAACCGAACGTCAGACTCGTGTTTAGTGAACTCGATTACCCCAAGGCCATAGTTTCGGGTCGCTTGAACGACATCCACAGAAAATCGATAATTTGCACTTCCACACCACGCGCACACACACATACACACACGCTTCGCTTTTATATATAGTAGGATGCACAGCTGGCTTTCTAGTAATAACATCGCCACTTATTTACTTACTAGTTAGTGTTGAAATCAAATCCAAGATGGTACAAGTTTTACTAACCGACTGATGCTTCGGCGATGTCGCTGTCTTCAGAGTCTCAAACGCTGGTAATAATTTATTAGTTTAATTACCCAAGTTTGAGGCTCTGGAGAAAGAGACATCGCCGAAACGTCGGTCAATCAATAAAACTTATACTATCTCAGATTCAAGTTTAACGCTACAGTAAACAAGAGGTACATCGATCAGTGCCGAGATTTATCGAATGTCGAACTAGATAGTTTATTGTAGAAATTGCATTCGATTTGCCTTCCTAAAGAAACCTCGAAATACAGCCGAATCCGGTCGGCAGGAACCCAATAAGTACAAAATCAATCATCGATCCTTGGAACATTAGACAGAATATTCATGAAAACTTGCGCACACGTACTACTTTGCGGTTAAGTTATACATTCTAAGAGTCGAACGTTTTTGGATGTGTGCTATGCGCATTGAATTTCGATTAAATTTGCCATAACGATTGTAACCTCCAGCAGAACCACAATCTAGTTAGTCACTGCCGGACTACTGTTGAGTTTATGTTTCTATCCTACGTTATATGTATGTAGCTGTAACTAGGTAGACAAGAAATGCGCTCTTTTTCTTCGCAGTGTACGTAGGCGTTCACTACTGATCACAGTGTCTGGTATGCGCCACACATCTGGCACCTATCGCGTGGGCTTTGACCGAATGAATGCGTGTTCAGACCAACTTTGTTACCATACTAAGCACTGTCAATCGATGTCTTCTATATGATTCTACTCCTATAAACAGGTCCGATAGCCGACCTGATTTTGAAAATTGATATGCTCGGTTCAGTTTCATCGATTTCTTTCGATTTTCTTGCCTACGTCACAAATGCATTGAGGATCGGCATATAGTTTGAATGTGCTCTGTGGTTTAGTGGTTTTAGAACAATGAATGATTTCCTAAATTTCAGGGCTATCTTCGATACTCACCGCTGTTCTATGGGTATTATTCGGATGAAGAATTTCTAGGACAAAAATATCCGTTGCCGTTGGCATACTTTCTGGTCACTATCTTTATATTCGCCTACAGTTTCTTTGCAATATTGAGAAAGTGAGTTCACGTTACTTCTAAAAATTTATTACCTTTGTAAATTTACTGTACTGTTTAATGTTCATTATTTTTTCTCCACATGATTATCAGATGCATGATTACAACTTCCCTAATTCCATGCATTGTTTCCTTGCAACTTCTTACGGGAAACCTGATAGATAAGAAAGTCATTCGTCTTTCACCTGCAACTTCTTCCGTTCACTTCATTTAAGGCGAACAATTTGTCCTTGTTTCGTTGCCAAAATGGCCCAGTGGCTACAGGAACGTGAAGCATTTCGAATTCTTACTTAAAGCTTCAGTGTGAGAGTTACTGAGATTCGCTGAAAATAGTCTTGGTGTTTCCTAAAAGTGTCATTTTTTAAAAGGAGCATGGTTGCACGGTCTGAAGAGACCTTCAGCTTCGTCACGTGCGGCTCAACCATTAGAGGTGAGCCTCTAGAGGGTCCTGATAGCGCCATCTACTTAAGACAATGGGCAAGGCCTATTTATGACGACAAATCTAGGCTGAGCAGAGTAGGTATGGCTTTGAAACTCTTGGGGATCACCCAAGAGTTTCAAAGCCAAGGTGATAGAACGGATGCGTAAGTGCACGCGACGCAACCGCAGCGAAACTGAAGTACTTATTACGTACATCTTACCATGCCCGGTGCAGAACAAGAACCCAAATTATTCATTCTGCTTACAAAGGTTGATAGGAAAAGAAGACATGCTAAACAACAGAACGACATAGTTTGTATGTTGACCGGTCTGAGTACGGAGGCCCCGCGACGAATATTTGTGTTTTGTATGAAAAAGTCAAATAACGCGTAGATTCATTTCCTGTTGCGCTACTGCAGGAAAACAGTCACGATTGAGAAGTGTTGTTATTTTAGCAGTGATATTAGAATTACTTTCACCACAGTCTAACTCCATTTACTTACCATTAGAAAACCGCCAATTGTTAGGTTAAACGGTAGATGTTCATTCCAGAATGGCTGCCAACGCTCGGATGTCAAAGCTATCAGGCAGTAAAGCGGAGCAATACATTTTCAATTGGCGTGTCTTCACCGGATGGGACTACACGATCGGTAATCAGGAGACAGCCAGCAATACCGTAATGGCGATTGTCATCAAGTTGAGGGTGAGCATTGCGACGTTGCTGTAGTCCAGAATTAAGAAAGGCTTTTCTTTCCATTAAATCAGTGTGACTTCGCGCGTCATCCGCAGCTATTCTTTAGCGGCTCTTGAAACATTCTGCACTTGTGGATTAATTTATAGGAAAGACCGAAAGGTACCTTTAGGGAGTTGTTGTCCCGACTCCAGACGGGAGGAGTCAAGAGGTAGGTGTAAGCCTATGAAAACATGTTAGCAAACGACTGGTTGGGTGTCGCCCCTCCACTGCTGACGGACTAAGGAAAGGACTGCAGAATGGGGGCAGTGTTGACACGGATAGACTAGATAAGCCACATCCAGGGGTTCTTTAGCATAGCGGTCTGTCCTGTTCTCCGCGTCAGTGAATCGCTAGATATTTCGGCGGGCACAGGGGGTGGATTCATCAAGCAATGAGTATAGGTAGAGATACCGTAAGGGAATCGTACTCATTACCAGCAGTGGGTAGCGGGTACGATTCGTATTCATGAAAGGAATCAAGGGCAAGGTACAACTAGGCCTCTCGCGAGAACAGCTGATCTCACTGGAGCGCCATTTGTCAATGGCGCGCGAATGAGTCGCGGGCATACGGATGCACCCACGACAATCGGCGGGTTTTCTTACCCACTGATATACCCACGATTTGGCTGGTAAGGTTTATCATGAATTGTGGGTATGTCCACATCGTGGGTATATCCACCCCCTATACCTAACATACCTATGGGTATGCGCCTTGATGAATCCGGGCCCAGATCTTTGGTAGAGAACTCACTCCTCCCAACCTAGCAGATGATCTACATTGGCCGATCGATCGGGCGTCGTGCCTCTGCACTTCTCCCCCGACTACAACGAATGGGGACGTCATCCGGACACAGCCGCTGCTTTGATTGGTTGATGGCTGCTTCGCAACTCCTTTCACCGCGTCGGGCAAAATCTCCGAGACTACCGATAGACGTCACCTACATACGCAGCCTTCAAAATAGTATAAGCAAAACTGAAGTAATTGTGGGCAACTAATTTTCAGGAATCAATTGCGGATTGCCGCGTTTCGATCGGGTCGAAGTTTCGGTGCCTACAGTTCACTTTACGAGTAATAGCGAATCTCGTCATCTGTGGAATGCTCGCCTTCTCCATATACTGCATTTCATTTGCCGTGCAGAAATCGCAGACAGCCGTCGAGCAGGAGGGCAATTTGTTCACGAAAAATCAGGCTATCACATTGAAATCGAAGCTTTTCACCTTGATCGATTTTTTATACATATAACGTTTGAAGCTATAGTTTCAAGGAAAAACTGAGTAAGAATTTGAGGGCGGGATCATTCAATACATGGCGATATCCTAGATTTGGAGCAGAGTCCTCTGTGTTTTAGGTAACAGCAGACAACATGAGAGATGGCAATTTTACAACAGCACCTTCGCAAGTTTATCTACGAAAAAAAGCTGCAGCTTGTAGTTTCGTGCTTGGACATGCAAGCGATGGAGCGATTCTCGAGCGATTCTCGACTGGGCTCTATTTGGAATACCTGTCATGCCTTCCGTATAGTTGTTGCGAGAACATGAATTATGATAAACTGGTAATTTGACTGCGGAATGACTATTCAGTGCTTTATTTCGCCCTTGAAGTCTGAAAAGAATTCGCTAAGGCACAGAGGGGTGGAAGGCTTTGTCTAGCCCTGTGTTCAGGTATCAGAGCTCTATGGGTATCCCCATTTTGATTAACCCCACGCTGTCTACCGAGTGTACCACATGCGCCCCATCGTCATATACGTGAAATCATGCCTTTTTCTCTTACGGTGCAACTAGCTGTCAGAGAGTAGCATGATGTAGATACCGTGACAGTTTTTTTCAGATACCGTGAAGATTTTGAAATTTTGAAGGAGTTGCGAAAAAACGCATTCCTTCCACACTATTAGCACTTGTTGGGATTTGTGTAGTATGTGCTATCCAAAGTGTTAGGTTAGATGGGTCTGTGTGTAGCGCAGTCGGAGGAGATGTCGGCTGTCGCGTGCACCAGATACCAAACTCCTGGTTCGCGTTTCCTGCCCTGGCCACCCAAGCCTTCCATCGCTCAGGATCAGTGAATTGGTGCCAGACTTGTCAGGAAGGTATAAAGCGCTGACTTGTTCATTCGCTGGTCACCGCAAGTCATTGTACGGCCGAATGCGCATTCAAAATTGCCTCCACGACAAAATCCTGTAGAAGTGAATGCGTGGCGCATCCTAAAAGAGATTTATCAACTCCATCCTTTATCTTTTTTATCCAAAGTGGCATAGTCGGTTACAGATACTGTCTACTACTTCCCTCATCATCACACACTGACCGTATTTGCCCTTCGGGTGGTGAAGAATTAGTACGAGGCTTGCCCACAGACAACGAAGGATCTATGTTGCAAATGGCATCATTGGAAGGTGGCAACGGGCCAGCCAATCAGGCCGCATTGAATGGGTGTGCCGTTTGGAGAGGACGTGTGTGGTCGGTACGCTTATTGGTTGGCGTATAGTAGGTGATCTGTTGGTTACGGTCGACATCTCAGTGCTGCCTATCTTTGCGACATTGACCAGATAAAGTGCATCTTTACTGCCAACAAGACCCACTACTCTGTTCAAAGTATTAAGTTCGTTAGTGATCCATTCACCTTGAAAACTTTCGGAACTGTAACACTAACATTCACATTCGCTTTGGGCCTTGATGTAACCCTGGCATGTGGGCAAGTACGGTCGGGCGGAATTCCGATGAGTACCATTTCTCTTCTCAATGCTATTCTTGTCAATTCAGGTTCCTTCCGTGGTAGCGACAATTACTCACGTCTTTCCAATGATATTCGATCTGATTGGCCGTCTTGAGAACTACCATCCACGAACGGCATTACGGGCGCATTTAACGAGGTTTGCTTCAAATATTGATTCATGCATGGTTCTATTCTTCTGATCGTGAATTTTTCGAAAAGTACCACTCGCTCTACTGGTCTAAACCGGGGAAGGGTCTAGGCCGTAGGTCGTGAACGGGGGAAATGGATAGTACTGCGAGATTCTCTACCCTTCGTGTAGTA
>OX375870.1:12128971-12160535 GCA_947359475.1 Heligmosomoides polygyrus bakeri
CTCTAGCAACCGCTCCAGGCTTAAGCAAATGTGTCAGAACATTGTTACTAGTAAGGTCTTCAGCTTAACCGGCTCCATGCTGATATCAGCGACCGGCCCATCCCGTATCACGGGTGGGTGCTGACAGGCCTCGAGGATATCGCGGATGTTACGTGCGGTCAAACAGCGCCGGTGGTGTAAGGCGAACATCGCTGCCCGGAAAGCAGAAGATGCGGGTTCGAGTCCCGCCTGGCGCAAGAGTTTTGATCGCAACAAAACATCCTGTAACAACATATAGCCTCTCTAGCAGCCGCTCCAGGCTTAAGCAAATGTGTCAGAACATTGTTACTAGTAAGGTCTTCAGCTTAACCGGCTCCATGCTGATATCAGCGACCGGCCCATCCCGTATCAAGGGTGGGTGCTGACAGGCCTCGAGGATATCGCGGATGTTACGTGCGGTCAAACAGCGCCGGTGGTGTAAGGCGAACATCGCTGCCCGGAAAGCAGAAGATGCGGGTTCGAGTCCCGCCTGGCGCAAGAGTTTTGATCGCAACAAAACATCCTGTAACAACATATAGCCTCTCTAGCAGCCGCTCCAGGCTTAAGCAAATGTGTCAGAACATTGTTACTAGTAAGGTCTTCAGCTTAACCGGCTCCATGCTGATATCAGCGACCGGCCCATCCCGTATCAAGGGTGGGTGCTGACAGGCCTCGAGGATATCGCGGATGTTACGTGCGGTCAAACAGCGCCGGTGGTGTAAGGCGAACATCGCTGCCCGGAAAGCAGAAGATGCGGGTTCGAGTCCCGCCTGGCGCAAGAGTTTTGATCGCAACAAAACATCCTGTAACAACATATAGCCTCTCTAGCAGCCGCTCCAGGCTTAAGCAAATGTGTCAGAACATTGTTACTAGTAAGGTCTTCAGCTTAACCGGCTCCATGCTGATATCAGCGACCGGCCCATCCCGTATCACGGGTGGGTGCTGACAGGCCTCGAGGATATCGCGGATGTTACGTGCGGTCAAACAGCGCCGGTGGTGTAAGGCGAACATCGTTGCCCGGAAAGCAGAAGATGCGGGTTCGAGTCCCGCCTGGCGCAAGAGTTTTGATCGCAACAAAACATCCTGTAACAACATATAGCCTCTCTAGCAGCCGCTCCAGGCTTAAGCAAATGTGTCAGAACATTGTTACTAGTAAGGTCTTCAGCTTAACCGGCTCCATGCTGATATCAGCGACCGGCCCATCCCGTATCACGGGTGGGTGCTGACAGGCCTCGAGGATATCGCGGATGTTACGTGCGGTCAAACAGCGCCGGTGGTGTAAGGCGAACATCGCTGCCCGGAAAGCAGAAGATGCGGGTTCGAGTCCCGCCTGGCGCAAGATTTTTGATCGCAACAAAACATCCTGTAACAACATATAGCCTCTCTAGCAGCCGCTCCAGGCTTAAGCAAATGTGTCAGAACATTGTTACTAGTAAGGTCTTCAGCTTAACCGGCTCCATGCTGATATCAGCGACCGGCCCATCCCGTATCACGGGTGGGTGCTGACAGGCCTCGAGGATATCGCGGATGTTACGTGCGGTCAAACAGCGCCGGTGGTGTAAGGCGAACATCGCTGCCCGGAAAGCAGAAGATGCGGGTTCGAGTCCCGCCTGGCGCAAGAGTTTTGATCGCAACAAAACATCCTGTAACAACATATAGCCTCTCTAGCAGCCGCTCCAGGCTTAAGCAAATGTGTCAGAACATTGTTACTAGTAAGGTCTTCAGCTTAACCGGCTCCATGCTGATATCAGCGACCGGCCCATCCCGTATCACGGGTGGGTGCTGACAGGCCTCGAGGATATCGCGGATGTTACGTGCGGTCAAACAGCGCCGGTGGTGTAAGGCGAACATCGCTGCCCGGAAAGCAGAAGATGCGGGTTCGAGTCCCGCCTGGCGCAAGAGTTTTGATCGCAACAAAACATCCTGTAACAACATATAGCCTCTCTAGCAGCCGCTCCAGGCTTAAGCAAATGTGTCAGAACATTGTTACTAGTAAGGTCTTCAGCTTAACCGGCTCCATGCTGATATCAGCGACCGGCCCATCCCGTATCACGGGTGGGTGCTGACAGGCCTCGAGGATATCGCGGATGTTACGTGCGGTCAAACAGCGCCGGTGGTGTAAGGCGAACATCGCTGCCCGGAAAGCAGAAGATGCGGGTTCGAGTCCCGCCTGGCGCAAGAGTTTTGATCGCAACAAAACATCCTGTAACAACATATAGCCTCTCTAGCAGCCGCTCCAGGCTTAAGCAAATGTGTCAGAACATTGTTACTAGTAAGGTCTTCAGCTTAACCGGCTCCATGCTGATATCAGCGACCGGCCCATCCCGTATCACGGGTGGGTGCTGACAGGCCTCGAGGATATCGCGGATGTTACGTGCGGTCAAACAGCGCCGGTGGTGTAGGCGAACATCGCTGCCCGGAAAGCAGAAGATGCGGGTTCGAGTCCCGCCTGGCGCAAGAGTTTTGATCGCAACAAAACATCCTGTAACAACATATAGCCTCTCTAGCAGCCGCTCCAGGCTTAAGCAAATGTGTCAGAACTGTGTTTCTACTATTATTATATATATGAAGGATGGAGATTCTCGCTGTACTATCCATTTCCCCATTCAGACCTACGCCTGAGCCCCTTTTCTGGTAAGTAAACTGATATGTTTGCATATGTAGCAGCTTTCAACATATTTTGCGTGCGGATATTATTAACCTCAACAGCGCTTTTTTTTAAATTATAAATGATTGAAACGCTTTGCGGTTTCAACAGTGTGCTTTACCACAATTGATTTCACATTGAAACTTCTTAACTATAGTTCCAGTTGTTTTCTGTTTTCCTTGAAGGTGTTTTTCCGTCATAATTCCGACTACCAAGCAGTGATTTCAATGTGTCCATTCCTTAATTGATCTCGAAAATTCCGATTCCCAGTGCATACATTTTTTTCTATAAAAATACGTTTTTTTACGATTTTACGACAGGAAGAAAAGTGTTGATCTTCCGTGATGCTGTATTATGAGCAATTAATCAATGTCAGCATAGATTTTGTCAGAATCGATAATCGATTGACCTAATTCCCGCGCGCGTGCTGAAGTTCCACAAACCAATTGCAGAACAATCACAGTTCATTAAGCTGAGTAATCGCTCATGGAACAATCTAAACTAAACGTGTTCCTTGCCTATGAAAGTGTGGAATTATTGAAAGAATCGCGGAGCTAATCGATATCACTTTGCTGTCTGCCTGATCGCATCTGTCTCGGCGGACGTCGTCATTTTTCGTAGTCAAGGATCTGGTCTCCCTATTAGTGTGACACGTAATGGATCACCAACAGCTGCTTGTCGTAATTGAAAAAGAAGGCAAGCAAATCGCCGGCGGCTTTAAAAAGAGTCGATTATTGATGGCAGCAATTTCACATACAGAATGGGTCCAAGAGTGATGAAGCTTAAGCTGACATGACAGCGCTGATTTCTCGCAGAACCGAATCGAGTGGCGTGAAGAAAATGTTGGGTATGTGTACTTTCATATGTACCATATATAAATCGCTAAGAGCTATCGATTGGTGCCGTGCAAAAATTAGTCATAAAGTAGCGGAAAATACCCAGACGTCTTCTACGTGCCTGGAAATCCAGAATACCTGCAGGACACTTCGCCCAACGTGCGATTCAGATGATCGTCGGCGGAAGGCCTTCACAGCAAGGGAAAGGCAATCAATAGGGATTGATTTTATCGATTTCCTCTCAGATTTAACCGATCAGGGTGTGAGACACACGAGCCGACGGAGTGCTTGACATCAGGTGGAAAGTTTCAATGGGGAGCCAACATCGATCGATACTGCTGCTGGTGATGATGATGATATTGCAGCATCGCGCGAAGCGCGCAATTGCGAAGCACGCTTATAGGTGTGACTGAGCTCTTGTATGCATATGTTTTGTCAACTTTTGAGCCAAGCAAAATACATAAATGCTGCAATTTTTGCACCTGTTCAGCAATTTCTCTCAAATCTGTTGAGATGCTGTTCTTGGACCTTTAAAGACCTCACTTCAAATGGTCCTTGAATATTGTTTTGAATTTCAGAGTGCTAGTACTGTATGTGTTGAACTATCTCACGCTGATCGTCGCGTTGTTTGATAAGATGGATGCGATTAGGAGAAAAGAGCCGGTGGTTGAGGTTGCACACAAGGAGAAACGTCAGCTCGGAGGACGAAATCCGGTCAGTTACAGCGCCGATTCGTCGCTTCTCTGCTCCGCTAATCGAAGAGATTTCAGAATATTCCACGACCTCCACCCTATGCTAGTCGTACGTTCGAAAATCGAAGCGACCTACTCCGATTCATTGAGAGGAGCACGCGACGCTTTGATCCGTATCGAACAACACGGAAGGCTCCAACTACTCCGTTCACAGTGAGCGTTATTTCTCTTGGAAAAGCGTAGAGCTCGATATCGATAAATAATTGGTTTAAATATTTTTATATTGAATTCTATTACAGAATTTTGAATTTTAATCAATTATCATTCATATTATGCGATCAATCGCTGATCATTCTAATAACATTTCCGTTGATTTGGGACCATAACAGTTGTGAGAATATTTGTAGTTGGTTCACAGTTTATTATAGCTATTATTTCTTATTAAATTCCTTATAGTTAGCCACCTTTGTCGAGTTGAGTGCACCCCCAATTACGATAGATAATTGAGTTTGGGAGCTCCCTGTTTGTTTTTGAAACTTCCTAGATTACTTCTCAGTCAAAATTCATAGATTTTTGTGCTCTTCTTTTTGGAGTGAAATCAATAATCGATTGCCTTACGCTTACGTTTCTAATGGTATTGAACTTTTCGGGCTCACTTATTTGGACTGTAGTACATGCAGTTTGATTGAAAACCGATATATATTCACGGACTGATCCTCGTTGTTGACGTTCCATTCAAAAGTCGCTTTGTTATCAGCGGCTTTTCAAAACTTTTTTTTTTTCAGAAAATTGTTCATTTTCAGGTAGCACCACAGTTTGGCCCGGTCAACGTGAACAATCCGAACGCAATTCTTCGGAACGGCACACTGAAAAAGATTTTCGAAGCAAAACGAATAGGACCGGCTCCGCTGCCTATTTACACACCGCCGCCTCGAACGTTTCCACCGTATGAGCCAGGGAATGTGAAAGAAGTATGGACTGTTAAACCTGTTTTCTTTGACTAAAAGAAGGAGGAGAGCTGCCGAGTGGCTTTTAAATCACGCGAAAAATAAGTATTTTCAACGGCTTAGATCTGGAAAAGGTGGGTTTTAGGGATGAGATGCTATTAGGCATTTTCATAGCAGTTTCGATGGTTTTTTGAAACTTTTCTTATGGCGCTCAAACAAATTTGCACTTCATAATTAATCCAAAAGACTAAGGTGAAACGTAATCGTGTTGTTATTAGCGATCTTTATTGCTCGACGAGTGGCGTTGAGAAACCGCAAAATCAAAAAGGGCGGTGGTCAGATGGAAGCGCTGTGGTGTATCCGAATTGATTCTGAAAGATGTACGACTTCGATCAAAATCCTCCGCGGGAGCGATCTCATTATATAATTTGTTGATCGGAGTCGTATCATGACCGGAAACCCGCTGTGCAGCTGTCGAGTGTGGCCGACAGAAAACGTCATTCGACCACATTCCTTCCATTGGGGTTCAGCACTGGATTTGCGGACAAGACGGAGGGTCTGGGTTATGGCTCCAATTTGCTGACCCCTTCTTAGTGCACATTCGGGTTAGGAAGTTTATGGTATTCCTTCTTGCATCCTGCTATAAATATCACTTTAACGACAAATTGGACACTGTTCTGAACAAACGTGATGTTCCTGATGTTGTGATGTCAAAGTGAACATCTTCCAAATCGGAGCGAGCTTTTTACAGGGTTCAATTACAGTCTCTTCAAGGCGGTCAGAATATTTTTTTTTTCAAAAAAAGGTAAAACTTTCTTAGAAATTGTTTACTTTGCCTGCCCGACTGAGAGTAAAAGTTTTATGAAATTTTTACTTTTTAATGAAAAACAATAAAGGATAAGGATAAAGGATAAAGGACGGCGTTATTCAATCCCTTCTGGGATGCGCCAGTGCATTCTACTTTTACGGGATGTCGTGGAGGCGAAATGAATGCGTATTTGGCCATACAATGACTTGCGGTGGCCAGCCGATGAACAAGTCAGCGCTTTATCCTTCCCAGACAAGTCTGGTACTAATTCACCGACCCCCGAGAGATGGAAGGCTTGGTTGGCCTGGGCGAGAAATCCGAACCAGGAACCTGGTATCGGGTGCACGCGACAGTCGCGCCTCCTCCGACTGCGCTACACGCGCCCTAATGAAAAACAATACACTAAATTTTGTTTTAAATTTCAACAAGCTGGGAGTCATATAGTGCATTAAGAAGCCATGTTTTTAGAAACCTCACCACGTTGTTTGTTTGATTTATGGCATAAATGGTGCTTATATAAGATAAAAAAGTGATTAGATGTGTGTTTTTACAATTTGTTACCCCGTTTACAGGTATGAAACTCCGTGCAAAATGGAATTTTGCTATCAATCGAATAAAATTCGCGACGTCTTGGACGAGGGCATAGCGCAATCTCTTTTTTGCCACTAAAATATAATAATTACAATTCCTTCATTTACTCGTCTTTGTGTTTTCTATCGTTGTAGCGGAGTGCTGAAAGCACAGAGTCCAGCCATAGCGACAGGAATCGTCAGTAATGCGAAGGAATCAGTGCCTTGATTGACCTATGCCTTTCTCTTGGCTTTTTATACGGCAACGCTTCCTGGTGTACCCTTTGAAGCAACCTCTGGCTTTATTCCACTTTGGACTTTCCATGACTTTTCTTCAATGCCTAACTCGGGGAAGGCACAACAGAAAACATGGAACTGATCATTCTCGAAGCATGTCACACGTCCGTGAAACATATACTAGCACCAACTGTTGCCCATTTTCTTTTATGGCACCAACAAATTCTTCAAATTCCGCTCGACCTAAGAAAACCGGAACCCTGAAAGGCGTTGCAGCACCACACCACGTTTTTATCCAACTTTTCATAGATCAGAATAAAACTAGGCCAAGCTCGATGAGTACTATTAAAGTCGGCCATATTACAGCCACGCGGATATAGGATAAAGACAGCGGCCCTCAAACTTGGGTAATTAAACCATTGTAAACCAGATATCTTTTAGTTTAAAAGCAACAACTAAAAAACAACAAATCAGCCGATGGTGAAATCCTTAAAACAATCCTAGAGACAACGCGGGAGACAGAATAAAGAAAATAGCGAAACGACAATCATCCAAATGCTTGCATATTTATGCGAAAGAATGTTTAAGGTGTTTAATCTCTTATCGGGATCTCTCTGCAAGACCACATCCTATTGGTTGTTAAATTCATCAACTTTGGGAGACGATTTGTCGTCAATCACCTCTATTTTAGAGATATGGTGGTCCAGATTTCCAAACTCGCACCTACGATAAACCAACGACAAGCACCACCTCACCTCGGCCTAAGGTCACACGTCCACCTTCGGCGCGGAGGCTCGGCACAGAATCACCGTCTACCTCGCTCGTGAGTAGCAGCTGTACTCAGCTGTCTAACAAACCGCTGAATTCATTCACAGAATATCTTCTTAACCTCGTTTTTTAAGCCTGACTCTACGAGTGCTGAAGGAATCATTGACAACGGTCTTTCTGGAGATCCAATGGTTCTGAACGAGGAAGACTTCTTGCATTCGAATGGTGAGGCTGCTGAAGCTGTGCTATGAACGTAATATACGTAGCAAACACTACGTGATGGTAGACAGGCTTTTTTTCTATGATGCCCTCAACAATGCAAGCAATTATTTTTATACTTTTCGTTCTTTTTGTTTTCCTGCTCAAACATTCTTAGTATTTGTATCACCGGTTTTAGATTTAAGGTTTTTTTGTTTTTCCTATTCATCTTCTCGACCGATATTTATACTTAATCAATTTACAAAGCTTTTACAAAGCACCCGAGCCGTTTTAGTGTAGAACTGTAGAAATGCAATCAAAGTCTCATGATTTTTGCGAGTTTCTATTACTAGTTTTTCATAGTCTTGTTTTCCAATATTTTTATCGATTTTTAGCAAAATTTTGGTTTAATATTTCAAGCCCGAAACTATTTCAAGCCAGGTAGTCGTGACTCGTCCCTACTTTTGTATACACTATATGTTTGCACGGTTTGCTAAAGCATCATGATCTAATCGTGTAACAGGAAGGCTTCTGATTGATTAGCTGTACATTTGCTTTCCTGTGATTGGCTCCAATCAATATATACTATAGAGTTTAATCAATAAGGCCCTAAAATAAAGGATACTTATGGTTGAGAGTGATGTAAGCAAACCGTTTTGCAAATTTCAATCCTCTACATGAAAATTATTATAGATTGAAAAGAAAACAGGAAAACGATGGAGAATTTCTTCAAAGAATACGCGCTTTAATACGGATGTACCAAACATTTGAGCTTAGAGTGTCATCCCTTGAATTCTACAAGTCTTACGACGATGAACCCTATTGTATACCAATTGTTGCACAGCTTATCCTCTAACCAGTACATAGAACCCCAACAGTCCGTTGCTCGATGCCTCATACATACTTAGAGGGAACAGTGGTTAAAATATTCTAAGAATTTGAAATTGCTGTGCCTTTCATCTTCAGACAGCGCTTAAGAAGAATTTACCAATAAATATAATAAATAATAAATGAAGGCCAATCGATTCAACATCCTGGAACATTTTTTGAAATGTATGCAGCGCATGGCAGGAGGCTGAGAATGAATCCTATCAAGCATTTATGAATAAGCGTTATTAAAAAAAAATCTTGCAAGTTCTTGCATGTGGCAGCTAAAGTTATAGTGATCTCTATTATTATCACTTTGGCGACCGCGCGATTTTTGTGTGTTTAGCGCGTGGGAACTATCGATTTTTTGCAATGTCTAGAGTTGTTTGACAATTGAAACTACTATTTGTCAAGAGGCTCAATAAATCAGTAATCGGAATCTGTTTTCGTGGATCGTGGAGGAGATTGAAGCGGCTTTGAAGAAGATGAGGCCAGGCAAAGCGACTGGGTCCGATGACGTGGCAGCTGATTTGTGGAAGTCCAAGTACTGGTACCCTGCTGAGTGGTTGGCGAAGTTCTTTAATCAGGTTGTGGCGGAGAAGAAAGTGCCTGAGTGTTGGCGCCAAAGTACGACGATCCCGATTTGGAAGAAGAAGGGCAGTCCTGCAGACTGCTCCAATTACCGTCCGATTCGCTTGCTTTCTCACAGCATGAAGATCTTTGAGCGAGTTGTCGATGGACGAATTCGGGACATCGTCCAGCTTTCCAGCAATCAGTGCGGCTTCGTGGCTGGCTGTGGCACCGTTGATGCCATACACGCCGCCCGCCTTCTGATAGAAAAGCATCGCGAGAAACAGAAGCCAGTGCATATCGCCTTCCTCGACTTGGAGAAGGCCTTTGACCGCGTACCGCGTGAAGTGATATGGTACGCCTTGCGACATCATGGAGTTCCCGAAGAGCTCATAGAGTGGGTGCGAATTCTCTACTCTTGTCCAAAGAGTCGAGTTCAAGCTGCAGCTGGAACCTCGATGGAGTTCCCCAACTCTGTCGGGGTACACCAGGGTTCTGCGCTTTCCCCACTCCTCTTTGTTGTCGTCATGGATGCCATCACATGAGATCTTCAGAAGCCCGTCCCTTGGACGTTGCTTTATGCCGATGACGTGATGCTCGCTAGCGAAGACAAAGGAGAACTGGAGCGAGAGTTGCAAGCTTGGTGTGATCGCTTGGAGCGGTTTGGACTCAGATTGAACGTGAAGAAGACCGAGTATTTAACGACGGACGTTACCGAGTCCAGCTCCATCAAGATTAACGGCATCGAGCTTCCACGCACTGCGGTCTTTAAGTACCTGGGATCAGCAGTCGCGTCTGACGGCAAACTGATGGTCGAAGTGAATTCACGCGTGAGTGCAGCTTGGTCCAAGTGGCGCTCGTTGACTGGCGTGCTCTGCGACAAGAAAATACCAGAGCGCTTTAAGTCAAAGATCTACAGGGCAGTCATCCGGCCAGTAGCGATGTACGGCGCTGAGTGTTGGCCTGCGACCAAGGAAGTTGAAACGCGCCTCAGCGTCATGGAGACGAAGATGCTGCGCTGGACGGCTGGAGTCACGCGCATGGACCGCATCCGAAACGAAGCTATTCGGCAGAAGTTCGGTGTCGCGCCGATAGCGGACAAGATGCGCGAAGCTCGCTTACGATGGTACGGCCACGTTCTGCGTGGAAAGGAAGATAGCGTCCGCAAGATAGGCCTCAACTTCGAGGTAATAGGAAAGCGGCCTAGAGGGCGCCCGAAGCAGCGCTGGGTTGATACGTTACATACAGACGTGAAAGCGGCTGGTGTCCACCCTGATCTAGCGCTGGATCGGGAAAGGTGGCGTCATGACACCAGAATAGCGGACCCCGCCACGAAGCGGGACAGACGCTGAAGAAGAAGAAGAAGAAGAAGAAGAAGAAGAAGAAGAAGAAGAAGAAGAAGAAGAAGAAGAAGAAGAAGAAGAATCTGTTTTCGTGGACCACGCTATTTAGAACAATATTGAACGGTGAAGTACACATACACTAAGAACTTCTTCGAAAGATTGCGTCCAACTAGAAAAATAAATTGCAAGGCCGTGACACAACATGACGTCACACGGTCCCACGCAACCGACAGTGTGCAGCCCGACATCGTGTCACACGGTCGTCAACGTGTTAAGCTATACAAAGAGCTGCGCTTAAAAAGTGACACAGGATAACCGCTGCACACTGACTCGTGTTTTTTGTTGTTGATGGAATGTTGCTTACAGCGGTCGAAATAATGGTTGATATTGAAAAACACATGCTAAAGCTCACGAGTGGGGGAAGATTCTAAAAGATTTCTGGCGTGCTTGCCGGATTAAGGCTTAAGTCATAACCCATGCAACAATTTTAAAAACACTAGGGCATAGGCAGAGGTGAATGTGGACATTGTTTTCAAGAATGCTAAGGGAGCACGATACAGCAACGATCATTCTGCCAAATGTGACATTTTGTTTGAACATTGTTTTTTGTTTCAAAGGATAAAGAATATTCTGAAATCTGACAGTATTTTGCGCACGGTTTCGCTGGAGTGAAAAGCTAGCGCCCTGTAGAACTGAGCTAAATAGAAAAATGCTGTTCATGTCGCGAACAGGGGCAGCATTGGAGATGGTGGTGCGCCAACCAATCTTAACTAAGCAGAGCACAGGCCGAACACACACCAGCCAAACCGACTACTTGCTGAAGTCCTCTCTGAATTGCACGCTAATTTGATGCGATCTGAGTGGCTGGCGCACCCCATCTCTTAAGGCTGTCCATATTCGCGACATGTACCAAAACTGCTTTATTCAGCACTGGTATTAAAAAAGTTTTATCCTAATAAATGACGCTCAGGCGGTGTGTTTTCATTATTTATCTACTTGCCACCGTAAGCTGCATCGCGCCCATTCTAAACTTAACTATCTTTTTGAAAAGAAAATAATGTTTCGAAATGCGGTTGCATCCTATGGCGTTGGTAAACTGTTAGTAAAAAAATATATTAGTTGTTGTCATATGGGAAAGAGGTGTGGAGTCACCGAGCATTTCTGCTCCTGCAAAGTTGGTCAAATTTTTAAGTTCCATTCATTTCAAGATCATGGCAGTTTAGTCTCAGAGGAAAATAACTGTAAAAATTGCTCTATACTATGGTAGTGTTTATACGCAAAAACATTAATGCTAATTAATAAATCATTGCATTTGAAAGATCTCTGAACATCAGTTTAGCAAAAGAACAGTTTTAGAGAAATCTTCAGCATTTTGATTCTAAAGCCATTCTAACGGCGTTCTTCTGATAGCGATGGTAATCTGGACGACCGAGTTTATACATGTTATCGTCTCGGAAAAAATCGTACTCAGAGCTATTTTTGAGGCGGACGTCTTTGATGCACCAAATCAAAGCTTTTTTTATTGCCTGCTTCTGTAACGTAAATACTTGTTTAGACTCTTGTTGATTTCACCAGCTTTTATAGATTAATTTTAAAAATTTCTTCTAATTTTGACTAGATATTACGTGCTAGCCTAGTGCATATTCAGAGAAAAATAGTCTAGAATTTGAAGGTCTTCGAGAGTCTCTAGCCTGCATCCTCACGCTATCTCATTTCAAAAAGTCACCTAGGAACTGCTTCATATAGAAATTATTAAAGCTCCTCTACCTTATTGATCTAGAGCTTTGATACCGTTATGTTGACTACTTAGAAATGGAAGGAACTAAATGAAATGTATGATATGAAATGTGTTTAGAAACGATGCAAATGCCAGCGGCTGCTGAACGGAAAAGCTCACCCGATGAGGTCTACAACACCGATATTTGCTGGGAAACAATAATTGGACAGGTTCTCTTGAAATAGTTGACCCTTTTTTATGAGTGATGTTATTTACTAAAGCGATCGATATTAGGAAATCGTCAAACTTGTTACTATGGATCTGATTGTAACGATCGTCTCGATTTTGGTAATCGACTTCCTTCGCGGCCTCTGGATCAAGTACTGCTCGGCTTGGTGGTGTTGGGATATCGAGACGACGTTTGTGAGTGAAATCCACAACTGATTTCTGCAATTTCTCACCGGAATGTTGATGGCCACCCACTGCTCTTCGCTATCCGTCGAACACCCTGATATCGGCTGTCGATATATTGATGGATTCGATGGTGTTCGTCAAAGGCGGTGTGGTCCTCATCGTGCCCTGTAAACTGTACATTTGAATGCCTCTTTCGCATCAGATTTCTCGTCCTGAATACCACTGTCTAAAAGGTGTACTAGCTGTAGGTTTGCAGCTCTATTCCTATTTCTTGCATCGTTTAGCCGGAATATGGCGAATTCAAAGTGGCCGAGAATGTTCTGCACATCATCAACAATCAAGGAATGATCTGGCTCGGACTGTTCTTCGCACCGTTGCTACCGGCCCTCAACAACATCAAGCTGATCATCATTATGTATATTCGTGGATGGGCTGTGATGACCTGCAACGTGCCGGCTAGAGAGATCTTCAGAGCAAGCAGGTGAGTGCTGTACGAATCCGTTTTTTATTCTTGTGTAGTTTGTTGTACTTCTTGTTGAAACGCTCATTCTTGAGGAACCTAGTCTCTCCTCCCTTCATTGTCATGATTCTATGCTTCTTCGACTTCTTCATTCAATTTCGGCGAATCTTTCTGTTCTGGTTATGACTCGTGTGAATCTTTGACTTGGCTATGTCGTTGGACTACTACCTCAAACTTAGAAGTTGTCTCATTACCCATGGTTGAGATATTAATTCAACGATATGACCAAGTAGGGCCCGTGGAGCGCGGAGGAAGTGCCGGCTATCGCTGCATCCATAATCGGGTTCGTGATTCGGATTTCCTGCTCGGGCCAACCAATCCTTCCATCCCTTGAAGTTCGGTGCATCGCTACCGTACTTGTCTGGAAAGGGTAAAGCAACGACTTATTCATCCGGTGGCCACCGCAGGTCATTGTATGCACCAATACGTATTCAAATCGCTTCCACAACATCCATTAGAAGTAGAATTCGTGGCGCATCCCATATGAGATTGAGCAGGACCGTCCTTTGTCCTTTATCCTTATGATCGTGTAGCCTTTCTATCTGGTTGTGATTGATTGGTGTAGAAGATCTACACCAATCAATCACAACCAGATAGAAAGGCTCTCTGGAATGGATTCAAGAAGCCAAATGTCTTACGGATTCACTTCATCAGTTTGAGACGAAAAATTCGGTTGTATGCGGGGAGACTGGGGCGCCGTCTTCAGTTGATCAGCGGGTGGGGTAGGACGTGGTTTTAAAGAATGCCCAGAATTGGGTTGGGCAGAAGTCGTACCGGCTAATAAGACAGAAGATGGAGCGGCTTTCGCCCAACATCACTCCAGGCGACGGGCGTTCGCTAAGGCCGGAAGAGAAAGCCCGAGCACTGCGTCACCGCACAGCGATCTCGTGCACTGTGCTGCTATCGTGGTGGGACCTAGGCCCTGCTGCGATGGGAGCTGCTCCGCGGACGATTCGTTACGATGCCGCATGCCGCGACGTGCCGTGAGTGCAGCCGCAGTTCTCGGCGGCATTCTGCCGCGGTGAGGTACTGCGGCCCCGCAGCCGGGACGGTTTGGAGTGAACCACCACGCTGAGGGGCGTGGTGGTTCACTCCAAACCGTCCCGGCTGCGGGGAGGACTAGAGAATTTTATTTTTTCGATTTGATGGAATTTTTAGGGCGCTCTCATTTGTCGCAGACGAAAAAGGGGACGACGATTGTGACATTGCACTTTACGAAGCGGCCTCTCTAGACAGCGCCATAGTACGCAGTATGGCGTACAGTGGGGTCCGCTTGCGGCATCTCGCCGCGTCGAAAGCGCGTTTATCTCCTCATGGACACTATAGTTTTCTCACCTTATCTAACTAGGGAAGGGTTTCGACCTCCCATGGAAATTCAAGTTGAGACCAGGATCATTAGGAAGAGCTCGGCGTGCTGATTACGAATATGGGTGTCAAAACTGCAAAATGAAATTCCATAGCGAGTTATGGCTTACCGAAATCGGGTGGCCTCGCCACGGGCTGCCCGTGCGACACAGCTGGCGCGAGAGTGGTGAGTCATCGGGGCTCCGTAAGAACGACTCGTCACCTGCGGCAGTGCAGGGGGCGCTCATGCTCGTCAGGTGCGGCGTCGTTGGCTCGGTTCTCGTTGCCGCCAGCTGTTTTGTAAATCATAAATTGTCTTCGAAATGATCTTTTATTATGAATTATGACACGTGTTTGACTAAATAGCCGGTAAAACTACCATACATGTTCGTGAAAATGCTTTAAGGCAAAAACTGCTATGGTGATAATTTTGTTTACTAATTTGCACAAATAGAGTCCAAATCATATATAGAACAACTAGAGTTGCTTCTAACAACCTTGTCATTTGTGGAGCAAAGGCAAAAAATGTGTGACGTTGCTTACATACTGCACATCTTATACATGTAGCCTCTCTCAACCAGCAACAAAACAGGCAATTGTAGCAAGATCAAACAATAGTGTAAATAACCTGCCTTATGCCATGAGTATTTCTAAAAGCTTGAAGACCTAGGGGCACAAAACATACGGCAAATCTGCGGTAGAACCTTCAGTAGATTATCTCTCTGGGTGGGAATAAAAGATCATTTCGAAGATAAATTATGATTTGCCCAAAACTGGCAGCAACGGGAACCAAACCAACGACGTCGCGCCTGACGAGCAGAAGCACTACCCCTGCGCCATGGTCCCAAGTGGCGATCGTTCCTTACGGAGTTCCGGTGACTCACCACTCTCGCGCCAGGTGTATCGCACGGCCAACCTGTGGTGAGACCACCCGATTTCGGCAGGCCATAGCTCGCTCAGGGATTTCACTTTGCAATTTTGACACCCATATTCGTATTCAGCATTCCGAGCTCTTTCTAATGATCCTGGTCTCAACTTCAAGTTCCATGGGAGCTCGGAACCCTTCCCTAGTACGCCTCTCTTTTCTTTTACACATGAAAGGCGTGTACTTTAACGATTCGTGTTTCTTTAGGTCGAGTAATTTCTACCTTCTAATTCTGTTGTTGTGGCTTTTGCTCTGTACACTGCCAGTTGGATTTGTCATTGCTTCCACGAGACCGTCGAGGAGATGCGGCCCATTTGCGTGAGTTAATTTTCCAGTGGGCCTTTTCACGCCTTTCATGTATTGGCCTCGTAATGAGCTGGTACAATAATCGTAGTTATGATCCTTGGCTCAGTCAGGTCTTTCAATATCTTCCGATGGTTGACTAATTTCTGGAAAACTCGGTTTGCTTGCAGACAGCACGATCATTTTTACACCGTGATCACGAAGGAGATAGAGAAACGTGTCGATCCGTTCTTATTGAGCTACATCCGTCATGTCGCCTCACCTGGTGTTGTTATTCCTATACTGCTGTTTCTAATGTGAGTTTATTTATCTCCATATTCTTTGAAACTTGCGTTTGCTGGCAAGAAACAACAGCTAGGTGAAACGTTGTTCCCACTGCTCTTCCTAGTAACGACGTCGGACCTGTTTTATCCCGTACTTTAATGTAATCTCCTCACTTTTTTTACTCCCTTCTTTTATGATTTCATCGTACATCAACCACATTGAAGCCAATAACTAGTACAATTAACTGTTTATTTATCTATTTCATACACTCACAGGTGCCCCAAAATAGAAAGACAGTTAACAAACCATGAAGAAAGATATGTGCCATCAACATGATGTCAAGAACGCAGTAAAAAAGAAAAAGGAACGACCACGAATAAAGGTTCAAGTATGTAATTAGAAAAATGAAGGTATTGATCATTGTTGTGTAGATAAAACTGAACCTGAAACTCGTAACTCGAAACAGGTTTCTGTTTCGACATTAATATTTCTACTGCACTAGAAGTACGGAAAATACATTCAGGGATGAATCTTACCAGATTTCATCAATTCATAAGCAGTAAAGTGGCAACATTCGGTTTCGTAAAATTACTCTGTTTTGTTATTTTCACGAGTGTTACAGAGTTGTAAAGTTTGATGTAAATCGATTCAGCTAAGAAACTGATTATAAAAATAGGATCACGAGAAATTGGTACTTGTCTACTATGCGGCCTGCACGGGGGTAACATGCCAGCAAATCAGAGCATCTTGCATACACGCCAAATACCCTTCCTTTGCTACTTCTGTGGTCTCCTCCGGTAGCTTAGACAGACCGTATTGCTGAGTTCCTTCCATTTCCGAGTTTACTGGAGAGGACAGAACACATCTTCTTCTTGTCGGCATTGGCATAGCGCGCTCATCTCTTGTCACGCAGACCACATTGCCGACTAGTGCCAAAAAACCTATCGCTTGAAAGACTCTCTCTCTAATTAAACCTATTTAGGTTGATAATTTACTTTTTGGTATCGCTTGTGCGAGGATTACGGGAGGCGAACACAGATCTGCAGCAGCAACTGATTCATGTGAGTTGCATTGTGCGATTATGTACCTTTATATAGTTAGAATGCAATTACATAGTGGAGTGTTATTAAGGAAATACACATGCTGGTTCAATGGAAGTAGATTTTAATGCGTTTGCCTCTATTGGTTGTTTTAGAATAATCCTTTTTAACCGCATAAACGGTTTCAGAGTTACGTTGGAGATTTAAACAATTGTATGGTTTTTAAGGAGCGCACGGAAGAAAAGAAGAAAATCTTCGAATTGGCCGGCGGAAAGAAGAAAGTTGATCAGGACCGAGACAGAGACCACAGGAAAACCATACAGTACCTGCCGATAATAGAGCAGCAAAGGCGTGAGCCTTGGAGGACGTTCAACGAGGTATCTTGGTCATGCCTGTGTCCACAAGTCCAGCTCCTTATCCTACCGCCTAGAATGGCCTTGGATTTGCTAGTAAACAGTAATTCATAAGACTACAAGATATTGCTCCTACGTACATCTCTGTTGTTGAATTGACTGGCATCTAGCACTGTTCGTTAATGTGGTCTACATGTAGAAGAGGTAGCGCGCCAGCCAGTGGCGACCAATTACATCACCGACCGAAACGTTCCAGTCAATCGAATCGCCGACCGTATATGCCTATGGCACATTCATTCAATGCGGCCTGATTACCCTGGTGTTTCCTCACCCTCCATGTAGAACACATTAACGACTGCATGAGATCATATATCGGATCATTTTGGCGCGAAGGTAGAACCACCAAGCCACGCTATTGTGACAGTATGTATATCTGAAGCTATTACAGGGGCCGGTTTCATCAACGACTCACCCGCGGGTATAAGGGGTAGATCTCCTTCCCTTGTCTTGTCTACCCTTGTATCACCCATACCCGTGGGTTTAATTGTGATGAATCCGACCCCAGGTCAACTGCCGGTGAACTCGAGGTGATAATGGTATGAGTCACGCGATGCGCCCGTGCAAATGTCAAATTATTGCTACTTACAGCAGTTTTGCAACTTATGTGGTAACGAACGCAGCATTAGAAATGTTGAATGTTCTGCGAAATCTTGAGGATTTTTCGGTCAATATTGTTTTCTCAGAGCGTTTTCGAATTGTTTGAGATACAGACATTGGGCACGCGCGAATGCGCCGCGGCTAGAGGTCTCATAACAAACGTCCTTATCTATGCAAAAAAAACAGCGAAAACCGCATTCATTGAGGTGCTGCTGAACAACTGAATCAGCGATACCAGAATTACTATCCACAGCCTGGGAAATGATTTCTATTTGCATAAGCGTCCGTTTCCCTCCCTTTTCCTATGTTGTTCGTATTACCGACTATGTGGTTCCAATTACCGCTTCATTTTTCAGCACCAGGATGAACCGCTCAGAGCTGAAGACTCGTCGGAGAGTGAGGATGAGGACATGGATGAGTCGCCATCACCAACTCCTGTACCTCGGTTCGCTCCGATGCCTTCGAGTACATCGGAGACGGTGGCTGCGATGCATTTCCATCCATCACTTGGGTACGTGAAGTCATTTTTAAATATTAGGTTGTAACGAAATAAATGGCACTGAACCACTGTAAATTTAAACAGTTAATATCTCGGCTTGTAGGCAAGTTTATTAATTGAAATAAAAACCTTCTGATTCTGCACATCTTTGCCAACGTGACACAAGCTTTTTTATCCCAGTAACGTAAAAATCAGAAGTTCTGGAATTGACGAAATCTTCGAAGGCACTTTCGGCATCATGTTGGTATTTAAATATTTTCCCTACCAAGCAGTCGCCAAGATGCTTGAAGAAATGGTAGTCTGTTGGGGAGAGGTCGGGAGAAAACGGAGGATGTCGTAGAGTTTCAATGCTCAGCTCATTCAATTTCTGCAACGTCATTCCTGCTACATGGGGGCGAGCATTGTCGTGCAGAAGGAGAACTCGCCTTCGGTTTACCAAGGCCGGCCGGATATCCTTCAACTTTTTCGTCATTTCTTCAATTTCAATGCAGTACTTCTCTGCCGTGATGGATTGACCGGGAGGGAGGAAGCTGTGGTGAATAATTCCCAGCGAACACCACCATACTGTCACCATCACCTTCTTTTGGTGCAATTCCGGCTTCGCAGAAACCTTGGGGCTATCATCGCTGTCCACCCACTGTGCCGATCGTCGCCTGTTGTCGTACATTATCCACTTCTTGTCACAGGTTACGATGCGATCAAGGAAGGGGTCCGTTTCGTTCCGTAGAAGCAGTGCGGACGAGATCTCATGTCGTCGGTTTCTTTGCTCCTCAGACAGCTCGTGAGACAGCCATCTTTCCAGCTTTTCGGTCTTTCCAGTTTCCTTCAGATGCCGGGCAGCTGTGTTGTGACTGACGCCAAGAACCTTCGCTATCTCCCTGGTACCTTTGTGTGGATCCTACTCTACCACATCTCTCAGCTTGTCCTCATCAACATCATTATGCCTCCCACGACCTTCATGTTCGTCCAAGCTCTCATCTCCATTCCGGAACTTCTGATACCAACGATACGCCGTCCGAATTGTGGAACATCCTTGACCGAATGCGGCGTTGATCTTCTCGTCTGCCTCCTTAGCTGTAGTGCCCAGCTTGAATTCATACAAGTAAATGCCTCGGATTACCCTTTTGTCCATCTGCAAAAAAGTCAATAAAACTCTAAAGTTTTCCCACTTTTACATAGAAAATTTGGTACTCACGGTAGAGCAAAGTTTGCGCTTCTGAATGATATGCCACATGTTACGGTTTGTTCTTGATCAAACGCGTAAAGACGCGCCAAAAAATGGCGCGAGCCAGTGCCATTTAATTCGTTACAACCTAATAGTAGCCCAGTGTGCTGGAATTATTTCCCAGCTTGAATTCCATGTAGAACTTTACGAAGGCTAATTTTATAACAGCTACCTACCTATGTTCCCTCCCTCACAACCACAGAGTTTATTTATTTATTTGTTTATTTCTAAGTTACATTCCATTCTATTTTTATTCTATTTTAGATTTCGGTTTTACTTCGTTGGCCGTTCCAACTTGCCGTTTTAAGGGCGCCTTCTACCTTATCGGGGAGATGTTTTTTGTGATGTTCTCAAAATCAAAACATCTTTACTGCTTTCGGAATGTCTTATACTCCTTTCATTTACCTTTCCGTAGAGATCCAACATGAATCCGCCACAGTGTTCAAAACTGATGAAGCGGGTCCTCCTTAAGCACACTCTCAGGCCAATCTCCGTCGGGTCTATCCTAGTCGGAGGGGGGCATTGTTAAAAAAGCGAGACAAAATCTAGGAATATGATATCTCCCCGCCAGGAAATTTCCAAGACAGGTTTTCTCCTAGGTCAGATAACGGTATAGTCTTTGTCAACGTGTCCGCCTTCAGTTTTACCGCCGTTGTCCAAGGGTTAGAGTGGACTAACACTCCCCACTAGAATAGATTCTTTCCGCTATCTCTTTCTCATACATCATCTTCGAAGTCTTCAAGTAGGGTATACATTTGACATAGGAGAGGAATGCTCTGAGCCACATTGCAATGCTTTTAACTTTTCTGTCCGTTTTTCCATCATTTCTTTCTTACTCATATTCTTTAAAATTCTTAGTCTTTCCTTGGGCGCCGTAAACATTATCTGAGTAGCTGAATGATCATATAATTCTTGCCCTTCAAGAGGTTTTATAGGCGGAATATCGATTCGAGAATACCTTCTAGAGGCAGAATTTCGTTGAGCATCCCGTTTTTTCCATCATTGACAAAATGACTATTGGGAGCGTCTAGCGCAGTCGGAGGAGGCGCGGAATTTCGCGTGCACCCGGATCTGTTCATATTAGGTTGGCAACTAATTTCGTGGACTCTTAAGAATCTTCAGCAAAAGTATATATTAACAAATAACAAATGACAATCTTTAATCAAAATAAGATCCCTCGGAACGCAGAAGTGCTTCCCATATATCAGGTAGCTGGTCTATCCCACGGCCATAGAATTATTGTGCTTTTAAGTCCAAGAATCTTTAGAGGTGCATTTGGACCCGGTCCACATTATTAAATCGTCTTGCAACCAAGAAGTACTGCACCGAACTAAAAATGTGGTAGTCGCTCGGCGCAAGGTCTGGGCTGTAAGGTGGATGAGTTTGACGCTCCCAGTCAAGGTCTTCTATTTTTTGAGGCGTCCGGTTAGCTACGTTCTCTCCATTTGGGGGTGTCAAGAAGGTATTAACTTTTGGGAGCTCGTCAAGAACGGTTCCGGCATTAATGCTGTAATCTACTCTTCTCAACCTGGCCGTGCGTAGGCTGAACTCCGCTGGAATCGGTTCAGACAGATTTTCAGGAGCGGAATTATCTATCAGCAAGATAACGCCAGATCACACGTCACGAATCGGGAGCTTCAAAAAATCGAAGACCTTAGCTGGGAGCGTCTAACTCACCCACCTTACAGCACAGGCTATGTGCCAAATGACTGGCACTTTTATAGCACGCTGCAGCATTTCTTGGTTGGAGGACGATTTATTAATGTGGACCATGCCAAAATGCACCTCCAAGGATTCTTGGCTGCAAAAGCACAAGAATTCTACAGCTGTGGGATGGGCCAGGTAGCTGATAAATGGGAAGCAGTCCCGCGTTCCAACAGATCTTACTATGGTTGAAAACTGTTATTTGTTATTTGTTTATGAACACTTTTGTTGACGGCGCTTGAGAGTCCACGAAATTAGTTGCCAAGCTAATAGTTCTGCGGTTTCACCTAGGACCACTAAGCCCCTCATCTCTCTGGGCTAGGTGAATTGATACAAGACCTGGAGGGGAGGGGTGGGGGGATAAAGCACTAGCATGTTCGACGATCGGCCACCGCAATCCATTCATTGTATAGGCCAAATACGCATTCAAGTTTCCTCCATGAAATCCCACAGAAGTAGGGGATACGTGACGCGTCCCGAATAGAGAATAGGTGATTACGGTCGTCCCTACTGGGGGCACGTCACGCATCCTCGCTATGTCCTAGGCAGTGGCGAAGTGGCTCGCATGTAGGAATTCGTAGTCATCTTCCCAATGAATCCTTATCCTTTATCCTCTCCTCTTAACAAGGCTGTTGGTCATTGACTGATGTCGTAGGGGTGCGGAGGCGAACCGGCATTCGACCCATGTTCCTATAATTGGTTGGTAATTTTTGCCAGTTGCACCATAAACCTTTCCTTGCTGTTAGTGAAACAGTACCAAAAAGTAATGGATTTCAAAAACTTTAGAAAAAGTCGAAAAGTTTTGTTCCTGACAGCGACGAAGTGTTAGGTGTGCAGGAATTCGTGGTCATCTTCCTCATGAATCTTTCTGACGTTCAAACCTTGCTATTTTTCCTATAAACTCCTTGAAAGGAAGGTACGTGGATGACATCATGTGAAGAACTTTTGCAGATCGCTAGACGAAAGGGAGGAAGGAGAAGAGGAGGACAGCCCCGTCAACGACCCTGCTCAACCAGTGGTTCACTCCGTCTCGCAGCACTTTTCAAGCAATGTTTGTTTGCTTTCCTTCTTGCAGAAGAGTGGTGACGTACAGCTTGTGAAGAATTATCCTGATAAGATCGCTCAATTAAGGCTCAAACTGGATCGACGTCGGAGAGCTATGAGATTCAAGACGATGCAATCGATATCGCTACTCCCGAGGAAGTTCGGTTAGTTCATTGCCTCCTCCGATTGTCGCTCTTATGGTTTCGTTTCCTTCGTATACACCATGAAGCTGTCTTGTGTATTCATCTGTTTCACTATGTTCGTCTGGTACTTATCGGGTTTTTTGCCCAAATATCTGCAAGGAGTGCAGAAAAGGGGACGCCAGCCAATCAAAGCGCTGCCTGCCCAACTGCATTTCACCTACCGCTGGCACTCTAGCATTAACATCAGTGTTCGCTCTTACTAGAACTTCGGAACGTCACCCAACCTGATTGGGCATAAATCCGATAAGTACCGTTTTGACTCTCTTAACCCGCATGGTGATCTGCACGTTCTAATGTTTAGCTCGAATCTTTGCGTTCATTCTTATTTTCTTCGGAGGCTCTTCTATCGCAGTTGGTTACAAGACCAGTACTTTTTTACATGTTTCTGTTATAACTCGTATTTCTATACTCACCCGCATGTTGTTTAGTAGCCTTCTTCGACCGATGCTTGAGATGAAGGTAATGCAGCAAGTTCGAGGTCATCCACGAGGTTTTCCACGCGATCTCACCACACCGTCTTCGGTCGCTGTTCGGAGCAGCAGCTCGTCGCACTCGGCTCTGGCTGAAGGTGTGCACAGTCCGCCCACCACGGCTCCGCCGTCGTTGGTGCTGAGCTCGAGCCGATCGAGCAAGAGAAACTCCTACATCTCGCTCTACGAGTACGCCGGAGGAGCCACCTCTCGCGACGAACTCGGCTTTGGAGCTCCCACGTGTGTTTTGTAACAGTATTTTCAGTTTATATACTGGGTTTGCTCTGTTTGGTGTGTTGTGATAAGTTTAACTCGCGTGATACTAACCTCATCGTCTGACTGGAAGAAAGTATAAGGGTGCTTGTCGGAAATGTGGCCTGCATGGAAAGTAGGGAGTGCGCTACCGAATGAGAGTGGACTTCAATCGCTTCAAGCGGGGTGACATCAAGAATTCCACAGAGAGTTCGTGTGGTCTGTGCGCTCATTGGTCAGAAATGTTCTCGCTTCCCCATGCAGGACATACTGTCGACCAGTATCGTGGGTGGATTATTTTACATATTGCTCTAGCATTTGCCGAGCACAAAGTACGCTCCAGTCGCAAAATGTCAGTTCTGAGAGAAAAATCTCGTTGATGATGGATTATATTTCACCAGTAGACACGTCGAAAGTGTTCCGTACAAGCAATGTTCTGACCCTGTGCTGCTGAGCGATTGTCTTGGACGCAGTTGCGATTATAGCGTACTTTCTGCTGGGCGAATGCCCGCCTAGTATTGCTCAATCAGGTCTTTTTTCAATTAAACACCTGTGAAGGTTTTCGCGGTCTTTCAGGACTCCACTTTAAAAAAAACTCACTTCCTACACCCTCAAGGGGATTATGTTTTATTTTTTCGGATACGGAGTGATGCCCAAAATCGTGCACCTCTAGGCGATGGGTCTAACCGACGTTTAACGTTCCTGTTCATATGAAAAGATTGTCGCTAACATTCAGCGTTGATAAGGTGCTCTCGGCTGCTGTAAAATTCATTGTTCAAAAAATGAGTGTCTCAAGGATTAGGATAAGAATAAAGGACGGCTTTTCTCAACCGCTTTTGGGCTGGGCCACGCATTCTACATCTATATGATGTCACGAAGGTCATTTGAGAGCGTATTTGGCCTATGCTATAACTTCCGGTGGCAAGCCGAAGAGCAAGTTAGTGTTTTATTCTTTCCAGATAAGTATGGTACCGATTTACCGATCCCGGAGGGATAGAAGGCTTGGTTCGCCTGGGCTGGAAATCGAACCACACACGTGGAATCGGGTGCATGCGACAGCCGACGCCTCTTCCGACTGCGCTACAACGAGCCCCAACATTTAAAACAAAAGAACAAATCATCGATGACCGGTCTGTGTTCTCTTACGCTGACGCATTAAGACCACACACAAACCGAGTTAGAGAAGGGTGTGGCCCGGCCGCTGACGAGGAGAGCACGGAACCGAAACCGAAGAGTCCTTTCTACCATGACGATGTTCTGTCGCGATCATAACTCTAGCGGCAGGCGATGCTCGAACCCGCGCCTTGTGCTGACCGGGCGGGAATGGTGCGTAATGGTGTTATGGCGTAGAGGTGTGTCATTCCCACCTGGTTAGCAGGAGGTGCGGGTTCGAGTGCTGCCTGGCGCTAGAGTTTTGATCGCAACAAAACATTGTTATGAGAGCTTGCATCACTTGAGGCTTAAAGAAAACGAATAGAATCCCTTCTACGTTCATGAGTCCACATCCCAATAACCACCTGTAAATGTCAATGTGAGTATTAGCGTTTTGACAACTTTTGAGCACTGCCTCTGTTGAGTTCTTGTTTGACCACTCAGTTATACTAACCTACTCCTTTTCAAACGCCAATTCAAATGGGGTAAATGTGCGAAATGTTGCCAACGTACATTACCGAGCACCCTTTTAGTCTGATCACATCGCAGCGGTCGCGAAACGGTCAAGAGATGCGCGCTGAAGTACATCGTTTGCCAACCACGAGGGAATCAGAAGAGGAGGCCGAGCGGCGGAAACAGTCCTCGAACAACCTACCTGGCACTGGAGCCGCGTCGAGCAGTAGTGGCAATGGAAACAAGTGAGAAATTGCTTGCCTGCAATTTGTTCATTTTTTAAAAGAATTTACTTCCAAGGTGCACCGATGTCATGGAGGTGTCTACATCCCTTATGTAGCCACGAACTTGGGGTAGTTAAGGAATGAATAAAACTGGACGCACTTATTAGACCTTTTTTGGACTGCGCCACACACTCCACTTCTTTGATGTATGACCACTTTGAATTGAACATGACTTGCGGTGCTAAGCCGATGGACAGTTCAATATTTTATCTTTTCCACACAAGTACCTGGCTGTCCAATAATTCTTGTCCAAAAATTTCACCATTTTTAATTTTTTTTTCAACTTTATTGAAAAACAAGTCTAATGAACAATATAATCACCACAGTTATCTACAACAGTGGCCCATCGATTGGGCAGGTCGCCGATGCCCTTCGCCCAGAACTCCGGGATCTCCGACTCGAAGAAGTCCGCGATGTCGGATTTGAGGTTGTCGTAGTTGGTGAATTTTCTTCCGGCCAAATGGTGCTTCAGCGGGCGGAACAAGTGGTAGTCGGAGGGGGCGAGGTCCGGGGAATACGGCGGATGGGCAACCGTCTCCCAGCCGAGCGTCGCCAACTTCTGCCGGGTCTCCTTTGCCACGTGGGGGCGCGCGTTGTCGTGCATCAGGTGGACCGAGGCCCGTCGGGGACGCTTTTCTCCGATGGCGGTGGCCAGTTTCTCGAGCGGATCGGTGTAGATGGAGGCGGTGACCGTCCTGCCTTGCAGGAGCAGCTAGAAGTTCAGCATGCCCTTGGCGTCCCACCAGCAGCAGAGCATGATCTTCAGCGGGTGTTCCCTGTCCTCGAGGCTCGTGTCGCCGCTCTCGAAACGATTAAACCAGCGCCTGACTGTGCGTTGGGACACTGCATCCTCCTTGCACGCTCTGCAGATGTTGGCGACCGCGGTGCCCGTGTCGTTGCCCAGCAGCCACTCGTAGTACACGAACGTACGAATTCGACCTTGGTCCATTTTAGCTTGTACTGATAGCTAGACGCAGCGACTGCGCCTCATATACCCCTAGCGTGGGACTCTGGAGAACCCTCTAGAAGGTTTTTACACTTGTCTGATATTATAACACTTCTAAGGAAAATTATAGATTTTTGAAAATTTTTGGACAGGAATTATTGGACAGCCTGGTATATCACCAAATAACCGAACTCTATGGTTGGAAAGTATGATTGACATAGGCGGGGCCCGAACCATTAACCTTGATTGGGGGTGCCCGTGATAGCTAACATCACCTTCGACTGTTGCTCTACGCGAAAATCATACACGAAAGCAAATTATGATTAGTAGATCATACATGAAGATCGATGGAGTATCGGTAATGCTTCAGCCGTTCCACCACATATCATTTTCATGTCAAATTGGACATTCTTCTAAACAAACCTAACGCTTTAAAATATCGAGGAAAAGGATTGAAGGAAAATTTTAGTATAACTTGCTTTTGAAGTTTTAATTCACTTACCCAGTGAATGAACACCTTGTTTTAAATTTTATATTTGAAAGAACAGAAAGGGGGCATTTATAGTACCAACAAATGCATCATTCCTTCGTCCAAGACATCGCGATTTTTTCCGATTAATAGCAAAATTTATTTTTACATGGAGTTTCACACCTGTAAACGATACAAAGGAAACAATTGTTTACAACACATATGCCCCCACTGTGATGCTTCAGGCAAGCAGCATTTACACCATTAATCAAATAAACATCGTAACGGACCTTTCATGAGCATGGCACGATTTCGTCTTCTAACGAAGAAGATTGCTGTTTTTGCACTTTAAACAAAAATGTTTCTAAGAAATAAATAAATTTTCTAATTTGGTAAACTTATTCGGGCAGCTAGAATTAAAAAATCTAAAGAAAATTGTGCCAATTTTTCCTTGAACAAAAAGGTATTCTAACCAATCTGGAGAGTCTGTAGTTTAACTTGCAGGAAGCTCTTTTTTTGGAAAATGTCCTGTTTCATTTTAAAAGCGTTTGGCTTAGAAAGGCTCTAGCGGCTCTAAAAGAGCGTCCACCTCGATTTAAAAAATGTATAATTTGATTTGAAAAGTGTCCAAATTCACGTGAAATTGGCATACTCCACCTTCAAAACTAAATCATTGCAGTTTCAATGGAGAAGCCACAGCTTCGGCATTCCAACCGTGGCCGTCTATAGATGAAGTACGCGCCAGAAAAGAGCAATTGCTGAAGAAGTAGGTGACCTTGTTCTGCAGACGATTACACGTTCATCATCATGCTTCGTTTTCCAGAACTCCGCTGCCGTTCTACAAGACCCACGTTCAAAACACTGCTTCAACTCCTCAGCACCTACAACAACCAGGGCCGAGCACAAAGGCTCCGCCGGAGAGCTCGAAGAGGAGGACGTCACCCCATAGACGATATGAGCCAGAGGTTGGACACGCAAGTTGACTCGTTGAAACCGTCCTAAAAACATGCCTCATAGGAGTTTCAGACGGATCAAATTTCCTCAATAAATCAGTAAGACATCGATTTCTCTCAGCTTAAGCAGTCGTGTACGTACGTGCTTGAGATTTTACGCGTCGCACATGCGTAGAACCGTGCAGCTTACCCTACTGGTTGTGATTGTGACGTACGCCCTTCAGAAGCACAAAATAGAAAGTTCGAGAAAAGCTCTGTGTCGTTTAGGCCTCACCCGCAGTGTCATCGACCGACGACGAAAGGCGGTCAGCATCTCCCTCCAGACGATTCCGAATCTCGGTCTCCCCGACAAGGAGGTTAGGAACGGATACTGCCACTTGCGGGTAAGCACAGCATCTTACACTTGAATAGTTAAACCTTGGATTCGATAGATACACACAGAAATTTTCAAAGGATTGGGAAGAACTTTCATGTAGACTTCGGGAGGGAAGTGTAATCAGAAAAATGCAAAGATAACCTGGGAGCGCATTCTACGTTCACGTGTTTCGTCCCAATTTTGAAATATTCTGGATAAACCGTATAAGCTGTTTTACGCTAGATCCTGATCTATGCCTTGAATAAATAAATAAATAAATAAATAAATAAGCCCTTCTTTTAACTAGTGTATTACAGACGATTTGGTACTGTTCGTTAACGTGGCCTACATAGAGGACGAGGGGTACGTAGTCAATCACGCCACTTACCTTAAATGTCCCTCGGGTGGTGTGCCCATTCGATCTAGCCTCACTGATGCATCCCTCCCTTCCATCCAGGCTACATTAATAGCTAGGACTAAATACTTCTTTTTTTTTTGAATTTTCACCGACTCTCATAGGCCCCAACGCCTCAAAATGCACCGCTTTTGTCTAAACGCAGCCGGTTTTGATGTTTGGAATTTGCGACTGGAGTGGTGTTGTTGTCAGAACAAAACTTGAGGAGGAGCATCAACGTATAACCTATGAATGGATCGATCGATCAATATTGACTAAATAATCGTCCTGGCTTAGTACCAGCATTTTTCAGCTGTTAACAATTCAACGCTGCAAGAACGTGGCCCATATTTGAAGACAGGGTTTAATCAATACCGATCTATACTTGTGTGCAAACTACCAATTTTGTCTTCAGTTGGCATTTCTCTGCCAGAATCGCAAAATATTCATGCAGTTAGTTCCATGCATAGAGCAGCGCTTATTGTTGAGATAATGTTCAAACCACTATCGTTGTTTATCTTCGAGAGCCAGTAGTAATTTGTACTGCTGTAGAAAATTGATTTCTTACTGATTTTAATATTTAACACCGTTTAAAAGTATGACATGCTACCTACAAATCGTGCCAATGAATGTATATACTTCTCATAGATTCTACGTTCCAGAGGCATGCATAGGTAAAGGGTAAAAAAGGTAAAGGACGGCGTTATTCAATCCTCTTTGGGATGCACCACGCATTCTACTTCTACGGGATGTCGAGGAGGCGTGTTGAATGCGTATTTGCCCATACAATGACTTGCGGTGGCCAGCCGATGTACAAGTCAGTGCTTTATCCTTCCCAAAGAAGTTTGGTACCAATTCACCGACCCCGGAGGGGTGGAAGGCTTGGTTGGCCTGGGCGGGACATCCGAACCAGGGTGCAGGCGACAGCCGGCGCCTCCTCCGACTGCGCTCCACGCGCCCCATGCATAGGTACTAGACGTTAATGTGGCCTACACCGCGAAGTGGCGACGCGTCAGATGAGCATTCTATAAGGACTGCTGACTCGCGCGGAGATCCGTCGAAGAAGTCTGAAGAGCACACGGATGCGCCCTCCAGCTTGAAGGGAAAGGACGGGAAGGACGCGAAGAAGAAGTCGAGCAGCCACTACCTGACCGCGTTCCCGCTCGCGATGGGAGCCGGATTCGTGATAGCTCAACAGCTCCTCTAGGGTGGACCTCATGAATATATGCTATGAGGATGCCACCCATAGAAGACGTGTACGATACGTGCACTGATTGCCCGATCCGTGTTTCGACAGAGTTCTGGTTGTGACTGGTTGTGTTTGATTGGCGCGTTCCCCGCCTTCCCCGTGTAGGCCACATTAACGACTAGTATCGATGGGATGGGCGCGTGGAGCGCAGTCGGAGGAGGCGCCCGACTGTCGCTTGCACCCGATACCAGGTTCCTGGTTCGGATTTCCCGCCCAGGCCAACCAAGCCTTCCATCCCTCCGGGGTCGATGAATTGGTGACAGACTTGTCTGGGATGAATAAAGCGCTGACTTGTTCGTCGGCTGGCCACCGCAAGTCATTGTATGGCCAAATACGCATTCAACACGCCTCCACGACATCCCGTAGAAGTAGAATGCGTGGCGCATCCCAAAGAGGATTGAATAACGCCGTGCTTTATCCTTTATCCTTATCCTTATCGATGGGACATGGCGTGCACAGAACCTAAGGAGCAGAACTGACCCTTTTTCAAAATCGTGTACTTGATTTCAGGAAACCGCGTCGTTTCACGATAAAACAAGAATCGGCCGCGCCATCGTTGACGTCAGTGCGTCAGATGACGCCGCCGTCGACGATGAACATCCCTGGGGTGAACGGCAACGCGCGTGCACCCACCGTGCAGTTCGGCGAGGACGACAGCCCCCGCGTGCTCGAGTGATGAGTGACGAGTGATTCCTTGACCCGCCGTCCCTATGCACTTACTTTCTAGGTTTCAAACGAATACTGTGTCTCACGTGTCATATGCTTCCGGCGTAACGTGTTCTTCGTCTTTTTCTCTCCCTGTCTCATCTTCTAGTCATCATCGTTGTCTGTATTTCCATTATGTTGCTGAGCTTTCACTATACACACCCGTACCAGAACACTGCCCCCACCTTCTGATCTGTGACCAGCCTCCCTCTATCACCTTGCTAAACAACGTCCGCGTCCGGTGTGGAAACCCTGCTGATCATCTTCAAAAATTTACTAGGCCATTTATAGAATTAGATAACTACTAGGTTACTGTGGCTACTAGGTAGAGAGGACAGCAGCTTGGCTGTTTCTTCTATTTTCAGCAGATTCTTGGCTATTAGTAGTTAATTTGGCCTACATGGGGAGGGTGACGGACTAGACCAATCAGAGCGCATCGAGTAGGCATGCGCACGTAAACCTGGTGACCTGATTGGACAGCGCATTTCCGTCTCCCCAATGTAGGCCACATTAAAGACTAGTACCGTTTCTTCTTTAAATGACTATTTTCGCATTAACGAAGAAAACATTGATATAATATCGACAGCGTTGCCTTGCGCTCTTCAAACTTCACATTCCCACTCAGATTCTCATCACTTGAGATTTATCGTTATTTAGGTGAACAATTCACGTCATATCACAACTAGTTGTATGTACTTACTGCATAAAGATGAAACAGTTTATTCAATGACCATACACGCACACACAGACACAGACACGCACACACGATGTGAGTAGAATCGGATGTCGTGTTCAGAGCTTCGCCTTTCTCTTCTTGTCAAGAACTGTTTGCAGCTTTTGTAGAAGCATCACGTTTCCCTTCACTTTCAGTTTGCCACTCATGAACGCCTGAAACGAAAAAGTAAAACAAGGCAACACCTCCAGGAACTCACTGCATATTAACACGAAACCTACAGCAAACCTGCGGTACAGCTCCATCATCTCAGCTCTAGCAATTGCCGATTACGGCGGAAATGAGGTGGGAAATTAGTACAGTTGCGCTCGAAAAAATTGCGTTTTTCGAGTGTTCGAATTCGAATTTGAATATTCAAATACAGCGTTCTTCTAATGTTTTCGATGTGCAATACTCAAAAATTGCGGGCATTCGAAATCATTCGAATATTCGAAAAT
>OX375870.1:12160735-12192088 GCA_947359475.1 Heligmosomoides polygyrus bakeri
CACACACACACACACACACACACACACACACACACACACAGAAGCCGATCACGATACACACGGCGGACCTGATAAACACGTCCATACGGCTCGACATAGAAACACACAACACACAGGGCGCGGCGCTTGAATCCGCACAAACTTCGATTCAAATTTCCCGCCATACCGTACAAGGTCGCGATTTGCGTTCTTGAAGCCTTTAGTACACAGTCATAACCTTAGAATGACCTTAATCTTGCATGCAAGTTCGGAGTATAACCGCGAAGGTGTTCGCGCTGGGCGTTCACCAGCAGAAATAATTCGATCCTTCGGGTACCCGAGATCAACCGTCTATGATGTTCCACTTCTGATGAGTCTGAGGAAGGCTCCGCAAACCGAGCGAGAAAAACCCAATTGCGGGAACGCGTGTCAAGAACTGCGGCATTCGTGGAAAAGGTCAGGCGCTGATTTTGGAGGATGCGGGCAATCAAGCTGTCTCCAAAGGAGTTTATCCGAGGAGTTTTGCAGACGGTAGTGAAAACGTGGCTGGTTAGCGTAGCCTCAGGGGCCAGGTGTCTTCCAGCGGACTGCGCATCGGCTCACACGAGCCATTTAGTCCAAAACTGGCTACTCGATAATTTAGGAATGTTTTGGTCTAACAAGGGAAGGGTCTGAAGCGTATGTCTGAATGGGAGAGCGAATCATATAGGGAGAATCCCCACTCCTCAATTAGTATAAAACTGTGTTTATTTTTTTTTTGCCAAGTCGTTAAACCCAAGGAGTAGGGGGTCCTTGAAGTCACAGTGGAATACGGCGCATCACGAGTTTGGGGGTCTTGTACGCCCGCAATGCCTCTGCCGGCCAGTGGATCGGAGTGCAGTGGAAGTGGGGTTGCTTCATGCGAGGAAGGTCGGGGGTTTGGTTCTTGTGCGCTGCTGCATTTTTGCATTTCGACTAACTGGTTGAGAATTGGGGATTCTGCTGTCTGTACCATTTTCAGACGTATTCTACGCATTTTCCAGCTGGATGCTGTGGCACTCAACATGATAATGTATAAATGTTCAAAATCAGTGATACACAGCTACAAAGTGCATGAAAAGGCTACGAGCCCCGCACAGTCTGTTTCCATACATGGACGAATGACCTCGGGAGAAGCCATCCTGCTCGGATTTTCAAAAGACACCAGGATGTGACGTCGGAGGTGGTTAACATTAGAAACAACGTCTGTGACTCCCGCAAGTTAACATAAACGGCATCGATACACTCTTTCCTTCATCGTTGCCTGTCAACTGCAATTCAGAGGTCTGCTGAAGATTTTCTAAAACCTAACACCAAGAATGTCTGACGATGGTCGAGTGGTGATCACCCTGTTCACGCTGAAGTGTGGCCCACCTTTGGACAAGGAACCTTCGAGGGAAGAAATTAAGCTGGCCGAACGGATAGCCAGCATACTAATGGACATCGAAGCACATCAACTTGAAGTTGACGAAGGCGTTGCGTTAAAACCAGGTCAGTAATAAACAAGTCGCAAGGAAGGTAGTCTCCAAGTGTACAGCTGGAAAATGTGCAGAATACGTCTGAAAATGGTATAGACGTCAGAATCCCCCAAATCTCAACCAGTCATTTGAAATGCAAAAATGCAGCAGCGCAGAAGAACCAAACCTCCGACCTTCCTCGCATGGAGCAACGCCACTTCCACTGCGCTCCGAGCCGCTTGCCGGCAGCGTGTGAGCACTGCAGGCCAAGGATGGAGGCGGTCATTGCAGCTGACGGATGATATTTTGAGCAATTTTGCTGTTGAGATATCTCTCCATTTGTGTGTAAAAGATTTTCTGTCCGATCTGTATTTTGTATTTAGAAAATGGTTGAAAATAGATTTAGTTTGTACGGAATTGCAATGCAGTACACTATACATACACAGATCATTATACTGCAAGACACGCGGCAGAACACAATTCCTGTGGCTCGTTTCTGCGTCTCTATGTAGGCTACATTAGCGACTTGTAACATTTTTCTCTATATTATACGTCTTATGTTGCCAACATACTCGTAAAATCATACGGTTACAGTTAGTTATTCAGTTGTTGGTATCCTGTTTATCGAAAAAGTGGAGGAACACACGACAGAGGTGTACGTAGCGTCAAGGACGATTGTTTCCGTACGAATTATAGACAAATTTTCCAAGACAGTTCCCAGCCCCTCAAAAATAGGGAAGAAGGCTCGCCATTTTCGCTTTCAGAACTCTTGGCTAAACTGCTACTGACTTACTAAGGGATTAAAAACCACATGAGTACCGAGTCGACTGCCCTCGGAACGAATAAGTAGCCGTTAAAGTTGTGCGCAACTCATGAATTTAGAAGGGCGGTCAATGTAAAAACCACTAACCTTCTGAGGGTTCAACCTTCCACCGGCGATCTCAAAGAAGTCGTCGTCAGCTACTGTAACCGTCACTGTAGCATTTTCTCCATTCTTCACATCACCAAAGTACACAGAAGGTGATGAGCTCTTGAAGTCCAACGCTAAACAGATGCATTAGACGAGACTGAGCCACCTTATCAACGTACATTCAGAATGTAGAAGGCAAGACCCACTGAATCTGCCAATTTCCTTCTTTCCGTCGGTCAGGATGTACAGTATGAGCGCCTTCACGTTCTTTACAACGCTTGGGTCTTCCTTGATAAATATAAGAATTATTTCTTCTTCTTTCTTCTCCTATTAAGATTCGTGATTTCTCCACGCTTACCTTTACTCCCTCATTCATTTCCTGGAAAATTGCTGAACACTTGATATGTGGCGGGAAGTCATTCGATGCCTGACCGCGACCACCTTCGGCGGGCTAAACAAGGAACTGGTAAAATCCTTACCATTCGAAGCTTTGAAAAACCAATAATACGAGCATCGATCTTTACATGCCGAGGCTAACGCTAATGGACAGTGAAGATTTGGTGACTGGTCAGCAATGTGACCTGCATGAGCAGGTGCTTGTCAATCAGAGCACCTATCGTGCACCTCAGACCTTCTTCCCCAGCCGAGTTCCGAGCTCCCCTCCACGTCAGCGCAGTCAACCTGATCTCCCATCCGAAAGGGTATCGCGTTTCCGACTCCCCATGCCAAATTTGTTGGAATCTACCACTATATAA
Organism: Heligmosomoides polygyrus bakeri; assembly: GCA_947359475.1. NCBI lineage: Eukaryota > Metazoa > Nematoda > Chromadorea > Rhabditida > Heligmosomidae > Heligmosomoides > Heligmosomoides polygyrus. The sequence goes on from OX375870.1 coordinate 12,163,855, forward strand.
TTGAGTTAGCTCCCTGCCCTGTAGATGGTGAGGCGTATCTCACTCAGGTTGGGAACCTGGCTGAGATACGCCTCGTGGAAGCACGCGCAATCTCATTGAACCCCTTGCGACGCCTCCGCGTACCTCGCGCGGGCAACGTCTGCCGTTCAACATGGGATGTCGTTACAGCAGAGGACGCGTAGCCTCCTCCTGCTTGACAAAACGGCGTTTGCGCGCGTTTCTGAGTGCCTGAATCCAGAAGACGGGTTCCCTTCATCGCACCACAACCTTCTGGAGTCAGAAGAGGAGACACCGTCGTCCTACGACGAGGGATCCCATTCAGAATTGAACATGAGATGCTGCTGCAGCAGAGGAAGCGCAGCCTTCTCCTGCTTGACACAACGACGTCTGCGCGCGTTTCTGAGCATATGGATTCAGAATACGGGTCCCCTTCGTCGCGCAACAAGCAGACAGAGTCAAAAGAGGTGACACCGTCGTCGTACGACGAGCGGCCGCATCCAGAATTCAACATGGGATGCTCCTCCAGCCGAGGAAGCACAGCCTCCTCTCTATTGACACAACGGCGTCTGCGCTCGTTTCTGAGTCCCTGAATCCAGAAGGAGGGTTCCCTTCGTTGCACCGCAACCGTTTGGATTCAGAAGATCGAAAAGAAAGGAAGCAGAGGTCTCATCGTCGTCGTACGACGACTGGCCGCATGCAGAACTCAGCATTATCCCATGTTGAACGGAAAACTTTACCCGCGCCAAGTACGCCTCTGCGTACCTCGCACAGGCAATGTTTGCCGTTCAACATGGGATGTTGTTACAGCAAAGGACGCGTAGCCGCCTCCTGCTTGACAAAACGGCGTTTGCACGCGTTTCTGAGTGCATGAATCCAGAAGACGGGTCCCTTTCGTTGCACAACAACCGTCTGGAGTCAGAAGAAGCGAAAATAAAGGAAGCAATGGCCACATCGTCGTCGTACGACGACCGGCCGCATTCAGAACTCAGCATTATCCCATGTTGAACGGAGAACTTTACTGCTGCAGCAGAGGAAGCACAACCTCCTCCTGCTTGACGCAGCGACATCTGCGCGCGCTTCTGAGCGTTTGATTCTGAATACGTGTCACTGACGTCTGCCTTGAGCATGGTAGGACCACTAAGGGGTGGTGGAGAAGGGAAGTAAGGGCCCTTTAGAGTGAACCAGGTGAGCGTCCAGGAAGGAAAGGAACAACCTGAAAGAGGGACCAGGGCGGGGAAGCCAGCAAGAAGAGACCGGTAGGGGTCAATAGTGAAAACAAGGAAGTGGGCCAGGGGTTGGGACCAGGAAGGTGGGGGGGGGGGGAAGACCAGTAAAGGCAGACCAGCAATTAGATCTAGAAACAAGAAACGAGTGAGGGGGAAGCTGGCGCCCGGATTCGGAAGACGTGTACACAGTGGAGGGGCCGAAGTACTGCGCAGCACAAACCAATGATGTTACTGGACGGTGTGGAGAAAATGTCTATGATGAAAGGTACCGAAGTGGTGAACGGCTTGATGTCGATGAAATACGCAGCAGGTCCTAGATGTTAGCGAATTTTAAGTTTGACAAAAGCTACCTTCTTTAGGTCAGTGATGGTGCAAAGTCGCGCGAAGCGCGCAAGTGCGAGACACGCCGTTAGGAGTGTCGGAGCACTTGTATTAGGATGATACAGCTACACTAGAACTTTGAGACGACTTTCTTGAAACGTGAAAAATATGTGTTACCCACCCTCAAAGGTAAAAAAATGGTTGCCACCAAGCAGTTGCAAAAACTTGCCCAGAATTTTGTTTCCTCGTTACATTAAATTTTTAGGTGCATTTCAATAAGGATTCATACACTGAGAAACCACGACTTACTGCAGTCGAATCGACGTCAGCCATCGCACCCATCAGGTCGCTCATCTGATCTCTCATGCTCTCAATGTGCTTCGCATCCTTCATGTCAGTTATGTGGCTCCAGTTGTTTTTAACTGAAGAGTGGACATATTTCAGTACTACAGTAAAGCATGTATAGCTTATACCAGAGCGTAAATAAACCGAAATGAACTTACTATCTTCCACCGTTGCGTGAGGAATGACCTCTCCGGCGGATCGGTAATACTTGACTGAAAAACACGGCGATCATGGTGTTACAACGAAGTGGCGTTACAGACGAATTATGTAGACTCACGAGTTCCATACCATCCTGCGCCGGCTTCGAACACCTTACCACTTTCCGTGAATGACTCGTGACACAGGTAAACTGCTAGTGGTGTGACGTACTCCGGTTTCAGCGCATCGAGGAGGGACTAAATAGACTCGTTCTTCAACTTCTATCCGAAGATTTTGAAAAGATGGAGTGACCCTTTGAAAGGTAAAAGGCTAAGGGATTATGTCGATAAGTTTTCGTGTAAAATGTGCTACACAGCCTTTTTTCGGGGTTCCGGTCGTTAATGTAACTTGCATGGAGAGACGAGAATGACCAGCCAGTCACAACCAATCAGAGCTCTGACCGAACACGCGCCTATCAATCAGGACCCAGAGAACACACACCATTTTTGCATGACAAGTCTATACGAGCCCATGTAGACCGAGTTAGCGACTAGCTCCATTCTAGTATGATACAAATGACCCCAGGGGGACAGTCTGCTTGGCTGACTTGGACGGAACTCGAACTAACCATAAGACCAGTTTTGGGTGCACGCCAGAGCCGCTGCCTCCGACTGTGCTAACGTGCGTCCAACAACACGTCAACATCCACAAAAACGGTTTAACGATCCAGCATCTTGGAACAGAAGCCTCCTCGACGGGTGGGGGAGAGGGCGGGGGCACCTATTCCCATTGCTAAAAATGTGTACATAATACAAGCAGTGTATTCTGTTAAAAAAAAAACTTTAAAAACGCTCAAACAGTATGGAAAGTGCAAAAACAAAGAAAAGGAATGAGCCATCAACATGAAAATGAGTGGGTACAGCAAATAGAATGCTTAAGGAGCGATCGTGCCCCAGGGCGTTCACGTGGCCCAAGGCCAGTCAGACGACCATTTCGATGATCACCTGCGCACTGACGTGGTCTTCGGGCAACTCGCCCCTTGGGACCACAACTTCGGCACACGAGCCACGTCTTGTTTGGCGTCTAGTGTATCAGCCACACCCCAGAGAAGGGCACAGAAAGGGCCAGATATACCTCTTGAGTCTGCTCTACCTCACTCGGAACCACGCTGGAATGGACCAGTAGCAACGCAACCCACTCACTAGTTTCGGTTTTCGCGATGGAGCGCGCTTACGCACCCCATGGTGGAGTCTTGGGACCGGATTCATCAACGCTTATACCCGCGGGTAGGCGGGGTATAGGGGGCAGTCGTACCCACAACGGGCATTCATGATAGATCTTACACGCCACTTCGTGGATATGTCAGTGGGTAGAGAATACTCGACGATCCTGATGGGTTAATCCGCATACCTGCGAGGATTCCGTGCCCCATTAACAAAATGGCGCTACAGCGAATCAGCTGTCCTCGCAAGAGGCTTAATTTTATCATACCCTTGACTCAATTGTGGTATCTCTACCTATACCCATTGCTTGATGAATCTGGCCTCTGGACGTGGGAGGAGCCCGGCCCTGCAGAGCATTTGCTGGCGTAGAAGATTGGAAGAGAGAGGAATGACATGGTGCAGGACTATGGTTGGACTGCGTAGAAGCACTGCAAGACCAAAGGAGAACGTCACACTGCGGTCACCGGCATGGAAGGAAAGCAACACGACCGGGAGAATAATTTGAACTGCACTGGAGTGTTGTTACGTAGAATCCCATCCTTATTCATTTTCTTACTTCTTGTGTTTACTTGCAGTTTCAGGACCATAGAGGGCTAGAAGTAGTCATACTGAATGAGCGGAGTTAGATGAGGTTTAAAACCCTTTTGGCAGCGTTACTTCTGCTAGTAGGCGTTTCACTCCACCACCCTTTCCATTAGGCTGCATTTTTCTTTATTCTTTCATTGATACTAGTCTGATAAGTTGGCATTGTGTTATGTTCAGAGTAAAAACTACTAGGAATGGTAAATAAGCGACTCGGTACAACTGGAAATAAGCCATCATTGCAATAAAAAAGAAGGTACGGGTTTGAATCCCACAACCGAACCCCATTTCCTTACCAATAGGTCAGAAATGAACCGCTCGTCTTTCATTAGTCCTTCTATTACCCTTTATAGAATCAAGAGAATCAATTTTTCTTTCGGTTCACATATTTTTTCCATCTGCTCCTGATACAGGACTTGCCCCAAAAACGGCAAGTGCTCGTACACATGAGGAAGAAAAGTGGAACCCGTGGCATGGTAAAACTACCGCACTAGTCGTTAATGTGGCCTGCATTTGGATAAGAAACACGAGGCCAATGGAACTGCATCAAACTGGAAAGCTGCCCAGAAGGGGCGTGTGCGATCCGTGCTCTGATTGACTGCAAGATGCTTGGTTGATGCTCTGATTGGTTGTGATTGCATAGCGCGTTCGCGCCTCCCCATGTAGGCCACATTACCGACTATCATTAAAATTGCATAACTTTGCACTGTCCTACAGATTTTGCCACTAGTCGGTTTTCTCATGTCCGTACATACTGCCAGACATAGGTGTGACTTAACCCTTAAATCCTCTAAACAATTCAAACTCTACCTCAGGTAGAACAGTCTGTGTCAGACGAGAGCCAGCTGTAGGAATCAGCGTGTTCGCCACGATATTGTGCTTGGCCCCTTCTTGCGCCAGCGAGTTTGAGAATCCGATCAGTGCCGATTTCGCTGAAGCAAACGTAAATAACGCTTTATAAAATCTCGAAATCTTTGCTTGATAGCAGGAAATGACTCACCGGCTGCATAGTTTGTCTGACCAAAGTTTCCATAGATGGCAGCATTCGAAGAGGTGACAATGATTCTGCCATAGTTCTGCTTCCTCATATGTGGCCAAGCAGCCTTGGTGACCGAGTACGCACCTTTCACGTGCACTTTGAAGATGAGATCTGAAACCATTTGTAGCACAATTCAAAAGCTGCATTGGAAACCGTAATGCATCTAAGTAAAGCCACCAACCCCAGTCAAGATCGGTCATCTTTATCAGAGAAACGTCGCGAAGAATACCGGCGTTGTTGATCACAATGTCTAAACAATACTTAATTGTAACCTACTGGCCATAGAGTTTAGTAGGCTGACCTTCATAACAGTTTACAGAAATTCACCTCTTGATTGGTAGGCTCTCAGACCTGTTCTACAAAAAATCGCAACTTATTTTTTTTTTCAAATTCGTTATAATATCCCGCAAAGAAGATCTCTGTACTGTTGATCATCTTGAAGATCTCTCTTCAAAATGGTTCTACTTCAACACGGCATTCAAGAAAATTAGGTTTCTCTCTGTTCTTTTCAGACATCGTAGGTTGAAGACGTTGTTGGTGATTACCGCCGTCTCTCGCTCTCATAGAGAACGCTACCAATGTTCAATATCAATTCGATCCCTAGCCTAGGAGAACTGAATTTAAAAGTCTATGAGAATCTATCTCATGATCCCAACGTATAATAGATGATGTAGCCAACTACGTATTCAACACGCCTAAACGAAATCCGATTGAAGTAGAGTTCGTGGCACATCCCAAAAGAGATGTAGTAACACCGTGCTTTATTCTTTTATGCTAGAAATGATACCATTTTTTGATTATTCAAAAATCACAGATATTCAGATCTACCCACCGATTCTTCCGAAGCAATCAATGGCGGTTTTCACGACCTTCTCTCCAAACTCTACACTGTCATAGTTGGCCACAGCTTGTCCACCAGCTGCCCTGATCTCTGCGACAACCTAAAATACATGAACTAGCATTTTTATAATGTAGTACCATGTAATACCATAATTTCTATTGCTTCTCAGGCTAGGCTTAAAAAGAAGTTTCCCGTTAATAATCCAGATAGATAACGAGACCTTAGGAGCTTGCACCTTATATATGTCCTTTCTAACAAATCTGCGAAGAGTTGAAGTTTAGGCCTTTTGTTTTAGATTTTTGGCCATGATTTCATAGAGTTTATTCTGTCTTATATATGGAATTCCTGTTACTAGAGTTTTTACTACTATCTCTGAAAGGCCTGAACAGACCCTAACATAGCAGCTTGTTTACTCTTACGAGTTAATTAGAGTCCGTGCAAATTTTCCACTGTTCTCACCTTGTCGGCCATCGAAGTTGAGGCTGACGTTCCGTGAGCATCACCACCCAAATCGTTCACTGCAAGAATTCCATCTGGGTCGATCAGTAATCAATTACTGTCAGCATGGCTGCGTTTGGTTCGAGACTACAGAAACTACGCTCAACTTATGTTTGATAAGACTACACTCCTTGATGTGATGACAGTACCGACCCTGTTGCTAGGCCTCTACAATTACTTCACACTATTCCAGAAAGTTAAGCCTTTTGCGCAAAAATCTTAAACTCTCCTTCATCTGTGATCAAGCGTTAAACGAATATCGGTACATGCTTATTGGGTTTTCGACCAACCGAGCTGGGTCACATCCCGAAACTTTAGAGCAGGAAGCCTAATTGGATCTAGCAACAATCTTACCCCGCCTCTTCCACCCGGTCGGGCGAAAACCTAATCGGTACCTTAATATGCATCAATACTTAAAATCACTGCCGGTCGAATATTGCTTAGTAACCTGCTCAGAAAATCGGTTCTGAACATAGCATCAAAAAGAGCTTGTTGCAATGTTGCCACGAGCGTTTGCAGTATAGTTGCACTCTCGATTTTTTCTTTCGAATATTCGAGTGGTTTCGAATGCTCACAAATTTTGAATATCCAAATTCGAACGCACTCGAAAAACGAGATTTTTTGTATATCCGAATTCGAGTATTCAGTTTCGAATAAAAATCATTTGCCTATCCGAATAGGTCATTGAAGCACAACTGTAATGTGCCGAGAATGTTTTGGTCAGAGTTTGTTTTTACTCTTCTTTTTGGCGCGAAGTAGAATGAAAGAGACTCTGGAATGTAGCCAATTTTGAAACAGATTCTGCTCTATATGGACAGCACCATGAAGTTTCTCATAAGTACGAATACGCTTTCCTAAGAATCTGTTTGTCAAATTCATTTCACAGAAGGTTCTGAAGGACGAAGAAAAAGCTTTGGTAGCGCTGTCACTGTAGGATCCTGCTGCTGGCCTTTCTCTGAGGGCCATTAGCCCTTCGTCTTGAAACGGAGAAGAGGAATAGATGTAGTATGGTTAGTAGATTCCTTTGTTGATTAAGATGGAGCTACTAAACTCCTTGTTGAGTAGCTGTTGTGTAAGAGGCAACACCCCCCTAAGTGCCCACTATGTCCTGGTTTCTAGTTGTAGTCGGAATAGATATCGATTAGGCGGCGCAAAAAATCGATATCCACTCGGATCGTATTGCCGCGTCGCGTGGTGGCGAAAGTATAAATTAGGGCTAATGCAGACCAGTTTCGTCTTGTAGTTCACTAGTACAATGAATTGTTGGTGTTTTTCGTGAAGCATTACAACCAGTAAGCTCCAACGAAGTTTATAGTTTATTCCGGATTCAACACTTATAAACAGCAAAAAGTTAGCAGATCCGTGCTTCAAACTAGTTTGATTACATCTCTACTCAGAGACGACAACAAAACGTGTGTTCAAAAATAGATTCCGTCTGCATACCAACGACTTTGCATCCACGCTTTGCCAGCTCCAAAGCGTAGGTCCTCCCAAGTCCGCCGCCGGCTCCCGTCACAATTGCAACACGACCGTCGAAGCGAAGAGCCATATCTGTCTGACCATATGGATTAAGACGAAGAAATCACACCGTGAAAAGGGCATGGTCCTGCGCTATGAAGGTAGGAAATATTTCAAAACCAGAGAAAGATTCAGCCGCTTCAAGAAATTCATGGCGCCATTGAAGCGCATCGGATTACAAGGATTTTTTCTTACATCTCACAGTTGCTTAAGGCGTTTCCAATAGCGCCTACAAGTGACATGAAGGCATGGTCCGAATGAATGAACTCACTTCCTACTGCAAGTTGGATCTGGTCGCATTCACCCAGGGAGACCGGCTTAAGAAGCACAGGGTAAACCATAAGTAACACAATAGAAAATTGTAGTCGTTTAAAAAATAAAAATGAGTCAAATTAGGCACACTTTAAAACACCTTTTGTAATGCATTCAAGATTATAGTGGAGCAATATTATTCAAAGGTGGCGCGATAAGATCCTTCAGATGGATTGGGTAACTTTGCAGACCGCGTCGCAACAGCTCTTACTGTATTCGTCATTTGTTCCAGAGAAAATGTTAGACTCTATTTTTTTGTTGCGCTATGTAGAGCAGGACGTATTCTCCGAGATAGTGAATAAATGAAGAATAAGGCTTAAAAATGGATGTATTTCACAGTAAGTCTTTTTCAGGTAAGAATTTAAGCAGCTAGATGGGAAACCGCCACCACGTCCTTTCGCAGACCAGAAGAAGACAAGTGGTCGTTTTTCGTGGCAGCGAGCTGTTTTCTAATAAAAATAGCTTCATGCATGATAATTGCAAGGACTATACATAGCACTAAGGATAGGATGCTGCATAATAATCACTATCTGGTTCTAAACAATAGAAAAATTTTCCTAATAAGGCAGTCTAATTTTGATCCATTGCTTATGGACCATGGGTCTAGGTTGTACAGAGTTTTTTTTTTTTTGTAGAGCACCTGGTATCCTGCTAAGCCGCCACTTGCATAAGAAAAAGAAATGGCTCAATTGCACACTTTGATCTGACATCTTAACAAATGAAGTGCTTACGGCAATAAAGGGTCAATATCCATCCGAGCAGAAATTCCAAATAATACGTCGTTATATACATCCGTACAAAAAATGTAGGATTTGGATTTGAAAGCGATGTTTTATTCTATTATATTTAATTCATGAGCATGTCGCTTTCACAACGTTATTTCGTCGGGTCCCTTAGAAAAATGTTAAACGAGACATTTCACTGTGTACAAGAGGATGTCAGAAATGTGTTCGGACAGTTCATGAAATCTAACGACCCAAATTTTCACAACTAGAACAGATTTACCGGTGCACCCCAATAGGGTCCATCTTTTACACACATTCAAATAATAGCTGAATTGCAATTACATGCAACAAAATGTACAACGTAAGGCAGCCACAAGACTCTCGAGGAAGTCCAGAGGATTGGAAGTGGATACGCCAAATGAAGGGTTGAACAAACCTCCCGTTATAAGGTGGGATTGGGATTTCTTCTTGTTTCCCTTATTGGGTTTGCACCAATTTACCATTGAATTTTATTGACATTGATATTTAGAGTGTAGCGATTTTTACCTTAACTGAAAAGGACAATTTTGGCCAAAGTTATGGCCGTTTGATTTTAGAAGCCGAAAAAGGCGGAAACTTTCGACTTGTCCTAATAGCTAGAGCATCCTGAGGACTCCCCCCCCCCACCCCTCCCACCCCTTCTTCCTTGGCGTTACTAATCATACTATTCTGGAAGAGAGCGATTTTTGGCGTAAAGCGGCTCGGAGTCACAATGTAGGGCAGCCTTATATGACGTTCTGCACTGCACGAAATTAAAAATTTTACGCAGCCTCGGTGAATTCTACCTCAGTGATGAACTGAGCTAGGCCCCTTCTGATGTAATTGGGCGTTTATATATCTTCTTGCCAAGGCGTATAACCACTTGATACAAGTGTTTCCTCCGAGCCGCTTTGTGCCCAATTTTTTTGAGAGGATCACATTGATAGGCTTATTATCGTAGCGCAAATGTTGACGAGGAAAGGTTCCCAACTCATGGTGAGCACTGGCGATGTCGTTTTGACAGGATTTTGGGCCATGTGAGCAAAGTTAGTTTTTGCTAAACGCTTTATTAAAGACCGGAAAAATTGGTGTAAAAACATGTGCGCAACAATCATCAACCATTGTGACACTCTACGAGACGTGCCTCTGTGGCGCAGTCGGTAGCAATGCCGCCTCATACGAGCAAACCGGTGGGCTTTTGAGTTCGAGTTCGTTTACTGTCAGTACTTTTGCACATATTACTTTGTTGTTATTACGCATTCTTATGATCACAGGACACTGGCACAGTTTTGCACCGATGTGGCCCGTGTTCATAATATTCAACCGTAAGGTATGCGTAGTTGTGTGCGGTTACGGTAGCATTGGTGGTATGGTATGATATGCTGGTGGTGCAGATACGCATCGTTGAAAAAGCAGCACATATGAAGACGCGAATAGACAGGTTTGGTTTGTTGTAAGCAATGATAATCTAAAATTGTTTCTTGTGATCCTGAGAAAGCGTAATAACCACAAACTGAAACGTGCAAAAATATCGGCAGCACTCGGACTCGAACTGAAAAGCCCGCCGGTGTGCTCCTACGAGGCGGCACTCCTACTGACTGCGGCACCGAGGCACATCTCGTGGGTGTCGTAGAGGTTGATGAGTGTTGCGCACACGTTTTTACACCACTTTTTCCAGCCTTTAAAAAAGCGTGCAGCAAAAATCAATTGTAATTCTGTACAATGCTCAAGCCCTACATCCTGTCAAAATTGTATCGCAGATCATCAACACGAGTTGGGACCTACCATTGTAAAAAGCGAAGATGGAAGACTTTGAGCGAGCATTTTAAGGAGAACTTGGTGAAATCAGGAAACAGTATTCCAGTAATATAGAACAGCGGAGCAGATAAAAAAAGGGAATGGAAAAATCTCGCCATTAAGGTTCAGAGTGAAGCAACCGTGATGGTCCGAGATCGTCAACGCTGGTGGGAGCACGTCGCTTGGTGTTTGATAAGACAACGTGAAGCGAGACTACACCAGACGTGATAAGGGATTACTCGACGACGCAACCAAGGTCACCGTCGTGCATTAGGCAATAAACGGACCTAACAGAATGGTTCAAATATGAAAGTCGACGATAGAACGGCTCCCCCACGAGGCAACAGGCCATGTACGGGTGGACGAGTGAACTTGATCGATAGGTGATAAGAACGGGTTCCGATCACCACGAGCGTCAGATCAGCCCCGACTACACTCTAGCAGTAATGGTCAAGTTGGAGGAGAAGGCTTCGTTATATACTGGCAATCAATTACACGAAGCGCTAAGTGCACAGTTTAATGATGCAAACACGGTCGTCGTAATTGTCGCAATAAGCTCTGTATGCATGCGTACTCTTTGAACGTTTAAAGCAACTTTCAGCAGCACTTTCGCAGCTTTCCACCAACCACCACTCATATTCCATTCGCACAAGCATACACAATGAAGATTCTGTTTATACAACTAGAGATCACTAAATCGCATCCAATTTAACACAATCTTCTTCGACCCGTCTTGTGGTCTCAGAAGGACATCACCGTTCGTGCTGCGATAGTCGTGATAGTAGAGCTCTCGAAGAGCCTAAATTTCAGAGTTGTTTGGCGTGAAACAAGGCACTGCTAAGAGAAATAAACTGTAAAGTTTGTTGGTTCATGTCGCGAAAGTGGGCAGCACAAATGCGCCAGCCAATCAGGCCGCATCGAATGGGCACGCCATTCAAACAAGGATTTACATGGTTGGTTCATCTTCGCGACATGGACCGTTTTGTTTCGACCTACCTTGAATCCTTTCTTTTTTAAAAGCGCTTGATTTGCAGCTGAAGATGTTTCTGATACGACGCCCTCAATACCAAGCAACTAAAATAGTTGTATTAAATATCCTTCTTATCCAATTAAAACAAAAAGCGGGAAATTTCGTTGTTTATCAACGCTTTGATGGCTACAAAGTATCAGAAATGTTTAACTATTGCAAAGCGAAAACCGAAAGGGGTTTTAATAACATTAATAACAATAGAGGAAAGAGGACACAGTGCTGGGCGAAAAGAGTGAACATAATAGAAAAAGAAAAGCTTAGGAAAAAGGTGGTCAATAGAATAGAAAAGAAGATGGAATTACAAGTCTAATTTCGAGATAAGTAGAGAGCTCGATTTTAGGGCTACATGAAGGACAATAATTTACACCTACGTGATGAAACCACAATGTGGAAAGTAGATCTTCCTTATGTTTTACTAGAAATTTTCACTAGAAATCTTCTAAATCCCACTTACGTTTACTTTTCCAGTTTGCAAATTATGTCGTTTATATTCCTCCAACCTTTAGGTTATGATTTCGCTATATACTTCTAGCCGCTCAGACGAAATTGGACGAGTTGTCGCGTTCCGACCGCTTCCAACAGGGACGGCTAGTGACTCGCGCTAGAGCGCGAAAGTGTGTGCCGGCGACTGTCCACCACGTTTTTCAGGTAGAAGAAGAAAATTAGTTGGGTGAGACACGTTTGATGTGTGCCCAATTCTGTGCGTAGCTCGCTCGTGCTAGTGTATTGTTAACTGGTAGCAAATTAGAGTGCATAGAATCCTAACGAAGTTAGCTGTTATGTACATATATACCAGACTTTCAACGGCCTGCAGGCCGCCGAACGTCTGGTTGGGGCTTCGCCTCAAACCCGGAGAATAGCACACCCCGAACGTCTTCTTCTCATCTTTAAACCCTCTCTCATTCATTACAGTGAAAAAACTTGTTTTGCTATATGGAATGGTATAGCGGAATAGGGCAAAACAGGTCCCCCACCTTCACTGGACCTCCCTTAACTGTTCCATTATCGCTGGTTCCCCTTTATTGTCAGCCCTTTTCCGGTTCACCCTTCACTGGTCCCCCTCCTACTTCGTCGGTCCTTATTACTCTCCCAGCTTCACTGGGCCTCCCTTTAATGGTCCCCTCTTCGCTGGTCATCCTATCCTTCACCGATCCCTATTACTGGTCCCACCCTCACTGGTCCCCCTTCTATCCATCAACCCTTTTCCGGTCCCCCCTTCACTGGACCCCTTCCCCTACTCACCGATCCCCATTACTGGTACCTTCCTCACCAGTTCCCCCTTCACCTGGTTCCCTCTTTCACTGGTCAACCTCCTATAGGTCCCCCTTCACTGGACCCCTCCCCCAACTCACCGGTCCATTACTGGTCCCTTCCTCACCGGTCCCCTCTTCACTGGATCCCACCTCATCGGTCCCCATTGCTGGTCCCACCTTCACTGGTCCCTCCTTTATTGGTCAACCCTTTACCGGTCTCCCTTACTGAAACCCCACCCTTCACCGGTCCCCCATTACTGGTCCCACCTTCATTGGTAACACGTCGTCTGAATCCGGAACCCTCGCGCGACATCGGTGACCCTCTCCTCAACACGAACGTCCTTGGTGGGACATCGGTGACACGTCTTCTGAACCCAGACACCTGTTGACCCACCTCGCTGACACCTCTTCTAAACCCGGACGCATGTTGAAGGAGGTGGGGGACATCTCTTCCCAACCCGCACCTCCTCTGCGCGACATCGGTGACATGACGTCTGAACATGGGCACCTGTCGACAAGTACAACAGTTGACAACTGGTGACAACTACAACCCCTCCCCCCCCCCCCCCCTCCTCATACTTCCTCCCTACACACTCCTTCTGCGCTTCTGTGCAAACAAACACACACACACTCACTCACACACAGACAAACGACCGTTCTCCCTTATATATAGTAGGATCGTTATCGTTCTCAAGCGTTTGAAGTTTTCAGGGATTACTGAGACGTAGGACTTTAGCTAGGATTCAAAAGCGTGTCAAGGGCGCATTAATCCGTAGATTTTCTCTTAATTCTAACTTTGTTATACACTTGAACGTCACCTTTCTCTAACTCATGTGTCATAGTTCGCGTATAATTGGCAAGCGCCCTTTTTAGCAAACACTAAAAATTCCTTTTTCTTTTTTTTTCTTTTTCTTTTTCTTATTTCTATAAGAAGCAGAGGCCTTCTATACTGCTACACTGCTTACTGCTTCCTTTTTCTTCCAAGTACCTCCACCGAGGAAGTTCGGCTCTGTCATTTCATTTAGGGCTCCCTGTGGTGGCACTAGGAGTGAGTTGAACCTGCAAGGGTAACTAAGGTATTTGGTGGAGTAGGCACTGGCAAAATTTCGTGCTCCGCGGGCAACTACGAGTCACCGAACGCAGGTCGCACGCGGCTAGCGCGCGACGTCGCGTTGGAGTTACTTCCTGGAGCCTTCTTGGCTTCTTTTGTACCTGAGCAAACTGCGTACTCTGAGTAACTGCACAGCATAGCTGGTCGGCCGGAAGGCTCATAAATTTTGAAGTTGTCTACGGTGTATAATGAAAAGTTCTTTACAGAGTAAGTTCCAGAAAATAGATCCCGCAAAGCATTCATTAACGCTATCCATCAAACAAGCGTATCAATATTGTGAACGATTCTTTGGAACAGCCTCAATATGCGGTATGTCAAGCGATCACTCCTGTTCTTTTTTTGTTGTTGCGAGAAATGACAAAGGCTTTGGAAGCACCGCTATAAATCATTCATTAAGAAAGTAGTGATTCGCAAAACGATAGAGCTCGGTTCGAATAAGAATTCCTGTTGCTCAAATACATAGGACCATGGAGCACAATTATGACGAGGATAATTCTATAGCCCATACCTGTCAGCTGTAAGTTAAACTCCCTCCGTTCAAATGAAATGGCAACTACTCGCTGTCTGAAATTCAACGATAGGTGACAGGATTTCCGCCTTTTGGTGACCGACTCTGGTTAGGTATATAGTTTAGCGCGCTTTTCCACAGAAGTGTTTATGATTTAATTCGCACGTAGAATTTGCGATGTGACGCAATTATATGTACAGATTCCTCGTAACAAAACGCTACCGTATTAAACCATCACCCGCATGAGGGGCGGTCTTTATGTACGAATGGTCACCGCGCCCGCGACGGCGACTGCCGCGTGCGCGATGAGCTCCGCTGCGGTCGTGTGAGTTGTGGCTCATGACCTGCTGCAGACGCTAGGTTTTAGTTGTTTATATCCCTTTCGGGTGTTGCAGGAGTTGCGGGAAAACATGCTCAGGTTCAGAAATTGAGTTCGAGTTATAAAACTAAACAGCGGTCTAAGGCTCAATTTTATATGATGCCTCTTCAGGAAGAGCTGAAAATATGACACAATATCGCAGTGAAACTGACTTTGTATACACTTTCTAACACTTGATGTGCAAGTTTTGATGCAGGTCTAGATATCACTGACCGCTGGAGTCACCCAACTGCGACGTCTTCTGCCGCGCTGGCCGCGTCCGCGGCGACCATTCGTACATAATGTCCCGCAGCCCACCCGCATCCACCCACGGAACACTACCAGATGTTTAAATGTCGCCCTCGCCACAGAAGCGTTGTATCGTCCTACATAGTCGTCGAGCTATTTTTACTTAAGTTTGTATTTTTTCCAACAAGCTAAACGAATAATCTCTTAGTCAGCGTTCAACGTTTTCACGGTCTGGTGTGGTTAGAGACACACTTTAGGAGAAGCGATTTGAAAGCCACCCGACGCCTTCAAAATTCGAGCGCCACTAGAACATCAGTTTTTGGTAGGAGGGAGTGTGCGGTGCTATACAGATTTGAGAAGACTTTATGATGGTCTAGGTCATGTAAATAGGTTGAGCGTGCAAGGATTTATTACCGCATAGGTAAATATAAGTAGCACGAAGAATGGTATGATATATTCCGGGCCGAGCTCACAACTCCGCCAGGAGGAGGGAATTAGAAACACTTTGCAGCGGCAAGCAATCCCGAATCTCTTCCTTTGTCATTTTCCTACCGTCCTTTTCTAACACGGGAACACAGTTTTACAGAGAATTTGTAGACTTAGACATACAGAAAAGGTTTAATTACCCAAGTTTAAGGTGGGGCAGTCGCACGTCTACAAAGACCCGCGTGGCGCAGTCGAAGGGCAATCTATTGCCAGCCGTCAAACGGAAGACTCGTGCTACAGATACTTAATGGTTTGACTCAAATGACTTCGTCAACATTAGGCAACGTTTGGGACAGTTCTCTGAAGTTTCACCACGATGTATATCCGTTTGTGTGCTGTTTCACACATAGTTACATATCTCATTCATAACCAAGAGCAAACGATTACCCGAAGCCTGTCCTCGTTGAAGACTTTCTGATAAAGACGAGAGGCGATTCCTTGACGTCGGAATTTTGGATCGACACTGCTTATTTCTCTAAATAGAGGTGTTTTTTTTTAGATAACATACCATACAATTTTTAAACACACAACTAAAACAGTAAGATAAATTAACAAAATCTGCAAAAGCAGGAATATCTTTCTAAAACCCAGAAATCCAAAAAACTGCGGTGTAGCACAAAAATCACAACACCTGTGAAGAACGGTAGACACGTCGTTCGGAGCTAGTTTCCAAAAGGAAAGGTGGAGGTCGTTTACAATGCTATCTGAAAAGCGCATACGTACAAACATCAAGCCATTTGTTGATGCGGCCCTATAAACAATAGAGGAGAATGCCATTACCTTCGCCAGGAGGTATTTCTGAAATATTCCAGGCTTGCGTGAATTAAAATGCGAAAATTCTCCACGGCGATAAATGTTTCTGGATATATCACAATTTTCAATTCAAAGATCAAAGGTGAAAATTAGGTACTTTCCGGGTTAACCGCCAACGACTGGGGTATGTGGATTACCCAGTTCTTCGGAAGCGAAAAATCGCTTGATCATTCCCCTTATCCGGTCCAGTGCTCTCCTCGCACAGGCTGAACACAGCTCAAAACCGCTCTACTATAATTGCCAGAAGAGCATCGCCCACAGCTGCACTAGCCAGTATCCCAGAAAGTGCTGTGATTTGTTTCTGCCTAGCGCTCGAGAACGACTTCAGGAAGCAATTCAATACCGTGAGCTGCGGCTAGCTCGTCGTTCCTGGTTTTCGTGTTGTAGTACTCATTTTCCTCTTCACCTCTCTGCCATATCGAGTTCAGTGAGACGCCGACGATTTGACCAGTTTCTGTAAGAATTGTAGGATATTAAAGGGTTATATGACAACCCAAACTTTCTTCACCTACAAAAATTTAAGGAAGTTCAAGAAGTTCAACCACATTTTTATTGCATATCAGGAAGTCTTAGGTCTATCCTTGCATGGTTTGAAAGAGCTACTTTACGTGTATAATGACGGCTTCAGTTGTATGCATTTGTTGCTGATTGAGTTCTCTGGTATTTCATTCTAAGGCCTGCAGCGTAGTCTTGCGGGTGCCGCGGATCCGCCATGCCAACGGCGGATGGTGCTGCGCTGCGAGGGTTACTGTACGCAATGCTGCGTACTATTTCCAGGTGATGCACTGAAAAGGTCGTCGCGATTTTTATGATAGTGTTAATGCTGCTTACATGACACATCATGTATGTGTATGTGTGTGATTTTTTCAATTATTTTTGCCATATCGCCTACAGGTGTGAAACTCCATGCAAACAGAAATTTTTCTTTCAATCGAATAAAAATCACGACGTTTCGGATAAGGGCTTGGTGTTTTTCTTTCTTTTAAAAATAAAAAATGGCCTTCTTTCCGCTCTTTCAAACTAGTTTTGAACTATTGTTTTCCTTAAAAATAAGAAATTTATAAAATCTCAAACAAGGTGTTCACTTAATGGGCAAGTGAATTAAAACTTTAAAGAGAATTATATTAAAATTTTCCTCGAACAAAAAATTATACTAATTTTCTTTCTTGGAGAGTTTCTATAAGTTTAATGTAGAAAGAGCCCACTTCGACTTGAAAGAATTTGCTTTGGTTTCGAATATCTTGGGCTAGCTTAGAGAAGAACGTAAACACAGCAGCCATAGCGCTTGCATGATTCGAGTAAATTTGCAGTAAAACGCGAATTCTGATCCAGCTGAAAGCGCACGTTCTCAAAAAAGTGTGCCTTCACTACTTTGCTCCTCGCTATTATTGAAGAATTGAAAATGTTACTTAGCAATTTTACTCGAATATTTGAGCTTGTAAGCACTTGTTTCATTGACCTCCGTCATAGCTGCGAAAGGGCATTCAATGGCAACTTTAACTGATCTGTTCATCAATAACGAGTACTTCTTAGAAAAACGTCTTCAGTACCGCTGTATAGGTAAAGGAGAGAGCTTTGTGCTAATAACTCCCCCAACCACTCTACTGGTTGTCGTGGAGGCAGTCTGAAAGAATATTTGGACGTAAAAAGGACCTGGGGCGGCCAGCTAATGGGAAGCCAAGTTTTGACCTTCCCAGAAAACTTTGGTGCCAATTAAGTGGCGCTGAAAGGATGGAGGACTTGTTTTGCCTGTACGAGGCCCGTACCAACTACCTCGATTCGGTGTGAACGCGACGCCCGACGCGTCTTCCGACTGTGCTATCACGGGCCCACCATACGGCCCGTGTTAGCACAGTCAGAAGAGCTCGTGTTATTAAAGGCTTGGCGAAATGGTTAACAACGCAGAAACATGAAGAAGCATGAAAACGAGGACGGAGAACCAAAGAAAACCCCCTCCCCCAGATTCCAATCCGACCACGCCCTCTGGCGGGTCTCATCCGCCAGCTCATGGCACTGCGGATGAGAGACGCCGTGAACTACGGCAGCCCTCGGGTACCTTAGCGAGCGGCGGCTCCGCGCCAACGCGTCCACGCCACTGCTTCCACCACTGTGGCAGCGTGGGTCCCACTGCGGCGGGAGCGATGTGGGCGAGTTCTCGGGGTGCTGCCACGAGGCTCTGTAGAGGCCCTAGCACAAGTGCTCCGTTACGCTTATCGGCATACTTCGCACTTGCGCGCATCGAGCGATGTTGCATTATCAGTTTCGATCGATATTGGCCACCCCATTGAAACTTTCCACCCGATGTAAAGCATTCCGTCGGCCATAATACCCCGATTGGTTAAATCTGGGAGAAAACCGAAATCACCGGCCATATCAATATCAATAACATCGATCGATCCTTGCCTCCCCATTGAAACTTTTCACCTAAGGCCAATCCGCCGCATCTACCACCCCGATCGGTTAAATCTGCGAGAACAGCGATGATATCGATTGATATGGACTGCCTTCCCCGTATCAGCCGATTCTGCGTAGCCAGAATTCTTCGATTGTAAATCTTTTTAAAACAATCAGTCATCAATTATTGTAACGATAACAACGGAGAAGGGTAAAAGTGGGGTTATTCAACTTTTGCTTGAATGCACTACTGATTCTACTCCTAGGGGATGCCGGTGAGGTGATTTGGACACGCATTTGGCCATACACCGACTTACGGTTGTTAGCCGATGGAGAAGTCAGTGTTTTACTGGTACCAATTCATCGACACCGTGGAGATGAAAAGCTTGGTTGGCCTGGTCAGCACTCCAACCAAGAACGTCGGGGTACACGCGGCAGCCGGCGCCTCATCCGACTCCGCTCCATGCATCGTCGGGTAATCCACAATGTAGCGCTGTTGTGACAATGTGGTAGCGCAGCCGGTGGGGATGCCAGCTGTCGCGTACACCCGATTCCAGGTTCGTGGAACGTGTTTTCCTCCCAGGTCAATCAATCTGTGGTCGAAGAATTGGTACCAGTCTTCATACAGGATTAAGGATTAGGATCACCAGGTACAGGATTAAGTAAACGCTTCCCTCACTCTAACGACTAGCTTACGTCTAAGTAATCGTGTACGCCAAATTCCTCCGCGGCACTCCGCAGAAGTAGAATACGTGGCGCATCCCAAAAGGGATTGATTAACGCCGTCCGTTACCATTTTTATCCTTGAATCTTAGTGTTCAGAAAAATGATGGATTGAGTGGAGATGATGTAGAATTTACCTTTATCACGAGCGACGAAGCTAAACGTACTACGAAGGCAACGGGAAAGGACCATGCTGGCGACCGGCAAGAAGTCGACCTCTCTCATCTTGGCAGCCTAGAAACATGTGTGTTTGACGATGTCACAAATTTGGGAAACAGCTCCCATGACCGCTTATTTAGTACACCTCACTGCATTCAACGGCTCATCCATGAGGAAATGCTTGACGAGAAACTCCAGAATCTCACGCTTGTCTGCGATTTGGGCTTCGACTATGGCAACGGATTCCTGCACCATTATTCAGTACGATGTTTTGCTCCTGAACTGCTGCTAATTGCTAGTAAAGCTCTAGGTAAGCACTAGGCGAACTGTACTTTAGAGAAAGGCCACCCATCGTGTTATTCTGATGAAAATACTAATTAATGAACTTGTCAATAATGCAAGAAATCTCTCCAAAGTCTAGTCAATTGGGTTGCAAGTGATTAGAAAGAGCGAATTAAACGGACGAGTAATTTAGTTATTCCCTTGAGGGAGAATACTGTAGAATTTGCTAATATGCACTTGCATCGTTATTCGTGTGCAAGTCGAAGCAGGTATCACCTAATTTGTATGAATTTGTTGCATGATGCAAATAAAGGTATATTCTGCAAACGTGCCACCTGCAATAGAAAGAGAAGAACTATCGGCTGAACAGAACATGTCAAAAAATCTTCCATACGTATTTCTGCTAAGTATTTAAGTTCTTCAAAATAAAGCCATTTTACGCGGCATTTCTTAGATTTGATCTCGTACTACAAAGAGATCTTTACACCCCAGGAAATGTTATTTATTTATTTGCACAGTATAGTGCGCACAAAAGTAACACAAAATGAACACGGTAAATCGCAGAAAACACAATGTGAGAGACAAAAATTAAAAGCCACCAGCGACACCAAATGAAGTTAGTTAACTGAATAAACTATATTTCTTCAACGGAAAATTCTGTAAAAAATCAGAAAAAAATCAACCGGAATTAATTAAATAGGAAGGTCTGAAGCGTATGTCTGAACGGGGGGGGGGGGGGGGAAGGCGGGGGTGCGAGTCATACAGGGAGAATCCTCATACCCTAAATTAGTCTAAAAATGTGTTTATTTTGCCAAGTCATTAAACCCAAGGAGTAGGGGGTCCTTGAAGTCACAATGGAATACGGCGCATCACGAGTTCGGGAGTATTGTTCGCCCGCGATGCCTCCGCCGACAAGCGGCTCGGAGCGCAGTGGAGGTGGGGTTGCTTCATACGAGGAAGGTCAGGAGTTTGGTTCTTGTGCGCTGCTGCATTTTTGCATTTTAACTGACTGGATGAGATTTGGGGGATCCTAAGGTCTATACCATTTTCATACCACAGCATTCAGCTGGAATATTAGGCATAGAAACTTCTGAAAATGGTATAGACGTCAGAATCCCCCAAACCTCAACCAGTCAGTTGAAATGCAAAAATGCAGCAGCACAGAAAAAAGAAAGAACCCCGACATTCCTCGCATGAAGCAACCCCACTTCCACTGCGCTCCGTGCCCTTTGCCGGCAGACGCATCGCGGGCTCCTAGGCGCGTGCGACGTCGCGGCGCTGAAACGCGGACTGCGCTTGGTGACTCCATGGTTAGAATTGTTCTCACGTCAGTGTTTGAGCTCCCAACTGATGGTGCTGTCTTGTATCGTTTCGTGCGGACATTCCTGGTTCCACTCTATTTGATATCCGTCCGTACTCCCGGTATTAGCCTATGTTCATTCTAACATAACATAATAACAGACATTATTTGGAAGAAGTCGTAGTTCATGAAATCACGGTAGAATCGGTCAACTGGAATACTCCACCAGGCATTTGGCCACAGAATTAGGCCAAACAACCGAACGAATAGAAGCCTGGCAGGCAGTTAAGTCTTGCATCCAACGCATACTACCATAATTACCTACGACGATCTCAATTACCTGCAAGAAACTCATCTCGAAATGGAGAAGAGAAGTAAACATGAAGTTTAGTAAAACTCGTCCAGCAAGCAGCACATAAGATTTCGGTTTGCTAGAATCTCTCATAGTTGGCACGCCAGCAAACAACGATGCTTTTTCCTCTTGAGTTTCCGCCAGCAACAGGACTAGACCACCGCTGACAGCAACATTTCTAGCAAGGAACTTAAAATCCCACAGAATGTGGTAGGCAACAGTCCGCCAGAAGGACAATTGATCCGAGAATAGCGCAGGCGATAGTGACTTTTTTCCGTAGCATAACCATAATCACGGGTAAAAATTGACCGAAGAAGTTGTAGATAGCGAATACTGACGCTAAAAACCATCCACATGACCAGGATTCCTGCATAAACTGTCGCTGATCGTCCCATTGAAACGACATCATATACCATTTTCAAGAAACGAAATGTGGCAAAGGCATGCCGCATGTCCTTGTCGGAAGCGCTTCTAGCCGTCGGAAGCATCGGACCCCGACAACTCGTACAATTTCGTCGCGCACCGTGCGCGGCGCCAGGGAGATTCGCGCGGCGTTGGAGTTATGTCTGCCCCCGCGCATCGCGGGCGTACAAGACCGCCAAACTCGTAATGGGCCGTATTCCATTGCGACTTCAAGGATCTCCTACACCTTGGGTTTACCGAATTGGCAAAAAATAAACGCATTTTCATACTAATTGAGGAATGGGGATTCTCCCTATATGACTCGCTCCCCCGTTCAGACATAAGCTTCAGACCCTCCCCTTGTGAGGGAGGCTGAGAATTTGAAGGAGAAGAGCAGTGGGCCGCCAACACTGCAAGTCGTGAGATCGGCTCCGTATACCAACTTAGTAGGTCCGTCAACTCCAACAAATCTTTTACCTTCGGCTGTTGGGGAAACAACAGAAGAACAGACATGTATGCGTATGTATGAAATGTTAGTAACCTATTATTTTTTCTAAGTTCCTCTCTATTATTGACATTACGATAGTTCTTGCCCAACGTAGCACATTTGTATCTGTATGAAATAAACAAATAAATCAAACCTTCGCCTTCCTCAAAAACAACGTGGCTGTATTACTTTTATCACAAGAAAATCGCACAAAATCGAATGTGCAATATGCATAAGTATTTATATAACACACGCAAAAAGTTTTTAAATGTTGTGTGCAATTTAGGTGCATTTTAACCACGTAGACCTTAGTTTTAGAAAAAATATATCACTTGTTGTACGTTTTCTTCCATTGATATTCTTGTCATTTCATGTAAACACTTTGAAGCCTTGACTCCGTTTTCGTTTCATATGCACCTTTTGTGATATCAAGTGAACGGGACCTGCCCAAAGTTTAAACCTATGTTCGTCTTGAGCTATGGCTTTCAAAAGTAAGGAAGTCTATGTATAAGCAGACAGTTTTAAAAGCAGCTGTATATTTCAAATGCGCACTTGTAACACGTCACACAGAGATTATTCATAGAGAATCATGAGAATAAAGAACAGGATTTCATCCAGAAGCCACTCTACTAGCTGCTACAGAAGTTATGGTGAAAGACGGGATCAAGTTCTGGTAAAGAACTGGATCTCTACTCTTAATGTGCCAGTCACGACTGGGAAATGATCAACATGTGGAGCATTCAGAAGCGGTAAAATGGCGGAGAATTTAGGCAGCAGAAGACAAGCAAATTGTCAGGAAAGTAATGACTAAGCGTTGACCAGTGCAAGTAAATTTATTTGCAAATACTCTGTACAGCTATAATGTAAGAAGACAGATGATCAATTAAATAGTGGCGGGGAGAGAGAGTACTCTTGTGACAAAAGAACGATGAGCAACTGGTTTGATGCCTGTTGATCAGGTCGTTGTTGAACGTTGCAAGACCGCTCTCACTGATGTCTTGTACCAGTTTCAGACCGCTATCACATGTGTATGTACGGGGTATGGGTGCAAAGGGGCTAATCACAATGCACAGAACAAACGAGCTAAAACACCAACGAACTCCTCGGAGTTGGACAACAATTAACTGACTCGAATAATCTGACATGCTTCCTGTAAGATTTTGCTGTTCAATACAATCGCCAGAAAGATTGAGTCGCTCAGCGAAATCCTAAAACCCTAGAGGGGTTTCGTACAAAATTTTCATCTATTTAAAAGGCAAAAAATAGAATAAATGGAGCATTTTTATTCCTTTCAGTGTAACGAAAATATCACGTGAAAATCACCCTTTTTAGGGAATGTATAGAAACCTGTTAGCAGAGCCTGCCTGACCTACTGAAGCGAACAGTCACGCTAGAAGGCGTGTTTATAGGGTTGCCGCTACCTTTACACAATTACTAAGCGTCGCGGTCGCGTTGCGTGTGTCTACATATCTTCATTAAGTACCTAAAAACAAGCATTTTGGCGTTATGGCAGAACACCCCTCTAATAAGGTATTGGTATCCCGTTATCATAAGCAATTTTCTTACTGCTTTAGAACAATTTTTTAGCGATAACATACATAACAGAACCATGTTTTGACCATTATAGCAATTCTCTACTGCGAGTTGAGCCTCCAGTGGCTCCCGTTGTAAAAACGCCTTAAATTTTTATAAAAGGAACTTCATCAGAGAGAAAAGATAAGAGGTGGACAGAGGTTTCTCTACGAGAGAAAGCTTGCCGTCGATTTGGTTATGTTGGCCATCGGACTGGATTTTCTTTTTCTTTTTGATATATGTCGCGCAGGTGAGCAGCATTGATACGGGGGAACGCCTGAAGCAATCAGACCGCATGGAATGGGCATGCCATTCAGAGAGAGCACGTACAGTTGGTATACTGATGGTCTGGTATGTGTTCAGCTTGTGCTCTGCTTGGTTACTATTGGCTGCCGCTTCCGCCTACCAATGCTGCTCACCTTCGCGACATGTACCGAAAAATCTTCAAATTTGTAAAGCGTTCGGTATCTTCTCGAAAAAGCGTGTTCAACGCCACGAAGAGTTTTACAGATGGATCATTCCTAACGATTTCGACGCTTTGCGACTAGAAGTGCTACGTTACTTATCAGCGGTGTTGTGGAGCAGTCAGACCAGAGGCCTAACGTTATGATTTTTTCGCCGTCTTGGAATTCTTGGAATGTGATCCAAAAATTTAGAACTATCCACGTGGCAAGCAAGAATAAAGGATAATGACTGCGTTGCTCAATCCCCTTTGGGATGTGCCACGCATTCTACTCCAACGGGATGTCACGGAGGCGATCAAGTTAGCGCTTTATCCTCCCCAGACAAGTCTGGTACGAAATTACCTACCCTGGGGGCAGACAAAAGGCTTGATTGACCCTGGGCGAGAAATCATTGTAGTACGTCGAAAGCGTTTAGATTTGAGCGTCAAGAACGAGTAGAATCCTACGAATCATTACTTGACTTCCGCCGAATCCAATTTATGGCTGAGTTCCACCAGAATTCGAGTTAATCAAGCGGTCAAGGGCGTTGGAGTATCAGGAAGAATAAATTTGGGTAACCTGTACTCTACGACCCGCACTAGCGAGAGTAATTGTACGATTTTCAATTCTTCTCGCGACAGCTCGTTTAACTGTTCTGCTGAAGGAACGCCGCACACTCACTGGTGACGAGTTTGCGAAGGAATTTTCACTGCGGTGAACGAAATTTTGAGTTTTTGCCATCGTGAAATAGCTATCGAGAGGAAGTCTTTCCACCACTTTGCCGGATTCGTTTTGAAGTAAGCAGTCAGCACATGGTAGCAGAGTTACGGAAGGCGGCGACAATCGCGTGCAGCAGGTACAATACCGGCCTTATCTTTTGGTCCTTAGACGGTGCGTCGATGTTCTTGGTTCGGATTTGTCCAATCATCTGAGCGTTCAGCCATCCGGGTCAGTGAATTGGTACCAGAGTTACCTGAGAAAGGTAAAACTCGAACTTTTCGATCTGCTGACCACTGAAAGCCGTTGTATAGGCCTCACACCCATTCACATTGCCCTCCACGACATCCCGTAGAAGTAGAAGTAGCTCATCGCAGCAGGGATTGGCTATCGCATCCTTTCTATTTGTTGAGTACTACCTCTTCACCTTAACAAAAAAAGTGTGCGACTAAATAACATTTCATCTTCTAAGTCGATTTTAGGACAAATTTTCGACCGTGCCAATCGCTTCTTCCACATTGCAAGAGCAGGTGGATTGGTTCCATACCTGCGACGGAAAGCTTGAACCCTAATTCGGTCGAAAAGTCATCTCTAAGCACCTAAGCAATCTATAAACCAAGCACCCATTTAATGGTGTCTACATGCTATCCAGATATTCTTCGGAAGCAGAATGCGTCCAAGAAGGTATTGATAAACGTCAAACTTCAGAATTTATCCGCAACATGAAGGCTGAATTCAAAAGTCCAAATCCGGGAATGACGGCAGGAATGAGGGTGATGAATTAACGATCTTGATACCCATTGAGATACATACATCTCTGTAACGGTCACACAATTGTCGTGCTATCAAGGCAACCCTTCCTGCCGTGCAGGAAGAAATTTCAAACAATACTCTAAAACTGACCAAGACAAGTGGTGTGCTTGAAATTCCCAACCTGTGAAAACTTTGAAAAGAGATGAGCGCGTTTAGCACCAGGTTTCAGTGCTTCAGTTTCAACTGACCGAAAGATATCCGCCCATTCTGAGTAAGTTACTGAGAAGTCTGAACTGAACGGTTCCTGAATTTCAGGGGCACTTCCAGTCCTTGATAACGGTAATATGCCGCTATTACTACATCGTACATTGGGAGTCTACACTCTATTGATTTAATTTAGTTAGCACTACATTAAATATATTTCACACTTTATTTTACTTATGTGAAGGCCCGTCAATCGATAACTCTTTGACTTGTCTGTAAGCTATTAGTCATCCTCAGTAGCTAGGTGCGAAGTGTTCTTGTGATCGTTAATATCAGTTTAAATAGTTGTAGCAGAACGTCGTTGTATCACTCACAGTTTGTCTCTTATCTTCGTCATATCCTCAAAACTCGTATTACCATTTCTATGTATCGTTTGTATATTGATCTATAGAGAGGTTCAATTACCCAAGTTTGAGAACGTGCAGCACCAAAGCTCCGCTCCGCAACCGCACGAGAGCCCGTAGAAATGTATAAAACGAGCCCTCTTTTTCGCATCCCATAAGAAATGGAAGATGTCTCTCAGGCGATATCAACGGTTTAATGCGGACTAGTTTCAAATCATTTATTAGCCTGAGAAAATAGAAGAACAATATTAAATATGACAGCGTTACACCATATCGTATGGCGAAGTATTTTTTGGTGAAATAAAAAAACGGAACTGAGCACTGGGAACTATAAATCACACGTAAAAACTTGAGGAATGCATGGTATTAAGCGGTTTTTCCTAATAAATACGAAAGGCTACTCAAACACTTGAATATCTGCGTATAGGAACACACCAAATCAATGAAAGTCAGCCAAAAATCACATTAACTTAGCGCATGGCGTATCACCGTATCAATAGAAAGCTATACAAAGAAAGAAAAACAATGAAAAAATTCCTGAATTGTTGAGACTGAGAAGTGTGCTGCTGTCTAGGATAAGAGAGCATTCACATGAATACGAAGCATGATTCAATCAATGACTGAATCTGTGGACAAGATGCCTGTGGGAAATATCTGAAAGAAATCATTTTTTGTTAATTCTAATCAAAATCGATCAAGCCTTGCTGATCAAACCTGTGCTACCTTTTAGCAAATTGGCAGTTTTTAGCAATCCATGCTGATGGATCTGTGATGTGGAAGACCCTTGTGAATTTGTTGATCGCTGCGCACTAAAAAAACAATCAATATTAAGAGCTTGCAATCGATTCTAAGTGCCCGATAAAAAGTCCATGAAGCAAACCTGTGATGGTCGCAGACGGTATCGAATCCGACTCGTCGTCAGGTCCGTAAACGGCACCGCCGTTGAGGTGAACTCGGCGAACTTTCTCGCCTCGTTCTCCTCGGCGATCTTCCGCAGACGTTCCTGAAACTCAGCACGTTTATATGGTAAAACGGTATAGGGGACAAGTCGGATTTTCCAACCGCTTCCTGTCGTTGTTGTTCTTCAATTAGACGTTGCCGCATCAGCTCGTTCGTCTTCTGCTCCTCCAGGCGCTTCTGCAACTCTTCGCTTCGCCGTTTCAGCTCGTCACGAACGCTTTCCTCGCCTTCCGTTCCTTGTAGCCGTTCCAGCTGATGTTGTTTTTCGCGGAGATGCTTCTCCTGAAACAGTAGTGCAAATGACTTTGCATTCGTTCATCACAGCGTCATTCTCTGGGATATTAAACCCAGGATGTCCTGTAATTAACTTTACAATGTGATGCTTCCTCTGCAAAGAATGTCAAAATTTCTTAAGCATAATTTCGGTCTAGTATGTAGTGTAGATGTACTTTATTTATAAAGCACATTTATGTCACTGGTTGTGACTGCTAACTCTGCACGGGAAATATTTCACTCTCAACTCCTAGTGATTACTGAGCCTTCTTTCAGAAAATGATGAGCTTTTCAAGGCAAACAAAAAAACGACTGCGGCGTGGTCACGGACGTATCTCTCCAACCTCATATCCGCGAAAAAATGACTCGAAATTGCTTCAGACTCAAAGGGTGGTGGAATATATCGGACACGATATAT
>OX375870.1:12192288-12341497 GCA_947359475.1 Heligmosomoides polygyrus bakeri
ATATCGTCACAGTTATTGACCATTTCACAAAGTACCTGGGTGCTTATGCGGTACCTGATAAAAAGGCTGAGACAGTGGCAGAAGCTATTTTTAGCAACTGGGTTTGTGGTACTGGTAGATGGCCAGAAATGCTTTTATCGGACAGAGGAGGTGAGTTTGAGAACGCAATAATGACGGCTTTATGTGACGTTATGGGAATTGAGCAAAAATTCACGAAGGGTTACTGCCCCAGGGAGAACGGCTTAACGGAACGCGTTAACGGAACACTTGTCAGAATGCTCAAAAAGAAAACCACCGTTCCAGCTGAATGGGACAGAGTTCTCCCCACCGTAGTGTATGCTTACAATGCCTCAACACATAGAGCAACTGGGGAGAGCCCACATTTTTTGATGTATGGGTGTGACCCAAAATATCCTTCAGCAGTAATCCCTTCAGAGCACTTATCGCCGTATATAATGGATTACGACACATATAAAGTAGAGCTCTTGTGTGGGTTAAAACTAGCCCGCGAATGGATCAACGAAAATGCTAAGGAATATCATGAAAAGATGAGGTTGGATTACGATAGACGGCTAAAAACTGGCCGATCCACAGTTTTTAGAACCGGTGATAGGGTTTATATGAAGCTTCCGACTGAAAAGGGAAAGTCTCGTCATCCTAAACTAACTACGGAGTGGGCGGGTCCTTTTCGAGTCCTGGAAGCTAGTACTAACTCAGCATTAATAACCCTAATTGGCGAAAACAAGGAGCCCCAAAGGATTCAATTTGACCACCTTGTCAAGGTCCCCAGGGAGATAGACGATACTCCTGTATCTGGTACTACCATGCGTGGAAAGCGCAAGAAAAACAGGCAGGCGGCCGAACGGTCGGAAAACGTTTTAAAAGTTACACATTCTACTTCTAGTGCTGTACTTTCGTCTTGCGACAGCGTGCGAGACGTCGATTGGAGATGTCCCGGCGTTCTGGAGAGAAATGGGCAACGTATAGCTTGTTCGACAGCCCAACCGCTCAACAACGTCCTGGACAACAGCCCGCTATCATCGATATCATTTGGATCTCTGTACGAGCTGGCTCGCATTTTTGCCGTTGTGGGGCAAAGCCATGTTCCGAACAATTTTCGCTTGTCCAGAATGTTGGACCATTCATATGATATTCTTACCCCCTCTTGTTTGGGATTGGCGGTGTCATTTTACCGCTCCCAGTGTGTTCATTCCGCGCTGGCAAGTGTGGAGGATGCTACGAAGACGCTGCCGGCTTGGCCGCCTCGCAGTGGTGCGGACCCGTACCACTTGCCGCGTATGCATCATGCCGCTATGAGGTACGCTGACGAGAACCCATGGAATGCTGAAAGCTGGAAGCAGCTGAAGCCTCGTCGCAGTCTCGTTCTACTCCCGGAAGGGTTCGAGGATGCTCGAGTGTGTTTCGAACACAAGACGATGACGGCCAAAGTCATACGCTGCCCTGAGGACATCGAGCCAGAGTGGTTCGATGAAGAGTATTCGGCGGTCTTGCTGTATCTCCGTCGAAGTTCGCCGAAACCATGCGGTGGAGAGGTGCATGGTTCCTCCTTATGCAAGCAGTTGCAAAAGGCGCCGAACTAGTATGCCTTCCTGGGCCGCAGGATGACCAAGAGTGGGGGGCGGTCTGTTGATCTGTTACGGGATCTCATGGAGGAGACCGTATCACAACGTCCCCCTCTGGCACGAATGCTACGCTGTCTACTCCCGCTGAAGTCGCATGGAACCATGCTTGACGCACCATTCAAAGTATTGGCGGACAAAGTCAATCTGGTGACGGGTAGGCACTTCACCCAGAGTGCCGCGAAACGGTTCTGGAATGCGACAATAAAGCAGCATCGTGCTCTGCTCAGCATTCCAGAGTGCCGACGAATGCTCCACGACCAAGAAAAGAAGACTATGCTACGGAAGATCGCGGATCCGCGTCAACTCGCGGCATGTTCTCAGGATCGTGGTGCTCGACGTGATGGGTCCATCACCGAAAGGATCGCTCAGAAGCACAGATCCTTGTCGCGGCCGCGGCAGAACAAAGCGGTGCACACCAGGCATGACCTACTGAGGCGATCACTCAGGGGTAAGGGTGGCCGTGGTGCACGCTTTTAATTGGCGCAGTGGAAGCGCCAGATTTTTTTGAGGGCCCCCATGTGGAATATATCGGACCCGATATATTCTGCGTGTTGTTCGTTAAGAGCAAGGGCTGGCGGAACATATCCCGCGGAGCATTAGGCTCGTGCTCTCGCGGATACGCCAGCGACGGCCCCAGTCGTAAACCATATCCGGCGGGAAGACAAGGAAGGAACGGTGACCACGCCCGTGAAAATGCCCATAAAAAGCCCTCCCCAGAAGATATGGTACGCTTTTTCCCCGCTCTTGACCGCACTCCCATTTCGGTCCATGTAATTTATAAATTGTTGTTCTTGTTCTCTAATAACTTGTTGCTCATAAATATCCTACTCATTCCACGTATAATTTTCTTGTGAGTACTGGATATCGGAACCGATATCAGTACAGTAATCAATTCGATTACCAACCGAAGACACACAGTGTCCGACTGGTGCTCTCTAGACCCCGCATGTAAAGGGTGCACCAAAATAACGTGGACAAGGTTTTTTTATCATAATTATAAAGCAACCAACAATTCGAAAAAACAACAGCTAAATTACAGTTATACAAACATTAAGGTAGATCATATTCAAATGGTTTCGTAGTGGTCTCTCCCCGAGCGGGATGCACAGGGCTAAACGCTTGAGGTTTAGGGGCGATAGGCCGCAGGTCATCAGGAAACAATCGTTCCTACTTCGGGCGTTAGGATTCCTTCAGGGACTGGGGATTGCGGTGGCGCTTGACGCCGACCCTAGTCTTGAAAATGCCTACACAATGTAGTCCATCGGATTCAAATCCGGAGAATAAGGCGGCCATTCTGAAGGCGTGGTGGAATCGGGGAAATTGACCTTGCACCACGTCCTACGTTCGGGTGTAGAGTCCTGATGGAGCGTCCAATGGGCATCACCGAAGTGCTATTGGACCCAAGGAAGAACCTCGGACTCGAGAATGTCTCGCTGGTGCACATCTTTTTCAATTTTCACTCCTTTATCCACGAAAACCAGAGGGGTCCTGCCAGACGGATGATTCCGCCCCAAACCATGGCCGATTGTGGGTTCTGGCGGTGTTCGACGATAGCAGAGCTGCTTGGAGTCTCTGTAGACCAGATCTTATCATTTTGGCTATTGTGCGCCTGCTCCATGGTGAACAGCTTCGCATCTGTGAACAGAATCTGTTCCCAGCCGCGACCTGCGGCCCATCGCCCCCTAAACTTCGCGAAACGTTTGGCCCTTTGCATCCGCTCCAAGGGAGGCCACTTCGAAACCACTTGAACATGATGTGCCCTAATGTTTGTGTTGTTGTAAATTAGTCGTCGCTTTTCCGAATTGTTGGTTGTTTTATAATTATGACAAAAAAATCTTTTATACGTTATTTTGGTGCACACTGTATAAAGAGGATAAAATTAGGTAATGTAGAACAGCATTGATGCTGCCTTCAAGGAGCGCAAGAGAAAGGACTCCAGAAGAAGTGCTGCGTTGAGACAAAAGCAGCTATCTTGAAAAATGAAGCTCAGTCAAGCTAACTGATGAATAGCTCATCATTCTCGATTCAATCTTCTTCTTTTTCATCATGGTTATGAGAAGAGTCGCAGCACTGTCGGAGGAGGCGGCGCCTCTCTAAACGATGTTCTTGGCTCGGGTTCGGCGGCCATAACCATCCAAGCCCCCAACTTTCTGACCGGGGGTGTACGTTAAATTTTTGTCGGTAAATTTTTAACGAAAATTTTTTAACGAAAAAAGCGTTAAAATGGATAAATTCGTTAAATTCGCTAAATAAAATTGTCCTTAGCTGTAGCCAGTTTGGCCGTATTTTAGTATGTAAAACGACAGATCTTCTTTATTCATTTTTTCGACTCTACGGCAAATACACGCATGACATTCGTCTTCACAACAAATAATAACAGTTCGTAGATCATCAATAAAATTGCTAAACGAGAAAAATCGCGAAGATTCTAAAACCAAACAGTAACAACAAGACTTCTAGAATAGCAAATTTCTTACTTACGCCGTTTAGCTTGTGGAAAGTCGTCCAGTTTCTGGAAGGGTCTAAAGAGCTATGCACCGCAACAAGGTTGGTCGTTTTTATTTTGTTCTGATAACATTTTTTTACACAACTTGCGCTCGCTAAGTCGACTTTTACAGTCCCAGATTATTTTATGGTAGCATAATTGTTTTGGGTATTACAATCCCTTCTCTTAATGAACAATCTCTTAATGAAGAATTCAGCTAAGGCAGTGATCATAAACTCTTAGGCACAGTTCGTCTTCGGAAGATATTTACGAAGTTTACAGATCGACTGTGAGCTCAGAATTGCTACTTTTGTCAGAAGCAGAGATTTGAAAAGCCACAGACCGTTGACAAATTTTTAATCTAATCGAATGTTTTCCGCATTGAGTACTTTTGTCTCTGCTACCCAAGTATCGTAAATTTAAATAGTCCATCTCTTTTTCTTTTGTATTCCAAGGAGATTCATAAGGAACACGCCACGTATATACAGGGTGCGTAAAAAGTATTGACGCACTAAACGTAAGCGTTAGAAATAACAACATACCGTAAAATTAAACAAGTTTATATACAAAATGTCGACAATGACTTAGCGAACAGAATAGCATCACTTGAATTTTCCATGGGCTTCTTTGCTGCGAATGCAGGGCCGAAGACGACGAGGAAAGGCATTGACGGTGCGCCGCAAGTAGTCCACGTCGAGTTCGTTCCATGCTTTGACCTTCAGTGACTTGATACTTTTGCGCATTCAACCCGTAAACGAGTTGCATATTCTTTAAGCACCTCCAAAGTGCTAATTCTGGCGGAGGGCTTGCTACAAGGAAGGCGCATTCGGCCAGTATCATGGTTTGTGCGCTCATCACAAACGTCTCTCATTTTCGTGGATACAGGAGTGAAGATAAATCAGTAGAACTATCTGTATTGACGTCCTAAAGAAGCAGATAGCTCTTTGGCTCAAATCTCACCTCGAGAGTAAGCCGTATGTCTTCCAGCAGGACTGGATTCCTGCGCAGAGTCCAAGATTGTTCAGGACTGGTGGCGCGCCAACTTGAAGGACTTCATTTCGGGAGAGGAATGACCTCTGTATAAACCAGATTTGAATCCGTTGAATTACTCTATATGGGAAGATTTGGAAAACAAGGCTTCCGCTACTTCCCACAAAAGTATGAAGTCAGCGAAGGATGATCTGGTCAAAGCATGTAACGAAATCGACATGGACTACTTGCAGCGCACCGTCGATGCCTTTCCTCGTCGTGTTCGCCTCTGCGTTCGCAGCAAAGAAGCCCATATAAGATACAAGTGATGTTATTCTGTTCGCTAGATCATTGTTGACATTTTGTATATAAACTTATCAAATTTTATGATGTGTTGTTATTTCTAACGTTTAGTGCGTCAATACTTTTTACATACATAGTGTGTACTGACTGCGCTTCTCCCAAACGTAACTGCCAAGAGAGCTCTCGAAGAGGACGGAAAGGATAAGCAGAATCGCTGACATGCGCAGTATGAAATTCAACGAAAGCGAATCAGTGGTAGTACCAGCAGCCGCGCCCTAACAGTTTATTTGTGTTCCGTTAGTCTTCTTCACATTTTCTATGCCTTTTAAACTCCACCTATGATGGGATGGAACAAGTATCACAAAAAACTGTGAAAAAAACTGACTGCTTGGAAAGAATAATGAACTATGTAGTATGTAGCACTCTAACGTGAGAAACGGCCTAAAAAGTGAAAAAATTGGTAAATGAGCAAGAAAAATGCCAGCAATTCTCGAAATATGAGGACGATATCGACTGCCTATCTCCAAGTAAGTAGAAGACTATATACTTCGGCATCGCAACGATTCTGCGAAAGCTCATTCAAAAAAAAATCGTCCAAAGTGCATTTACGTGAAGAAGTAAAATTTTAAAAAATGGCGTTTAAATGTCGTTAATGCCTTTTAGCGAAAATTTTTGTCGTTAAATTTCGTTAAAAACTTTTAACGAAAAATGCCAGTAAATCCGGCGATCGGTAAATCATTAATCGTTAAACGCACACCCCTGTTTCTGACCCCTATGATTTGGCACCACACTTGTCTACAAGGGACACAGCACTGACCTGCCTATTGGCTGACCACTTTAAATCGTCGAATAGGTCAAATAGGAATTTAAACAGATTATACCACATTCCATGGAAGCAGAGTGCGCGGTGCTTCCCAAATAGTTGACTAACGAAAAATAACGAAAACTAGTAACGCGTAAACTGGTAACACGTAGGTTGGACTTCATCGTGAAAGCCTTGAACGAACGATGTGGAGCACTTTGACACACAACGGGAATGAATGGTGGACACGTTACTCACACAAGCTCGAGAGGCTCGTGGATCAACGGTACGACAAGTGATGCAGGTGATTATTGCACCACTTTAAAAAAAAAATATATATGATGACTATTCCTAACATCGATTTTTGAGTATATCTTTTGTAGATAAAGGGCCACGCTGTGAGACCAACCAGCGAGTTTGCAGGAGGACCAGTAAAATCCAAGTCGTGCGTAGAACTAACCTGCTCGAATCGAATCCGTTCCTCTCGGATCTTCTTCTCGAAGTCGTCGCTCTCATGCATTAACCTCTCATTAGTTCTGAACAGGAGGAATTGAGTGTTGCGCCCAAATTGAAGCTGGCCATATATTTGTACTAGAATCGCAAGATTTGAATGAGCATCAGTAGGCATTATTAGGGCTATTATTATTAGGGCTTACTGTGCATAATAGGTAAGCATACAATTTTTTAAATAGATTATTTTTATAAAGAAACGTTCCTCGAGAGAACATACTTAAGAACCGATTTGAGAAATCTCTGCGAAGAACTATGTACGAGGGAAAGAACCTTCAGCGTTTCTTCTTCTAGCAGATTAATCTCCTCTCGTATTGCATTTCTCTACTGTACTTACTCAGTAACTGTACTTGTTGCAGTTGTTGTAGTTGTGGCTTCTGATGCTTTTCTAATTATAATGTCGTTAAGCAAGGCGGAGAAGAGGTTGTTGTTCTTCTTCGGCGCAGGTGGTCTGAAATTCAAAACTTTTATGAAGACCTTCATACAAGCTTGCGTAACTTGGCATAACTGGGTTTCGGATCCTTCCGGCAACCATGAACATAGTTCTCGTCGATTTCTCTCGTCCTACAGTGGTGTTCCCCAGGTGGGGGAGGGAGGCTGTGTCACCACTCCTGCTTGTATTAGGTTGGAAAAAAGTCTCTTCACACATCGAAAAATTTTTTACCGTTCTCCTTGTAAACACACTAGCCAATATTGATAGCTGATTTCGTAATCCCATCACACTTGTTTACCGTTCGCACACGGACATAGGTCAAGACCCTTCTTGTATTTCATTATCTACCCATTCTTCCGGACTCAACGCCAGATCTACCTCAGGGCCATTTTCGGCATGTCATTCTTCATGAATTCATTAAAGGATCTACAGCACGTTAGGCAGCCGACCAAATTAACCATACATATGGCTTGGGATCTACTACTCATCACGCATGTTATGAGTGGTTCGGAAAGTTTTTAAAGGGAGATTATTTACTCGAGGACAAAGCAAGGTCAGGAAGGCCAACTGGATTGGACGACACTGAACTACATACCCCATCTTCTTCGCAAAGATATTAGGCAGACGAAACGCCAACTGGCAGAGAAGCTCAAAGTGTCTCTTAGGATAGTGGGAATCCATCTGAAGGGTCTTGGCTAGCAAAATTTGAACCTCGAATTCCTCATGCCCTGTCAGACACTCAGAAAGGACAACGGCTCTCCATCGCTGCTTCCCTTCTGTCCAGATACGAGAGAAAATCGTCTCTGCCGCGGATTGTGACAGCGATGAGTCCTGGGTTCTGTATGAAAACTTTTGAAGAAAAAGACAATGCGTACAAAAATGAGAGAACCCTAAGCCTGATCTCAAGCCCTGTGTTCACGAAAGAAAGATTCTCCTGAGTATTTGGTGGATATCAGAGGAGTGATTTACTGGGAAACTCTCAGAAGTGGAGAGACACTGCTGCCACATACAGTGGCCAACTCCACAAAGTCGCCGCAGCTCTCCAAGAAAAGAGGCCTGAGAAGTCGAAGGTGATGATCCTGCATGACAATGTTGTGATGTCACATGACATGACAAACCACATGTTGCAAGACTCATAAGAGAAACAATAAAGGAACTGGGCTGGGAGGTAATGCCACATCCACCGTGTAGCCCTGACCTCGCTCCTACCGACTACCATCTCTTCCGTGCTTTCAAGCAAAAAATTGGAGAGAAATATCTTAAAACAGACGAAGACCTTAAAAATTGGATTCAGCGATGGTTCGACTCCAGAACTGCAGTCTATTATGCGAGATGAATTACAAAATTACCCAGTCTTTGGATAACTGTAGTGGAACAAATTGGAGATTATATCAATTGATTTGACTTTGTAGTTGTGAAGTAATAAATCTTTGAAAAAAATGAAAAGACTTTTTCCCTACCTAATATGTGTAGGAATAGGGCGCAGTCGGAAAGGGTGTCGGTTGTCGCGTATGTACATCTGATTCCAGGTTCCTGGTTAGGTGCCGGCTGTTGCATGCACGCGATTTCAGGTTCCTAGTTCGGCTTTCCCGCCCAAGCCAACTAAGCCTACCATCTATCTGGGCTTAGTGAATTGGAGCCAGACCCGTCTGGGAAGTTACCCTCCCCAATACCACTTCCTACGAAAAATTATCGCATGCTTGGTACTTACTTACACCGAGATAAAAATCAGTCGATAAATCACAACTTGGAATAATCTGTTCTTCAACCCGTTATAGATATATGATATAAGATATATTATATGTTGTCCAAGATTCTAAACCTGGATGAACCCAAACAGCTTTTTGAGATTCCAAGACTTATCTTCATATCTCTAAGCCCTTCAGAGCCGATGCCGGAATCTACAGTGTATGTTCCATTATGATGTATAAGACCATGACACAAAAAATTTCAATTGATCTAATTTCTTTCTTTGCTGCACCACTGACAATGTAAACAAACGGAAGGATCAGGATTTATATTTCTGTTGCTTAAGCTGATAAGTCGTCAGTTTAAGTAGAATTTCCTTGCCTTTAGAAACATATGGGAGTTCAACAAATTATATGCGAACATGAAGACAAACTAGAACTGCCTGTTCAAGTTTTGCAGAATCTTCTTGGTTGCAAGATTTTTTGTTAAATTTGATGGATGTGAGAGTGCTTAGCTTCGTTTTTCACTGTGTGTTACTATTTGCTTGTTGAGGAGTCTGTCGGAGCTTTTAGAAATCATATTAGTTCCAAAATATCTTGTTCGATTTGATGGGTGTTACAGTTTTTAGATGTTTTTCAATGAGTTTGATTTGCTTCCTTTTCCCTGTTAAGGCTGGGTTGCCAACTGCCTCACATGATCCTTATAAGTGTTATGGTTTGTACTTTGTTTCGCAGTTCTTTCTCACACCATTTCGAATTTCCACGTGTTTCTGTATTTAATGTCAATAAATAAATAAATAAATAAATAAATAAATAAATAAATAAATAAATAAACTTACATTGTGAAGGGCACCGTATTCTCCTCGGTCGTATATGCCACCGTGATGCTGGAGGCTTCTAAAAAGTCTCTTAAAATCTCACCAGATGGACTTGAAGGGAGAACCTACCAAGCGATGAATAAGTTGTCCTACGGTCTTCATCAGCCTCTTCTGACGACGACGCTGCTCCATTCTGGATGACGAATCCACCAACCGCTTCTACGTCACCGCTTGCTGTTGTTGTTGTTGTGGATTCACTGCTGACGTCACCTGATGAGGTCTCTGTGATGATTCCTTCGGGAACCACCGTTGTTATGGCTTCTGTTGTCGCAGCGAATTTGTGGGATGAGGTCGGAACTGGTGAATCCTTGAAGTTCGGCGTCGTAATAGTGACATCCTGCGGAGTTGAGCGTTGGGTGCCCATCGCTGCCGTCGTGGTTTCTACGGAGTCCTCTGGTGTGGTACTTGCGGGTGAGCCGTCACCGGAAGAAGGCGTCTGCTGCTGCTCACTCTCTGTCTTTCCTGTCTTTGAGACTGAGGCCTCTTTTGGCGTCGTCGTCCTGCGACGTTCAGTTGGAACTGCCGCGGTAGTGGCTTTCTTTGACGTTAGTACAGTCATTGCAGCATTATCTGCAGCGGGTGATTTGTCCCCCTTGATTGATGCAACGTCCTTAGAGCCGATATTCGTAACACCCTCTTCGCTTTTTGTAACGGCTGATGGTTTGTCATCGATGTTAAAATCAACGTCTTCAACAGCGCCAATAGAGGAAGCCGTGCTGTCTGCTACTGTCTGCTGTCTAGGTGCTCCTTTGGAAGTGCTAAATGTAGTGGAAGTTATGGTTGTCAGTTCTTCTGTAGTGACTTCCTCAGTGCTCGTGTCCAAAGCTGATGAGTCTAAAACACCGTCTGACGGCATCGGGAAAGCGGAATTCGAAGGCTGGGAATCAGAGGGTGATGAGGCTGTGGAAGAACCAACTGATTTCTCATCCGAGACATGTTTTCCTGTATCTGTGGTAGTTACGACAGGAGCAGATGCAGTTGTGACGTCAGATGTCGCGACTTCATCAGCCTCCACTGCCTTGGTGGATGCTTCACTGGTGGCAGCTAGAGATGTTGCTCCATCGGCTCTCCCAGTGGGTGAATCTGTCGTCAAAGCAGCAGTTTTCAGAAGTTCCTTTTCGACTCTCAAGGATTCCAACTTCTTCTTCAGTCTGATCACCAGTCCCTTCCACCGCTCAGGCAGATCTTTACGCGACTGTATGAACTGGACCTTCTCAATTAAATCTTGTGAAATTGTGGTATTTGCTTCCGGAGCTTCATCTTGTAGAGTTGCTACCGTCAAGGCAGATTCGTCCTCATTATTGGAAACCTCGCCTGAAAACAAATTTTTCATAGAAGTACTTTGAAAACAGCTTCGGAGAACAGGCGTTAATAAAGGACGAGAGAGTACAGCGACGAGGGGGCAAGGATCATCCCGATTCTGGTAGTCCTAACGTTCACCTTGGGGTGAGCGCGGAAGACCTCAGATAGAGCGCTTAACTGGAAGGGCAACTGTAGTTCACCGAAGAAATTAACCGGTGGATGAACTGTACTGCTCCTGAAAGTTAACGAAGTTTCTATGGAAAAAGTTTGAGGTGTACTTTTCAGCAAGCTTTATCCCGATTCAAATCCCCGTCCAAGGTGGACAGTTCCTGGTGAAACCCGCTCATCTACCCGTAAATTTCATCGAGGAACTGTTGTGCCTGAGACGACGGAAGACGGTGGCGTAAGATGGCGCGTAACTTGTGAGAATGAGGAGGAATCATTACACGCAAAGCTGAAACATCTATCCTGACTGGAGAGGGGGCAGCTAGGAAACGCTAGGAAACCAAAGCGAACACGAGCAGAGTGACCTTTAACGGGTGAGTGAAATGTCCTTTCATAGGCCAACTCTGCACGTATGTAGTGTCTGCAAAATAGCTTACACTCAGTTTCACGGGTGTTGTCAAAAAGGCTGAATGAATTGCTCCCTCTGCCCGCTCCCCCCCCCCGCCCCTATGGGAAAGATCGAGCACGAAACCCTGGAAGAAATCCTTATAAAACAGGAAACAAGATAGTGGGAAATACCGAGAACATTCAAAGAGCCGTTAGTACCAGATTGCTCTTCGACTGAGCTGATTGCGTGGGTTCCACAACGAACGTCTTGTTCTTGCGTAAACAATCTAAAAGAGAGAGCGGATTGAAATCCTGTTCAATTACAGAAGGACGGTCTATCACCAGGAAGGTGGTCGAAAATCTCATCCGATGAATTTCATACGATTACCACTTGCCCTTGCTGCAAGTTCACCCACAATTGAGGTTTCAGAATTACCCCTGCCACTCAAAGCTGTGCTCTATCGTCCCACTTCAGCCAAAAACAGCCTACCTACCTAATGCAGCCGATGTTGTTGGAACAGTCGTAGTGCTCAGTGTCATTGTAGAGGCCTCTTCGAGAATTGTAGTGCGTGAAGGAACCGTTGTTGCAGAAAGAGTTTCAGTGGCATCAGTGGCAGCTGATGCATCTGTGGACTCTTTTGATGTAATGTCAGTGTGCAATATTTCATCTTCCTCATCTTTTGAAGCAGCGTGCGCATTTGAATCTTTAGAAGAATCCGTAGTGCTTAGTTCTGAAGATTCTGTAGGCAATACAGTTGTAGTGGCGGTATCTGACGAAGAAGTAACGGGTAGAACGGTATCCGTTAACAGCGTAGGTGTGGTGCTAATGGACGTGCTGGTAGCCTCTGAGGCGGTTGGGACTTCTGCTACTGTGGTGGTGGTCAATGGAGTCGTAGTGGCAGCTACAGTGGTGGTTCCGGGAGTAGAAGTGGTGGCCGTCGTCGTAGTAGTTGAAGGAGTCGTTGAAGTGGACGGTGGTGCGGTAGTTGTGGAAGGGGTGGTCGTTGGGGTGGTGACTTCAGGAGCAGGAGTCGTGGTTGTCGGTGGTGGAGTCGTGGTAGTGGTGAGTTCAGGAGTAGTAGAGGAGGAGGTTGTTGTCGTCGTCGATGTAGTCGTAGTCGAGGGAACGGGCTCCGTGGTGGTCTCCGTCGGTGACATCACAGTGATTGTCGTTGTAGGAGGAGTGGTCGTTGTGGGAGTTGATGGTGGAGTCGATGTAGTGGTTGTTGAAGGGGTAGTCGTCTCAGAAGTGGGCGATGTCGTTGATGGGGACGTCGACGGGCTGCTGGTGCTAGATGACGCTGTCGTTGTGGTAGTAGTGGTAGTCTCCTGTGTTGTGGCGCTTTTCTCCGAGCTCGTACTGACTGCTGGAGAAACAGGTTCCGCTGAAGCTGGTGCCTCACTGATCTCAGGAGAAGCAGTTAGCAGTTCTATCGTTGTAGTGGCTTCTTCGCTGCCAACTGGTGTTGCCTGCACTTTTAACTCAGTCGTCCCTTCCACTCCGGCAATGGTTGCCTCCGCAGGTGACTCAGTTGTGTGCTCCAGAAGGGTCGTTTCAATTGCCTTTATGCTTTCCGTAATTATTGCTTCTGTAGTTGTTTCCGTCAGCTCCTGGATAGGAGTAGTTTCGACATCAACGTTTGTTGAAGGCGTTGGAGAGACAGCAGTGGTGGTTGTAGTTGAAGAGGATTCATCCTTAGTAATACTAGGCACGGCGTCGATTGAGTCTAACACTTCTGGAGGAGGCGAGGATTGTGAGGACACTGTCGGGAGAGGAATAGTGATTTCTGGCTCTTCGGGAGCAAGAGTAGACTGCTCTGTCGTCAAGAGAGAACCTGAGGCGGCTGCGGTAGTTACCTGTGGTTCAGACGTAGTCGAAGTAGTGGAGTCTTCAACAGTTTCAGTTGCTTCCTCTTCTTTCTCTGGTATTTCTGTAGCCACTGTTGACGTTAACATCGTTTCTGAAGTTGTCTCGGGTTCGCTTTTCGTTACAGGAGCATTTGAGGGCAACGGTACTTCCGCAGGTTTCTCCGTCTCATCAGTAGTTACTGCTGCAGACGTAGGCAGTGGTGATTCTGTGGTCTTCTGAGGGTCCTCCGTCGTGTCTGGAGCAGATGTAGGCAACTCCGCCTCAGTAGTCTTTTCAAGCTCATCCGACTTGGCTGTAGCTGGTGTGGGCAGTGGAACCTCCGAGGTCTTCACCGGCTCTTCCGTCGTGCCTGGAGCAGATGTGGGCAACTCCGCCTCGGTAGTCTTTTCAATCTCATTCGACTTGGCCGTAGCTGGCGTAGGGAGTGGAACCTCCGTGGTCTTCACTGGCTCTTCCGTCGTGCCTGGAGCAGACGTTGGCAGATGAGAGGCCTCGTCCGAAGCTGTAGTGATTGTCTGCTCAGTGGTGGTGCTGTTGAGAGTTGTTGGATAGACAGTGTGAGTAGTAGCCGCTGCTAGCTCCTCGACCATCGACGTCTTCAAGCTCTTCTCCTCCTTCACAGCATTGTCGTCAACTTCAACATCCGTTGAAGACGCTACGACAACTGGTGGTCGAGGGAAGAGATCCTGCTTCTCAGGCACGCATCGACATTGGCATAGACAAGTGTTGTGCTTGATCTGCTTGGCGATTCGGAACTCTGAAAAACTAACAATCACGCCGAGACATGAGCAAGGAAGATTTTCACGTAGAAACAGCCTCCCCCTATTCCACAGAGAGAGATGCAGACTCCCTGATTTCTAAACATGAGTTACGTATAAAGATGGTCTCTTACCCCTGCTTCCATCGGCATTGATAGTCTTGCTCAGCAAACTGCTAGCATCCGCTAACGAAAGCCACAGCACCAACACTGCCCACCCAAGTATCCTCCTCATCGACCTAGAATATGCAGGTCTTTTTTCCAAAAAGTTTTTGGACGATAGATGCCTGTATTTGACTTTATTGCGGTTTGATTAAAAGAACGAAAAAAGCGAGAATCATCGGAAAAGATTAGAAGAAAAAGATGAGATAACGGCGAACCTCGAAAAGACAAGGGATAAGA
Organism: Heligmosomoides polygyrus bakeri; assembly: GCA_947359475.1. Taxonomy (NCBI): domain Eukaryota; kingdom Metazoa; phylum Nematoda; class Chromadorea; order Rhabditida; family Heligmosomidae; genus Heligmosomoides; species Heligmosomoides polygyrus. The sequence continues at coordinate 12,206,883 of OX375870.1, forward strand.
TCATTGTAGAAAGCAGTCTTTTTTATTAAATTACAGAGCTTAAAAATAAGGTTAGCAATAAACTATCGGACGTGCTGCTCCGGCCAACAGGCGAATGCGGCACATTTTTGAGCCGAAAGCCCGTTTTCCGCAGCGCCACGAAAAAGCGCCGGACGAAGATCGCTGTCTGGAAGTTACGTTTACTTATTTTTCGCCAACTTATCTATTGCGTAGAAGAGCATCTCCTACTTTATTGAACTAACCATGGCGCGCTCTATGAGCAATGCATGTAGGCCAGGTAGAATCAATCGAGTGGGCGCGACCGCTCGCAGAGTGAAGTTAGGGTGATGGAAAGAGCTTATTCGTGCGCTTAGAAGAGCGTGACCTATTAGGTTGTCCCATAAGTCTACGCCGTTTTTTGAACGATTCATTTCAGGTTTAGCGCTATACAGCTTTCAAAGGAGAATGATCTGCCTTATCAGGACATGCATTGCGTTTCTTCTTTCACCATGAATTTTGTCAATTTTTAGGTCGTTAATGTGAAAAGTGAAAAAGTGAAAAAGTAGCCATTTGCTCACTTGTTCTCTCCGCTTAGGTTTGGAATTTTTTGCACTGCTTTTGTAGCATTTGGAAGACAATGTTCTGCACTAAAAGAACGCATGTTGGTCCTATTTGCTCATTTGTTCTTTATTGATTTTTAGGTCATCGAATTGGAACGTCCGACTTTTCCGTCCGAAATTTTACCGAAACTACTGCTCTATGGTAGGACTTTTTTGCTCAGCATTATATATCGTTCGAAAGAAAATGTCTTGCTCTATGAGAATTCGTGTCGAGATTATTGGCTCATGCTGATTTCTGTCGAATGTCAACAAAATTCTAAAAAGAGAAAAAACCATCTTCACCAACAATTTCTTCTCCTTGTTCAGTCTGTCTTGCTCTGTTTTATATGGCGAGTGAAATGACGCCGGGTCGACTAGGATGAGTACTTTTGGCACCTTCTTCTCTTTGCTTTCAACCAGGGTTCTAGTGCGGCTAAGACACTAGAACCCTTGTTGACCGCACGAACACTATTTTTCACTCGCTGGTTCCTGATGTTCATTTTTTATTTGAGTTGTTGGTGAAGATGATTTTTCTCTTTTTTGTTGAATTTTGTTGATATTCGGCAGAAATCAGCATGAGCCAACAATTGCGACACGAATTCCTATAGAGCAAGACATTCTCTTTCGAACGATATATAACAGTTAGCGTCCTACCATAGAGCAGGAGCTTCGGTAAAAGTTCGGAAGGAAAAGTCGGACGTCCCAATTTGATTACCTAAAAATCAATAAAGGACGAATGTGCAAACATGTATTCTTGTAGTACAGAACATTGTCTTCCAAATGCTATGAAAAACTGCGCAAAAAATTCCAAACTTAATCGGAGAGAACAAGTGCGCAGATGGCCACTTTTTCACTTTCCACTTTTCACTTTAACGACCAAAAAATTGACAAAATTCATGATGAAAAAAGAAATGCAATATATGTTCTGATAGGGCAAATCATTCTCTTTCGAACGCTGTATAGCCTATGCAAGAGACCGCAGGCGGGATCCGCAATGAATCGTTCAAAAAAAACGGCGGGGACTTATGGGACAACCTAATACTTTATGGAACTAACTGCCGCCATTGCACGCTTTGTGAGCAATTCATATAAGCCCGGCAAAATCAATCGAGTGGGCGCGTATGTGAGCGTTAAAGAGTGGGCGCAGATTTTTGAGACACTCCGCTATTTTCCGTTGTGTGGAACCACCACTGAACTTTTTTCTACGAACCTTGCGAACGCAGAAGTGGTCGGCACGTTGCGGTCATTCGACTAATGACTCATATCTCAGCCGCCCTAATGATCGGTGTAAAGAAAGTGAGTCAAACTCGCTCAGAGAAAGGAATGTAGTGTGGCCTTCACGGTTTCCGCAGTTACTGCAGATTTTGACGGAGATCCTCGAGTTCCATCAGAACATAATGACAGTCACTATGGTGAAGTGTGTAGGTGAGAAAGAAGTCATAGTGTTCCTTTATGTGTTTTCCTTTCATATTATCTGCATTTTGGGCGCGTGTAGCGCAGTCGGAGGAGGCGCGACTCCCGCGTGCACCCGATACCAGGTTCCTGGTTCGGATTTCCCACCCGGGCCAACCAAACCTTCCATCTCTCCGGGGTCTGTGAATTGGTACCAGACTTGTCTGGGAAGGATAAAGCGCTGACTTGTTCATCGGCTGGCCACCGCAAGTCATTGTATGGCCAAATACGCATTCATGTCGCCTCCACGACATCCCGTAGAAGTATTAGGTTGTAACTAATTAAATGGCACTGGCTCGCGCCATTTTTTGGCGCGTCTTTACGCGTTTGGTCAAGAACAAACCGTAACATGTGGCATATCGTTTAGAAGCGCAAACTTTGCTCTACCGGTGAGTACCAATTTTTCTATGTAAAAGTGGGAAAACTTTAGAGTTTTATTGACTTTTTGCAGATGGACAAAAGGGTAATCCGAGGCATTTACATGTATGAATTCAAGCTGGGCACTACAGCTAAGGAGGCGGACGAGAAGATCAACGCCGCATTCGGTCAAGGATGTTCCACAATTCGGACGGCGTATCGTTGGTATCAGAAGTTCCGGAATGGAGATGAGAGCTTGGAAGAACATGAAGGTCGTGGGAGGCATAGTGATGTTTATGAGGACAAGCTGAGAGATGTGGTAGAGGAGGATCCACGCAAAGGTACCAGGGAGGTAGCGAAGGTTCTTGGCGTCAGTCACAACACAGCTGCCCGGCATCTGAAGGAAATCGGAAAGACCAAAAAGCTGGAAAGATGGGTGCCTCACGAGCTGTCGGAGAAGCAGAGAAACGGACGATATGAGATCTCGTCCGCACTGCTTCTACGGAACGAAACGGACCCATTCCTTGATCGCATCGTAACCTGTGACGAGAAACGGATAATGTACGACAACAGGCGACGATCGGCACAGTGGGTGGACAGCGATGAGAGCCCCAAGGTTTTTGCGAAGCCGGAATTGCACCAAAAGAAAGTAATGATGACAGTATGGTGGTGTTCGCTGGGAATTATTCACCACAGCTTCCTCCCTCCCGGTGAATCCATCACGGCAGAGAAGTACTGCATTGAAATTGAAGAAATGACGAAAGAGTTGAAGGATATCCGGCCGGCCTTGGTAAACCGAAGGCGAGTTCTCCTTCTGCACGACAATGCTCGCCCCCATGTAGCACGAATGACGTTGCAGAAATTGAATGAGCTGAGCATTGAAACCCTACCACATCCTCCGTTTTCTCCCGACCTCTCCCCAACAGACTACCATTTCTTCAAGCATCTTGGCGACTTCTTCGTAGGGAAAACATTCAAATACCAACAGGATGCCGAAAGTGCCTTCGAAGATTTCGTCAATTCCAGAACTTCTGATTTTTACGCTACTGGGATAAAAAAGCTTGTGTCACGTTGGCAAAGATGTGTAGAATCAGAAGGTTTTTATTTCGATTAATAAGCTTGCCTACAAGCCGAGATATTAACTGTTTAAGTTTACAGTGGTTCAGTGCCATTTATTTCGTTACAACCTAATAGAATGCGCTGTCGCATCCCAGAAGGGATTGAGTAACGCAGTCCTTTATCCTTTTTATTTATTATCTGCATTTTACGAAAAATAGGAAAGCGCGTGCAGTAACTGGATAACCTTCATGCAACTTTCGTCTAACTAGCAACGCCGCAAACCCTTCTGTAAGCATACATTCTACGAAGCAGAGCAATAAATTGATGAAATTGCGTTGCATTTGCAGTCGAGAAATCACACCGTGGCCAGGGATATAGACCATAATTTTCCAACAATAGCTCCTAAGAACAGACACCCGATTCAGGAAGAGTTTTTAGCATTTTCACGTCAAATTGGACACTTTTCAAATCACATTGGACACTCGCGGGCTCACAGTTTTGAAATCATACTGAACAACTTCCAATTTAAAATTAGCTTTTACAATATCACGTTGAAGACTCTTGGAGAAAGTTGTAATAACTATTTGTCCAAGAAAACGCTAGAATGATTTTTTTGAATTCAACTGCCTCAATAAGTGAACGATGTAAGGTCCAAAATTTCACGAAATTTCCGATTTTAAGGGAAAAATTGTGGTTTACAATTTACAATCAAAAGCGGCAAATTTTGAGCAGGTTAAAAAAAGAAATTCCACGGTGAATACGTTTTGCTAGCTGTGATTTTAATTTGAAAGTATAAATGCACTTACTTAAAACAATGTGGCAAACAAATGTGTTTTTTTAACATTTTCTTTTTGTACCGCTGAGAACTGTGCACTCCATGAAAATATAATTTTTTGCTATCAATTAAGTGAATATCACAGGAACAGTATGAGTGAGTGGCCGTCTCGCTTGGGCACTAAAAATTAATGAATTTTTGCATTATAAAACCACGCTTTAAACAACTATATTTCCTTGGAGGATGAATTTTATAAATATTTCAAACAATGTGTTAACTTAATAGAGATGGTGAATAAAAAATTTCAAAGAAGGCCATACCAATTTTTTGGACAGAAGATTATTCTGCCCTTTTCGGAGAATCTCTAATTTACTCTGGAGCACGCTAATTTTGGTTTGGAAGACGATGTCTACGATTGACTTCAAGGACATCAGGCTTGTTTGGAATTGATAGGAAAAGCGTCCAATTTGATTGGAAAAGTGTCCAATGTGATGTGAAAATAGTAAAAATGGGTATGAACAAACGTATGAATAAACAGATGCAGTGCGAAGTTGTGTAGAGGTGCAGAATGATTGAGACAACGCTCTACGAGAATCTTTCCACTTTTCTTCAATGCAACATCGCCTCTCTTGCTGGCTGAGGCCAGAGAAGATTACTAGAAGACTCCTTCAACGAGAGTACCGCGTAAGAAATTGCGGCACAGAATAAGGTGTAAGAACGCCAACAATCATAGACAAAGCAGACTGATCTAGAGCCGTTATCAGACATGGAATCCATAAAGTCATCAAAAAGGGAGGCGAGATGAACAATGTGGAATGTTCAAAAAAATTTGCAAAAATTTGCCCGGGGTTTGCAAACCTCTCGACGACTTGGCTTAGAATATTATCATACATCAATAAAACTTCACGATTGTTGACTGTTCTTTGGACAAATTTCCACCGAATTTACAGAAAACAAAAAGAATGGTGTTTTGAAGAATGTAGAATACCTTGTTCAGTCGTGATAGCCGTGTATCCGACATAGTTAAGACTGACGAAAACTTTTTACTGTTGCGGGCGCTCGACAGTCAAAACCGCGGCATCTTACTGAAAAACTCGCTCGAATGCTAGTTGTGTGCCCAGGAGCTCTATTTCTAACCTATGACACGGTTTGGGTTAGTAACATGGCAAAAAGGCACCTGGATTTTATCGACCAGAAATGTCAGCGTGTCTGTCGCTTACAGCAAGGCTCAGCCCTACTTGTTGGTTCCATGTAAAGGTTGACACTCGTGTTCGACAAATTCTCAGGCTTCTCAGTCATCATGACTATAGCTGTGCTTTCGAAAGAAAATTCGAACCCTAAAATGTTCGAAAAAGGTGGTCTCTTTGAACGTTCGAATTCGACTACATTCGAAAAAGATGATTTTCTGAATATTCGATTTCGAATGTTCAAATCCGAATGAAAATCGTTTCAATACCTGTTTGAAAAGATTATTTCTAACAAACCCATAATCACGACTAGTGTGTATTCTGACAGGTCATGGTTTCCTGCACAATTCTTTTCATCCGTGCCGTAAGCAATGCAGTCCTTAACAGGAGTCGCCTTCTCTTCATTTGATCACTCCAACATTGTACCATAATTTGACTGATTTCGTTAATCATAATTTGGATAATTTCGTTGATCTCTACTGAGTGTATTAAATAAATAAACGTAAAAAATTAAATATGAGTAAACAAATAAATAACATTGATCTAAGCTCCATCAGGATGTCAGTTTAAAGGACAGTTCCATTTTCTATCCCAAAATCATCTTATAGAGACATGTTTGGTGGTTAACTGGGGGAGGGGGGGGGGGGGGGGGGGATCGCCCGTACGCAGAGAAATATCCGTTTTCCATTGTTTGAACTTCCCCGAAGAGTTTGAAGCGGCGGTATGCTAGTTTTGTAGATTATCCCAAGGCCAATAGTCTTTCTAAGAGAAAGGCACGAAATCAACCCCTGCTTCCAACGGCCAACAATGGAAACGGACTAAAAATACTGGAAGCATGTATCCATAATAAACAATATCTTTCCTGACTGATTCGCTACAACTTTGTGGTCTACTGAGTGGTCATCGCATTTATTGTTATCGTAATACTAAGCAGGTCTATCAGTGGACTCTTCTCCTTTTGTTTGACCATGTTCTTGTTATTTTGACTTCACACATATCACACATGCTTCCTTATAAGAAATATTAGGGTAGCTCTCAGCTTGGGCACGCTTTCAAGTGTTTCTAGGATGTTTATATTTCTATTAAAACCTCTGCATGCCCTGGCGTAATGAGAGTTGGAGCCGTCACATGATCCGCGATTACTCATTATTGGTTCGAGTCCCGCCTAGGGCAACCAAGTCTCTCATCACTCCGAGGTCAGAGTTGGCATCAGAGTTCTTAAGAAGGAATAAAACACAAAATTCTCCAGCTTACCTATCGCAAATCACTGCCTAGGCCAATTACGCGTTCAAATACAAATTTCGAGGTCTCTCGGTGATTCCTCTCCTTTTCTTTCTTCTTCTTCTTCAAAATTTAAGTTAAACCGTTGTTGGAATATGGAGCTGTGGTTTCCAACCTTATATTAGCCAGGGTTAAAACCTTGAAAAGTGTGCAAAATGTAGTAATATCATGCCTAAACTCATGACTGTTGGGCTGTTGGATTTCCTTATGATCAAATGTCGCGTAGGCGAGCAGCATTGGTAGTTGGAAACGCCTAAACCAATCAGACCGCATTGAATGAGAATGCCATTCAGAGAGAACGTATTCAATCGGTACCCTGATGGGCTGGCACGTGTTCGGGCTGTGCTCTGCTTGTATATTATTGGCTGGCGCACTCCCACGTACCAATGCTGCTCACCTACGCGACATGTACCCAAATTTCTTTTAGCAATACAGCAACCTGAACTTAGGGCTGGAATCGTTAGCTTTCATTGGAGAAATTTTGACCTCTCTTGCTTCCCAGCGTTTTGTGTAGGTGACGCAGTCAGAGTAGGCGACTGCCAGCGCCTACTCTGACTGCGTCACCACACACCCTGTGAGGGGTATCCAGACATAGCCGGCATGTGCATTCTCTCGCATAAAACGGCGTCATAATTCTTCTAGGACAGGCATAATACAGGCGGCGTATCGATATCTCCTGCTTTCCTACCGTCACTCTTATCTTCTCACTTTTTTCGCTCTCATCCGACAGCGATTCTCTGCCCTACTTCGAAGTTTTTGTATTCATTTACAGATGAGTCCCATTTTCATGCGAAACGGTCGTCATTTGTTCTTTGGGGCAACACCTATTGAGTGTTACAGTTCCGTTGAAATTTGAAGAATGCGGAGGCCTCATAGCCGACGATAAATTGGTCAACATATCTATGGCATATTGGCAAAAAAATGCTTACCAAAGATTATAAAATTAAGTTGAAACCGAAAATTTCGCTTATAAAAGCCAAACTCGTTTCAACCGATATAGCATGTCAATATACCAAGGCTTATTGACAGTCGAACTTGGACAGTATAACATGTATTTGTAAAGGCGGAGTGGCGTTCTACCCTCCGCCCTTTAAACAGAGGCGTGGCAAATGTAGGCGTCTCCACTATCTCGTAAGGCCCCGTTTATACTTCGACGCCGAGCAACGCGACGCCACGTATAGTGGCCCTATTGATTGAGCGATCAATTTGGCCACTCTACATGCGGTCGCGTCGGGCCAGTTGACAAGGGGGTAGAACGCTCGACCCCCATTTGTAAAGGGTACCTGGGGGACGGTCAGGAGGTCACGCACTCCCAACCCCTAGGCCTCACCGAGAGTGCAACAGCTGCCTTACGAACCCTTTGAAACGCAAAACAAATTTCCCGGTCCGCAAAAGCGGCCGTACCTCCTGAAGCCACGCCCCATTAGCAGGCGGGTGTAGCTGCTGTCGCGCTCTCAGAGTACCTTTACCTTGGTTAGTTATAAATACAAACTTTTTTCATGTGGAAAGCCCAGTATTATTTCTTTAAAGGAGCGAAAGATATGGATAATAGCAATAGACTAAAAAAGCAATAAAATGAAGAATGTCTTTATTCAATCCATCTGTCTGATTCGGATCGTTACTAAGTAGGGAAAGCCTAGCTGACGGGGATGGAGTCGAATTCGTGACGACTTCTCTATTTCTTAACCTTTCATCCTGCACCAAAGCGTATTTATCGTTGAATTATGCGGTTGCAGGCTAGAGCTTGAAATCGGTCATGTATGAGTGAAGCAGCTTGAATGCGTAATTGCCCTATAAAGTGACTTGCAGTGGCGAGTCGGTGACCAAGTCAGTCTCAGAGAAGTCTGGTTCCAATTCATGGACCTTGAGGGACGACAGGCTTGGTTGACATGAACGAGGTCTGATCAGAGACTCAATTATATTGGCAAAGTAATGGCACTGCTTAAATACTGCTGCCGAAAAGTGAACAAAAATTAATTATTTATTCATTTATTTTATTTTGTAAATGACCTACAACATACACACGAAATACAAAATGTAGCACGTTTTTGACGCAGCCTATAAATAGAACGTATTGAACAGAAAAAGGTATGAAGTCTGCTCATAAGAATAAAGAAAGTTACCACAAGCAATACGCTTGGAAAAGCAGAAAAGTTTGGCTTTCTAGCGGCAAACTTAAATAGCGAGCTCTACTAAAAGAGAAATAATTAACAATTTTTGATGCTTTTTGATGTTTTTGTATGAACCTTTTTCTCAACTACAGGGCATTTTGAAAGCAATTAATTTAAGAATTTGAAACGTACCAGTGTTCAGGGGGCCCGGAAAGATTCTAACAATAGAATAGACATCCCTGAACTCAAAAGTTAATGTTTTTAGCCGTCAAAAAATGTTTCGCGTTCTTGGACAGCTGATACTACATAGTATGCGAAAACCACCAGTTCTACGTAGTTAAAATCTCTATGCCACACTAGCTGCTACAGTTACTCTAACAAGCAATGCAGTTTTTTTTTCGAAGAGAGAAGAAGGTGCCGGACTAGGTTCCACAATCGGCTGAAGTGGATAGGTGACAACAAATGGCAGAGTACAAAAATATAATGGAAACGGGGAGTACTATTAGATGGGAGTGACAGACAATCGAACTAATGCAGAATTGCGCTAGAAGCTGAGCAAGACGCCCAACCACTTACTATTGCGCGTTCACAGAAGGAGGCGGTGTGTAACAGAAGAAGACGAAAGCGCGGCGGAATGCTCCAGCTAACCTATCAGAGCGGTTAACCAACTTCATCGACCAGGGCGGGAAATCAGTGACGAAAAATTTGAAGGTCGACGCCGCTCGCCCTCTCGCTCCAGCCAACAGAGTAATCTGGGTCAGCACCGTTTTCACACTGTTACCCTACCTAAGCAAACGACGTCGTCTCAACTTCCGTTCGTTCGATCGCCATCCCAGGCGATCTGAAATGGTGCCGTGCCGCTAAATTTCATTCGCGCTTATCTTACCGATTCTTTTGAGACTCATCATTCCTTCATAGTTCGCATGCCTTTGTTGATGGTGACTGTAAATAGTTTTCAAACCTTTCTGAAGGATCTAATCGACCTTGTAAATGTTGCACGATGATACTGAAGATGAAAATTGGTACCCAAAATCAAATTTTTTAAAAGCAAGGTTAAAGGATATAGAATGGCGCTGGTCATCCTTTTGTGCGAAGCATTCTCGACATCTTACTTTTATGGGATATCGTGTGGACTATCCTATCTGTATTTTACCTACACAATAGTGGCAGCCAGAGGAAAAGGTAGGGGGTCGAGCGTTCTACCCCTCGTTCCCCTGGCCCGCCCACCCCCAACCCCTGGGCTTGCTCGAGAGTCCAGTGGCCGCCTTACGAGATAGTGGAGACGCAGACATTTGCCACGCCTCTGTTTAAAGGGCGGGGGAAGAACGCCATTCCGCCGAAAAGATAGAGCTTTACCCTTCTCAGACATTCTAGTGCCAATTAGCAGGCCCTGGAAGAAAAGAAGTCTTGGTTACTCTGGATCTCAACCAAGAAATTCTCATTGAGTGCACGCATGCACGCTACATCTGGCACTTCATTGGACTTCTATGAATGAATGAATAAAAAATCGGTTCGCAGTGGAGAAGGAATTGCTGCTTACGGAACTACAACTTCCGCCATCAGTGAGTGTGAGGAGTATCGTCGAAAAATTATGTTCATTTTAATTTTTTTTACCTGCTGCAAACTTGAATAAGCGAGCAATTTTTAAGCATTATTCTCGTAAACTTTCATTTCTAGGTGGACTTCTTACCTAAGATACTTAAGATAGCATATCTAAAGCCCGAAATAGGGTACTGAGGTTAGGTGGCTCCTAAATAGTCACGTTACTTTTCGGTTAATAAAAACCCATTGTCCCAGACAGCTTTAAAACGATATGGAATAGAAAATCTTGAGGGACATACTGTTGGTCAGTAGTCGTGAATTACCGATTACTCACACCTTTGTCAGGCGTCGTATCCCCAATACCCTATTTCTTAACAAAAAAGATCCTGTTTGACCCTTTGATTGTTGTTACTCACAATTCGTTTGCATCTCTCGTCGTCTATTGCCACAAAGTTTTGTAGACCGCCTCGGACGAAAACATTCTTCTTGATCTCTACTTCCTAAAGGGCTAGTGTTTTGTGGCTGCTTTTTACGGTCAGAATTGTTGTATAAAGCTTTAACGAAGTTGATTAAAGCTCTCGCCTATTCTTCATTTGCAATGCATTATACAAACTGCAAATTGAATTGGAACTTACGAGCGTTTCAATGGTGCAATACATGGAACGAGTGCATGGCGCGACATGGTTTTTATTTCCTTCCCCTGCGCACGACCTCGTTCACTACCACTAAATATGTAAACAAAATTATAGTAAATAAGTAGCCCCAATCTAGAACGCTTCATGTAAGCAGAAATCAGCTACCTTCTTCTGTGCTCGGAACTGAGCGTGGCCAGTTCTTTTCATCGTTTTTCAACCAGATTTGGTTCCGTGCCTTCGCGAACAGAAAGGTAATGGGGCTATTAATCAATGCCCGTGAGATGAGCAACGTATTTTCTCTTGGTGATATGATAACGCATTTTGAATGCTTGTCTATCACCAATCGCTTACATTCACCAGACGGTAGGATTGCTCAATTCTTTTTGGTATGCGCCAAGCATTCAACATCTATGGTCTGTCGTCGAGGCGATCTGAATGAGTATCTGGCCATACAATGATTTGCAGTGACCAGTAAATGAAAAGTCAGCACTTTGTCCTTTCAAGACAAGTCTGGCACCAATTCACCTACCCCAGAGGGATCGAAGGTTTGGTTGGCCTGAGCGGGAAATCCGAACCAGGAACCTGGTATAAGGTACAAGTGAAGGCCGGCACACCGCTACACGTGTACAAGTGTGTAATTTTCTTCATGCGGGTCTGAAGCTTGATTATAATTCAATGAAAGCAGAGGCCTCGAATGTCCTCAACAGGATTTGAACTCAAAAACGATTTCTGATGGATCAGCTCCAGCTGTCAAGTGCACCACATGCGCCCAAATTCCGAATGTTGCGGGAGACAAAAAAAAAGTATACTTCTTTAATATTAATTTTACATACGAAAAAAATACGAACGGTAGCGCAGTCAGAGGAAGAGCCCACTGCCGCGTACACCCAATCTCATGTTTCACGTTCGGTTTCCCGCTCAGGCAACCAACCCTTCCACTTCTCCGTGGTCGGTGAATTGCTGATAGATTTGTCTGGGAAGGATAAAACACCTGCGCATCGGATTTCCACCCTAAGTTATTGTATAGGCCAATCATGCATTTAAATTGCCTCCACGATATTCCGTGGAAGTAGAATGCGTGGCGCATGCGTGGAGTAGAGTACCTTCCCTATCCTTTATCCTTTAATCTATATGCCACTTGAAAGCCAGCAGAGATCTGCGCGTGTGGCGCAGTTGCCGGAATACATGATCTCGTATGGCACATAGAATTGATTTAGGTTCGTTACACGTCTAGGGCAAAAAACTTCTTGTCCTGCAAGGTCATTGAATAGGTACAGGTGAATGGGTAGGATAAAAACAGTGAGCTGTCTGTCGGCTAGCCACCGCAAGTAATTGAATGGGCCACATTCCCACTCAAACTGCCTCCATGATGCCTCCTAAAGGACGCGTAGAGGATTCCAAGGAGGGGCAGACCATAACAAGGTTTTTAGCCTCTGTACTTTATAAAACAAGGGCGCAGGTAGCGCAGTCGGAGGAGATGCCGGCTGTCACGTGCACTCGACACCAGGTTCTCGGTTCGGATTTCCCGCCTAGGCCAACCAAGCCTTTCATCACTTTCTGAGTCGATAAATTGGTACCAGATCTACACGGGAAGGACAGAGCACTGACTTGTTCATCGGCTGGTCACTGCAATCATTATATGGCCAAATACGTTTTCAAACCGCCTCCACGACATCCCGTGGAAGTAGAATACGTGGCGCATCCCTAATGGATTGAGTGGCACCGTCCTTTATCCTTATCTTTACTTTATAAAACGAACGTGCAGATCTGGGTAGGATCTGACTCCTCGTTCACGTTTACGATTGCGCCATCGCCCTCACCGTTAGTGCATCCTGTGTTATTTACGATGCCCACTTATCAATCGTCCATTATTCACTAATCCTCTCAATCTTCTATACAAAAAAGCAATAGTATAGTAATAATAACAAGGTTTTGAAAACTTAACTAGGACAAAATGGGAAACTAAGTTTCAAAAAGTTTCACCTTGAGATTTTGCTTTTATTATAAAATTTCGAGCGAAATCGTGATTCTATCAGATGTGCAGTAGAACGCCGAAAGCAAGGTAAAGCCAGATGTGGTTAGAGCCTTTTACGAACATCTATCGTTTTGTCTCATCGATTTGCTGAACTCGCTTAGGTGCACAGATTGGAGTTTTTCGACTTCATATCCACACTTTTTTAGTTCTACAGCACATATGTACATATGCTACTGTGCTCTTATTGCCCGGGCTTACGAAGTGGGAAAAATAACAGAAAATGAATTTAAAATTAAAAGAGTGATACTTACACATAAGATTGAAGGATGGGGAACGGCGCCACTCAATTTCTTTTGGTATGCGCCACGCACACTTCTTCTACGAGATGTCGTGGAGGCAAGTTGAATGCGGATTTGGCCGTACAATTACTTGCAGTGGCCGTCCGATGAACAAGTCAGCGCTTTGTCCTTCCCAGACAAGCCTGATACCTGCTTGCCAACCCCTGAGCCATGGAAGGCTCGGTTGGTTCGGGCGGGAAATCTGAACCACGAACCTAGTATAGGATGCTCGAAATAGTTGGCACCACCTCCAACCGCGATACACGCGCCCTTTATCCTTTACATAGGCATACAATATAGTATATTAAGTCGGACTGAATGCTTTCGCCATATTAGGATACAAGGTTCAAAGAGCGATCAGTTAGCCATTATGGTGATGACAAACATCATTTGGGATATCTTCTGTTCTAAAATCTACTGGTAAGTCTGCTTCAAGTTGTGAACGTTGGTGTCCACTAACTGCAATTCAGGCTTTTCGAGGGTAACAAAAAATGGCAAAACTCATAACTTTTAGAAAAAAAAGTTTGGCATATTTCACATGCAGCCTAAACTTTCTCTGTACAAGTTTACCGAAACCATTTTGCACAACGTGCTGCAAAACGCTTATATAGAGGAGGAAGTCATCCAATCTAGTTAAACCGCTGAAACTTTCGATCCTATCTCATCTGTTTATTTAGCTTATTTGCTTACTTGCATAAAGATACCAGCAAGACATCTTAAAAAATTGTCAACAAAATTTGAGTCAAACGTTGTGGTTTTTTTAATAGAGACATTTCTGGAGGAAAAAACACACAAAAACATTGATTTTTTTCATTCATAAAACTCGAAAAAAAGGTATTCAAATCTCAGTTTGACTAAGACTCTCTATAATGGGTAGCTTAAAAAGAGTGAAAGAAGTGCATCTAGAGGAAAGTAACGAGAATTCAAACCCCATTACGCAGAACACAATGAGATACCGAACGGTCGACAAGTTTTTGTGAAAGTAAGAAGTGTAGGGGCTGAACCGTATCGCAAACGATAACGATCTGAACAGAGAATGGCCATGCCGACTTTCGAAACCAGTTTTTTCCATTTCACTTGATACCATTCGAGTCGAATCTCGCGAATAGGTATCAGTGTAACCTCCAGCAACTTGTATCTGGCTATCAATTTACGCAAGCACGCAAACTAAAAGCCTACTGTTTATTAAAGAGGGTGTTTCCATAAATATCTAATTGTCTTTATGGCTATTTTTTTCTTTTCTTTCAAAGCTATGTTAAAGACCAACAAGGGGAGAACTATCAAGCACGGCACTTGTCGAGAATGCGCCGTGCATCCGCTCAGCATTGCGCGACGCTCACTTGATTGATAGCGTGTATGCCATTCTAAAGCTTTTTTTAAGAAATGCTGCATGGATTTAGGCTTTTAGGCTTGCTAGACCTTTAGTTTAACGAATACGTTGATCTGTCAAGATTATATGCGGAAGCTTCTGTTAGAGCAGCTGTTCTTAGGTCAGCTAAATTATTTTGTTATTTACCTCCTAGGACAGACGACTTTCTTACTGAAACCTTGGTATCTATGTTTATTTTCACATGCCAAAATTATTGGAGCACTTATTGAAATATAAGCCCTTCGAAAACTTGGCCTTTCGATAGCGAGTAACGTGGGTTTAACGGATTTAGTTCGATCTTCGACCCTCTGAAGCCACGCTGAATACTGCTGAAAATGAGCGTATATCAAGATGTATGTATTTTCTGATCACCTTTTGACGTAAGAATTCGGAGGATGTATCCGTTTAAAGATGAGCTGTAGCTCGGCTAGCCAGTACTTCATTGACCTCAATAACCATTTATGTCTTGAGGTTTGCAAGCAGTTTTTTGAAGAAAAAAAAACGGACAGTGTTAATGAATTTATTTGAAGGAAGCGCTACGTATTCTACTTTCGCGGGATGTGGTGGAGGCAATTCGTATGCGTACGTGGCCCTTACTGTGTCCAGCTCACCGACAATTAGTGTCTTAAGCTTCTCAGAAAAGATTGGTAGGCGCACAAATACAAAATACCAAACTAGGAATGAGCGAATTTTTGTTTGGCCTCGGCAGGTCCTGAACCGCGACCTTCGACTCGAAGCGCAAAAACCGGCCGGCTGGTCATCGGACTGTGCGCATTTAAGTGATTCCTTCTATTGCTCCATTTGAATTCTATTTTGAACTAAAGTTTTAGCATAATAAGGTTTAGAATACACAAAGGTCTTTGTTGAAGAAATACAAGCAAAATGGTATTTACGCGATCGAGAAGACATTTCACAACGATAAAAGCGTGAATGGCACTAACACGAAATATTTCGTGCATCAGGAGATCTTCAATTTCTCTGTAGAAGAACATGGCATAAAAGTTATGGTGTTAAGATGTATGATAGTGTTTAGGTTCGCCAATGATTTCTACTCTCATTTATTCCGGATTACGCTTTGGCGTTGTCGCCTACTTCAGAGCCTGGAAATTCGAATTACGTTTAGGAAGCTATGCCCCTAAACGCCATTTCATTTTGCAGATTTTATCTAAAAAGGGAAAGACAGCACCTCAAGCCGTGAAACGACCTCAGATCACAAAGTTGTCCACCGACAATCGCTGCTTCATTGTGAGAGAATGAAAAGCCAACCCTCGGAATCACTACGCATCGGTGATTACCGCGATATGTTCGACCGATCACAATTCACACATTTCGGTGAACGGTGCAAGATTTTGTGCCATCACACTCGTTCCTTCTGTTACGTCTGGGAGTCCTAGCCGTGTAGAGCGCTTCTAGGGATATCAGAATCGCGTGCTACGATATTTAGCGCTACTTCGAAACGCCTCTTTCGGTGAGAATTAACCCTATGACCCCTAAGCCCCAGTTGCAGTTACAGTGGCTCAAGATCTTTCACCGTTCGCCGGCATATGGATTGTGACCAGCCGAACATATGGCATGAGTTATACTCCCGCGGGAGCATCCGCGGAAGGGCGGGGATCGCGCCGAGACTCCTCACCTGGCCAATCGCCGCGCCTCGCCACGCCCGCTTCCGCCGTGCACCATTGGTCCGCGGACGTTCCGCGGATGCTCCCGCGGGAGTATAACAGAGGCCTATCAGGGAAAGTACCGATGTGTTGTGGTCCCGAGGGTTGGCTTTTCATTCTCTCACATCCAGCAGCGATTGCCGGTGGACGACTCTCTGCGCCTCAATTCGTTCCATGGGTTGAGGTGCCGTTCTTGGGTTCTATCCCTTTTTTGGATAAAATCTGCAGAACGAAATGCCGTTTGGAGGGATAGCCTCCTAAATGTAATTCGACAAGTGCTCCGATACACCTAACGGTGTGTCTCGCAGTTGCGCGCTTCGCGCGACTTTGAAGCATCACTGACTTACTTAAAGTAGTTTTTGCAAAACTTAAAATTCGCTAGCATCTAGGATCTGCTGCGTTACCACTTCACTACCTTCATCATAGACATTCTTTCCGGACCGTCCAGTAACGCCATTGCTTTGTCCTGCGCAGTGCTTCTGCCCTCAGGTTGCTCCTCCGCAACCGTTCTTATGCTTAACAACTGGCGTTACTGAATATAGTTGACACGTCTTCCGAATCCGTACGCCAGGTTCCCCCTCATTCGTTTCTTCTTACTGGATCTATTAATTGCTGGTCCACAATTAATGGTCTTCCCCCCCCCCCTTTCCTCTCCCACCTTGATATTCTCCACTGTTGACCCCCTTACTGGCCTCCTCTTGCTGGTTTCCCCGTCCTGTCCCCCCCCCCCCCCCCTCTCCTCCAGGGTGAGTAAGGCCGCTCGTCGTACGACGACGGTGTCACCTCTTCTGACTCTCGAAACGCACACTACTCAGAAACGCACGCACATGTCGCTCTGTTAAGCAAGAGGAAGCCGCGCTTCCTCGGCTGCTGCAGCATCCCATGTTGGAAGGCACATTTTGTCAACGCGGGGTTCGATGCGGCGTATCTCACGCAGGTTTTTGACCACTGCGTGAGATACGTTTCATCATCTACAGCGTGGTTAGCTAACTCAATTGTATAGTGAGTTAGCTGCCCGCGCCTTGCCCGGTATTTTTCAGACTCTGAAGAAAGCGACAACACCGAAACGTAAGCCGGAATAAAGGAGAGTAACAATCCTAGCCAAACCTTAACACTACAAGTAAAAGTTGGAGTAAAGTAAACAGTACGCAGTCGAAATGTATGTTTCCTACCAGCCCTGCCCAGCTCAGCGAAGCCGTCAATCGCACCTAGTCGGTTAGTTCGTACCAGACTTGACTGGAAAGGATAAAACACTACCTTGTCCACGAGCTGGCCCACAGAAGTTCTTGCAAGGGCGAAACACGCATTTATATTGTCCCATGATATGTATCTCGTAGTAGTGCATTCTGTAAGGGATTGACTATCCTGTTGTTCGCCACATTATACTAATTGGTTAGGCAGCAGCGCTTTCCTAACAGCCATTCAACGGTTTTTAAAATGATAATACTGCTGATTCAATGATTTTTAAAAATAAAAATTCACACGATTTATATCGTAGTTAGGGGAGTCGTCAATGTTGCTGTAGTTCTGAACGAGTTGGGTCTCCCACCAAAACGAACAGAACAGCTGAAAATTCAACCTTCAACTAAAATTTCAAACACAATGAAAAAATATGATTATGTACCAGATGATGCAAGGAAATTAAGATGTCTAATTCATTGAGCAGGTCAAATAGGCAAGATAGTGTAAACAGGGTGTCACCCAGAAATACAGGGTGTCTTTAAAAAATGTATACACTGTTTGAAAGGTGATAACTTTGCTCACAGTAAAGGTACTAAAGAAGTTAAGAGCTAATATGAAAGCTTAAGAAAATAAAAATTTTCTATGGATTGCGCCATGCACTCGTCTGAAACCCTGCGCTTTACAATTGATTGATTGTGTTTCGCTTGAATACATTATAATTTCTTCACAAAGTGGTCACATTAATTGCACAAATCAATCAATGCGACCACTTTGTGAAGAAATTATAATGTATTTAAGCGAAACACAATCAATCGAGTGTAAAGTGCAGGGTTTCAGACGAGTGCATGGTGCAATCCATAGAGCCCATATGTAAGAAAATTTGTGCTTCTTTTAGAGTTTAAAACTTAAAAACTTACCAATGCTTGTAAAAAATGCAGGGTATCCCAAAAATGCAGATACTATTTGAAAGGCTCTAATATTGCTGAAAGTGAAGCTTTTGAAGACGTTTGAGATTCGTATGAAAGCATATGGTAACGAGTTGTCTGTGGCGTTAAGTAGTCAAAATTGCGCCATGCTCCCGCCTGAAACATTGAATTTCAGACCCAATTGATTGTACATGGCCAGAATGGTCGTTACAATCTTGTTACTACTTAGCCGGATTAACCTGCGCTGTGTTTTTTAACGTTTTCCGTTGCCCGGTAGCTGTAACTATGTTGACTAACCTCTCTATTCAATTTGAATGTTGCCTCATCAGTCCACAGAATCCGTTTGGAAAATGGGGCTTCTGCTCACATTTAAATTACGCAATCAATAAACTTGCATGTCACGTGAATTTCACGTAATTTTCAAGCTCTAAACGTTAAAAGAAGCACAGCGCAGGTTGATGTGGCCAATTAGTAGCAAGTTTGCAACAAGCATTCAGCCCATGCAGAACCAATCGAGTCTGAAATTCAAAGTTTTAGGCGGGGGCATAGCGCAATCTTGAATATTTACATGCCACAGCCATCCCGTTACCATGTGCTTTTATACGAGTCCCAAATACCTTTAAAAGCTTCATTAGCGGCAACGTTAGAGCCTTTCAAATAGTATCTGCATTTTTTAGGATACCCTGCATTTTTTACAAGCATTGGTAAGTTTTTAAGTTTTAAACCTTAAAAGAAGCACAAATCAATCAATGCGACCACTTTGTGAAGAAATTATAATGTATTTAAGCGAAACACAATCAATCGAGTGTAAAGTGCAGGGTTTCAGACGAGTGCATGGTGCAATCCATAGAGCCCATATGTAAGAAAATTTCTATTTTCTTAAGCTTTCATATGAGTTCCTAACTTCTTTAGTTCCCTTATTGTGAGCAAAGTTATCATCTTTCAAACAGTGTATACATTTTTGCGATACCCTGTAGAAAGCGTGACATAACCTAGAAAAATCTTCATGTTATGGTTTCTACCTTCCATCTTGTTATTATCGAATGACTTTTTTTATTAGTGAAATAAATGCATAAACTGCAAATTAATAAAAGAATGAAGAGAAGGAGAACGCGAGAAATGTAAAAAGATGGATTTAGTAGGGCTGAATAATGGAATAAAATGAATATAAGTGGTTACCAAACAGATCAGTGATGACAGATCCCACTTGAACGAACCGCGGACATCCTACTGCTCTATCTTCTAGAAGACATTCTTCTCTCCTGCCAGTCAATATCAGTCAGTCTCTTCGACGGTCTCTACATTCGCAATTGGAGACGATTTGAAAGCCTTTGATCGTTCATGTCAGACGACGGTTCGACAGCGTCCTTGACGCAACTTGACCCCAACACGCGCTATCACAAAAACGCCACGAAGACATTTGCCGGTGTCTGTCTCACACTGAGCCAAATAGCGTAACATGATTTGACCACTCTGAGGTTGGGTTTTTCGGAAGTTATTCGAATTGAAAGACAAAATGCATCAAAATAATCTTTTCAAAATTCTTCCTGTTCCAAATTCTAATATGAATCGTATGGTTCGCAAATCTGGCCATCAATTTTGTTTACTTTTGCTAGTAATTCTTTCGTTTCAATGCCTTTTTTTTGCTTAAAGACTTTTGATTTCAAAATAACCACCAATTTCTGGTGTTAAGGCTAAAAACATAGTGTATCAGAAAATATTCCGATTCCTTGGTTTATAAAAAATGTATTTTTCAGCAACAGAAATGTATAGTAGAAGAAATGTACTGCTCACCTTAGAGCGAAGAAGCGAAAATCGCACAAATTCGGTGTTTAATGTTGGAATTGCGCCAGGCGCTCGTCTGAAACTTTGAGACTCTTACTTATTTAGTAGTCCACCTGCCACTTTCATTGAGTTTTTCAGTAGTTTATTACAGACAGTCTTTCGTTAGCTTCATTAAATTAAAGGATAAACTCGTGCTACTCGATCTATTTTAGGATGCGCCACACATTCTACTTCTACGGGATGTTGTGGAAGTGATTTGAATGCGTTCTTGGCCATACAATGGCTTTCGGTAGTCAGCCGTTAGTAAAGTCAGCGCTTTATCTCTCACAGACAAATCTGGTAACAATTCATCAATCCCGGAGGAATGGAATTCTTGGATAGCCTAGGCGGAAAATCAGAACCAGTAACCTGGTATCGAGTGCACGCGGAAGCCGGCACGTCTTCCGACTGCGCTACAGCCATGCTCATTAAACGAAGTCATTATTTTTCCAGTGTTCTAGTTTTTCAAGACTTTTTGCAACTCACTGAGAAGGACTTGGCCTTTTGTGGTCTTTGAGGTTGATTTGATATAAAGGCTACGCCATACAATTGAAGCCATTTGAAGTGCACCACTCCTAAAAATCGCACTGATGAGTTTTGCCTCTGTTTTTGCTAATTCACCAGCTATTCACAAATTTGTATTCAGTGAATTTTTTATTTATAAATGTTGGTCTATCCAGGACATAGCAACAATTTTGAATATCTAAGACTGCACGTGAAAAAAAAATGAATTGAAGATAGTGTTTAAGATGCACATGAAATTTGGGTGACCAAGTCATTTAAAAAATAGGAAAGAAGTTTTTTAAACTGATTCTAAAATAAATAGGACTAACAAGACGTGTACGGATATCGGATATCCATGCTGGTGTCATGATATCCAAAAACAATCAGCACCGTTTTACTTACCCGACAGCGGCAACATTGGTGATTATGTATTTTTGTCAAATACTATATATATATATATATACATATATTAGGTTGGCAACTAATTTCGTGGACTCTCAAGAATCTTCAGCAAAAGTATTTATTAACAAATAACTAACGACAGTCTTTAATTAAATAGGATCCCTCAGAACGCAGAAGTGCTTCCCATATATCAGGTAGCTGGTCTATCTCACGGCCATAGAGTTATTGTGCTTTTAAGGCGAAGAATCTTTGGAGGTGCATTTTGACGCGGTCCAAATTAATAAATCGTCTTCCAACCAAGAAGTACTGCAGCGAACTAAAAATGTGGTAGTCACTCGGCGCAAGGTCTGGGCTGTAATGTGGATGAGTTTGACGCTCCCAGTTAAGGTCTTCTATTTTTTTGAGGCGTCCGGTTCGCTACGTTACCTCCGTTTGGTGGTGTCAAGAAGGTATTAACTTCTGGGAGCTCGTCAAGAACGGTTCCAGCATTAATGCTGTAATCTACTCTTCTCAACCTGGTCGCGCGAAGGCTGAACTCCGCTGGAATCGGTTCAGACATATTTTCAGGAGCGGAATTATCTATCAGCAAGATAACGCCAGATCACACGTCACGAATCGGAAGCTTCAAAAAATCGAAGACCTTAGCTGGGAGCGAATAACTCATCCACCTTACAGCACAGGCCGTGCGCCAAATGACTAACACCTTTATAGCACGCTGCAGCACTTCTTGGTTGGAGGACGATTTATTAATGTGGACCATGTCAAAATGCACCTCCAAGGATTCTTGGCTTCAAAAGCACAAGAATTCTACAGCTGTGGGATGGCCAGGTAGTTATTAAATGGGAAGCATACTTTAGCATACCAACAGATCTTACTTTGGTTGAAAACTGTTATTTGTTATTTGTTTATGAACACTTTTGTCTTTTATATATATATATATATATATATATATATATATATATATATATATATATATATATATATATGCCTAACAAACCGAGCCATTACTAACGTCATCTGTTTCCTCTGTACATTTATATCAGAATTGAAAAGTAACATGTTTTAGGAATGAGCTGTTGCCATGCAAAGACAATGTCAAAATGAGGAATGAAGCTGATGTGCGAGCGCGGAAACAAGAGACAGCTGGAGAACCACAACAGCCGCAAAGGTCTCAGAGAACGGATGACGACGACCTCTGGACGTAAAGAAAGAGATGATTTACATGAGATTCCATACGAAGTTCTCTGAATTTCAGCAATAAAGCTCCGAAACGGAGAGAATTGGAGCGTATCGACAAAAACACTCCGAATGCAGTCCTCAGCTGGTGGTCTTGTGATGCCTGTGAGACTAGGTGACAGATGCGGTAGTTCTCGCGTCTACAACTGCAGAGAGGCATTTTGGAGAAGAACGAAGCTTCAATACCGCCCAAATTCTTTGAAAGAAAGACAAGCGTCGCTTTGTCATAACTTGCCTTAAATTTGCTCCTGTGGATTCCAATTAACACCATTCGGATCCCCTCTTCAATGCGCATTCGGTGTTTCCAAGATGTGCTTAGATTGACAACGTATGACCTAGTTATGGCGCATTTTCTTCTGGAGGGTCCCTAATTGTTTTATGCCCTCCCCAAAATTGCCGCAGGCGTCTACCTCGGTCACTCCACCAGCCGATTTCAGCGAAATCCGGAAATCTCCACTTTTCTCGAAAGATCTGAATTCATGTTGCTGTGACTATAGTGACAGTGACACTATACACACTACTTAATTTGGTTTTGACCTTGCCGCACATTTAATCCAATTTCTCGCAACGTCCACTTTTAGGACATCCTTTCTCACTAACTACCCTCTCCTCTGCAAGCATTCATCCATGTTGATTTAGCTGAGAAAAGCTCCTTTCAGGTCTGGTAAAATAGCTTCAGGAGCTAAAAAGCGGCCACCTCAATGCGTCTCCAAAAACGCAGTTTTTCGCCACCGGACAGGATCCCCTTTGTTAAATTCGTTATAGAATGAATAAAAAATCAGTGATAGAACTCCAGCTTTTTCTCAGTGGACAGTAGTATGACCAGTATCCCAAATCTAGCAGCAAATAGGACTGGTTTTCTCCTGTAGGTAGGCAATTTCACTCCTCAAAAAATTTTATTGTCGAAAACCGATTTCCTCTACTTCCATGTCATTGTTTGAAATAAACTCTATTACACCGGGGAAATCCATTGAAGTACTGTTTTTCAGAACACTGCTTATCTTCTTACTTTTTGGAGCACCCAAGAGCACTTGCTCCGTTGCCCCACAAGACCATATGTGTAGGTCTAGTTCAGAATCTCCTGACCGTCTCACTGACTCCCCTTGTTTACGGAATGCGTGACACATCCCAAAAGCAAACGATTAACGCCGTTTTTCATCCTTTCATCCTTAATTATCATATTTCTGTATGTGAACTGCACACTTTGAAGGTTTCTTCCCTTCTTTTGATACATCACAAACTTTCTTCCTAGTGGTACAACTTCAATTCACTAACACCATTCTGAAAGCACGAAGCGTATTACAGGTCTGAACTGCTCGTGCTTCCTTGTAAAGAACAGGATAAAGTTTCTAAGAGTCTCTAAGAGCCAGATTCATTAGACTACGGCCAAGCTAGAGAAATCCTCGTAAATATGTGGAGTATCCTATGAGGGTTGTCGCGTTTCCGTCACCTAGCAGTGCGCCATCGGTGGGAATGTATCTGAAAAATACCACATGTGACGTTGCTGCTTTCTACCTGGCATATCCCAAGGCTTCAATTCACTCAACTCACTGACCTAGTGACGTTATAAAAAATTCCTGAAATCACATCTGAAGCCATAACTTACTGATGCCTTAGACGTTGTCCATCATTTACTTTCTCACCTAGATAATATGTGTGAATTGTATTTGCTTTTCTCATTTGGTGATTTTTTATACAGTTTGCGCACGATTGTACTTGTACTCGTGTAAATAAATAAATAAATAAATAAATAAATGGTTGGTGAATCCGGTTCCAGAGCTGGGAAGTGCCTAGTCTTGGGCTAAAGCAAGATCTGCTCACCAAGAGTGTGAGTGGGCGTTTTTGAGAGCATCTCGACTCCTAACTTATTTCAGAAATTGTCCAAACTTTTATTATGACCTCAATTCCTTTGATCTCCTGAACCCTTTCACGACATTGTCCGACCATGCCGTTGGACACTTTTTTACCGCGTGAAACGATGTCCAACGATGTCGTCGGACACCATCATAAAGAAAGTTCATAGAAAATTAAGAAACATTTAACAGAACAATGTTAATCAGTGAGTCTACTATTATCTACGGTCAAGATGGTCCATAGAAAACTTCATTTGTTATTGTGTTTCATATTTATCAAAATACAAATAAAATAATACAAACAATCAGCGCGGGAAAAATGCGCGCTGTCCCACGCGGCAGTCACCTGAAAATCGCTCGTGTCGTGAAAGGGTTAACGGAATACAGAAACTTCTTGACATTATGATAGTCTGATGAAGGCACACCCTTGCGACTTGAGATATAAGGATAAGGGAGCAGGATGTTCATTTTTTGAAGATGTCTCCATTGCTCCTTGAAGTTTGGCGCTGACGGTTTGTTAATAGTAAAGTTTGGGGTAATCATGGTGGTATAAGTTGCACTCCCACCAAATGTGCATAAGTTAAGATGATTTACTTTCAGGATAGACGACGTATTCGTTATCCTCACTAATCAGTTTTTTAAATGAAGTAAAAGTGAATAGCTTTTTTTGAAAAAAAATTGATCTGGATGGCCGGATGGCCTACATTTACGTATATTCCATGATGAGCAAGGTTGTCGTCCACGAGATAAAAGCAGATTTAGGATATTTATTGCTGCTTACCTGCATGATCTACTCGTCACCCGCAAAAGATTCCATTTTCATCAACCTTGTTCGACAGATCTGCCATCAGTGCATCACTGTGACCACGTCGATTGTAGAGGCGGCACCTACAAGAGTAGAGGACTAGAGCGTTAATGGAAAGGATCGATCTCTTGGGCATTTCGAAGGCACACCATGCTGTGACGACGGAATGTTCCGTATCCGGATAAAAGCGCTGTTACTTCCATTTCTCAAATTGAAGGGAAGACGGAGAGTGAGAAACGAAAACAAAGGAAAATGTTCTAGGCGCTCAACAACATATGAACACAATGAAGCCAGTGCTATCTGATCTCATTGCTTCAAAGCCAATTTAGGAACAACCGGTAGAAGCTCTCCTCTTCAAGTTGTGTTTATTTATTTATTTATTTTATAAGACATGGACAAGAGTCTAGCATCGTCACAACACAATTCGATGTAACGCTGAATCATGGAGAGACATCAACTGTATTAAAACCTCGTTAGAAAACCTAACAATCAAAGAATAAGAGACTTAACTCGTTACAATTAACCTACAAGTTTGTGCAGAAAACCTGGAGAAGGGAAGATTGACCATGCTGTTCTACTTGCTCAACAGCTCTCGACCTCACGTGGCAAAGTTTGGGATTGAAAATGAATTTACCAGCAAGGAAACTCAATGTTTACGCCGACCTGGAAAATGAGACTTCAAGCTTTTTTCGACTCGCAGCCGCCAGAGTTCTGAAATTCTGTAACTGATAGTCTAGTGAAGCACTAACATGTGGCCTGTCGAAGATTATGTTGACTACTCTTTTGGCTGGTTAATATACACAATATAATTAATATTCTATGTCTGACCGTCGCTGAATCTTGGCATAATGTTAAACTCAAGTCATAGAATTGTACAGAGCTTAAGGCCAATATTATTACTAAAAAGTTAAAATTGCTCGAAAACAAAAGTCCGTATAACCCGTATCCATATATCCGTATAGTGAACACCGCATTTCTGGAACGCGACTGCTACCTAGATTTGTTCTATGTGTAGTGGAGGTTCCATATTATAGTGGGGAAATTTGGACTCATTCTGAAAAACGCGGTAGTGAAGACATTCTTAGGTGTCAGTAAATTGTTGACATTGCGGATTCCTTAGCTCTAAAACCCCGATTGCATAGAACTACTTGCGCGGATTTTTGCCAAAATTAGTGCTTTATGCATCATGAGTGGGTGGTCCTAGGCTATTACGGATCTCAAAAAAGAATTTTCTTGGTCCAAACCGTCACAAACCTTTTTGCGAGAAACCTAGGACTCAAGAAGGCGGTAACGCCGAAACGTAAGCCGAATAAGAGTTCGATGACACCATCGTCAGTTTTCACATGACAACTCTACGACTACCGTCTCACCTGTTCAAAGACGTGCCGAGATTGAATGACTGTCGCACGTGGAATATCTTTTTTTGTCGGAATTTTGGATTCATGAGAAACAACAAAATTGATCAGTCACTTGTCCGTTTATTCTCATTTAGTAGCATGTTGGAACAAGTATTCGGTGCCAAATAGAGGCTCACCTGCTACTATCTAATAAAACGAAATGAAATAAGATGGCAAGTGAATAAAATGTTAAAAATAGTAAGTCTAGGGCTAGCCAACACATTTACTTAATTCACCACATAATAGCAAAGAATAGGAAACTTGCGGGAGATCATTGAGTAACCCATGAGTTCTTTAATGCAATCAAGCGAACTTACGTGATCAACTAATTTGCGTCCGAAGATGATCGCTACACTGAAAACAATCCAAATAAAAAGTTTGTGAGACATCAAATTGGGAGGAAATTCACCTGCTACACCGGCCGTCCCGCTGATAATCGAGTTTCTCGAGCGGGAGCCAGCAGCGTCTCCATTCGTCCCTGTCGCGTGCCAAAGTGCTCCAATGGGTCCTCCTCGCTAGAGGGACACGAAGAGCGTGATCGTTCGTTTAGGGCTTCACGAAAGATCAACGCGTTGGTGGGCGTCCTGGTATTTTCTTAACATCCCGTGGAGTTGAGTAGGTGACGGCTCTCGTCCAACGCATTTCTACCATGGCCGGCCCACCTAATTTTCGACAACTTGGCCCACGCGACCGCGTCTCTGATCTTCGAACGTCGGCGAAGCTCGGAACTCCGGAGGCCTTCTCTCACTTGCGTGAATCATGTCACTCCGGGCATCGTCCTCTTGATTCCACGCTTCGCGACGCTGATCGCGTGCTCATCCCGCTTTCGTATGGCCCAGGTCTCTGAGGTGTCTGTTAGGGCAGGAAGAACGGTAGAGTCGAATAGGTGGGCACAGATCCAGACGTCCTTCGGCTTCTTCACGAGTTCTTTGACGCTCATTAAGCTCCTCAAAGCGCTCGTTTCTTCCCGTCCAGCGCCGGCACTGCGTCGCTGTTTTGGGCTGCATCACTTCCCAAAAGTATTGGTTTTGCTAATTCATTAAATAAGCTTTGTTTCACATATATTTATTTGCAACTAATTTACAATCGATAATCGAATAATTTATCATACCTACAACTTCAACCAATCTAGAAAAATTTAATCTAATTTGACATGCTGAAGTTTGGGCTTCAGTTATGGATCTTGACCTACTTATTGAATCTCGAGTCTCTTGAATCTTAGAGAGTCCGCCGGCCGCCGGCTAGATTCGTGCTGCTCGAGCTACCGTATCTCTGGCGAAACGTCGTGGAGAGGCTCGACCGACGATGACGAACGAACGCAGGAAGAAGAACTCCGCTTCCGCCTAGCAAAATTTTGAAGGTAGGCGAAATTTAGGTGCTGCCATTTGTCCTTGAAATTTTGGAGGCTGATTCATGAGTTACCAGTACAAATGATCTACTGATTACATCATCATTAAAACAATACATCCTTTTGAATCACAGACAATGAACACTTCATATTACTACAAAAATGCTTTTAGTAATCACGACTGTCGGCGAGGCGTCTAGCGTCGATCCATCCCAACACAGCCACTAGCAAAGCAGTAATTTATTTTGTGTCGTTGCCATCTTGTGTTACACGTGCTTGCCCATTCAATTTATTGCATTTTCGATGAAGCACACAATTGAGACAATCTGCCACGAATTGAAATGCAAAGTTAGAATGACAATCGGCCCTGATAAACAAGAGCAATAGACAAGAGTTCGCCCTGGAGTCCTAACAAAAAGGAAAGACAAACTGCGTCTTGAATTTGTAGGCTCAGAACGCGCTTTTATGCTTCGTTATCGTGTTTGGCCGTCCTACAATGGAAGCAACGGCTCTACCTTTTGCATGAGGTGTTGAGGTAGCTAGGTAACGAGCAAGAGGCATCCCTCACAGCGGTTTCTTTCAATAATGCACTTGTGGCGCTTCATATGAGATATCACACGCGTAATCGTTTCATCGCAAAGCGCAGAGGATCGGGAGTCGGAAGAACGACGTTTGTTAGCTGAACCTGGAGATGGTAAACGGTGCCGACGATTGAGACGACTTTCTTCCTCCAACTGACGTGTGATTTGTCCTTGTTTGTTAAAGAGCTGCTTCACGCCGTCCTGTGTGTGTGTTAATTTTGGCCATCCATGCGAAACGTGAATTCATCAACTGCTTCGAGCAGCTTCGAAAGAACAGGTCGACGCTCTTGAATTCGGTTAATATTAATTGCTATCACTCTGTTTTTATATTCACCTCCCACCTTTCTCTTTTCTGTGTTGGCTTGTCAGAGTAAACGTTAGAGTTAGAGCGAAAGCAGACTGTTTAAGTAAATTGTAAAACGGAAAAGGATAGTGAATGTCGATGCACCATGTATAAAATCCCTCTAGGATTTTGGAGAGCATCAGTGTTATTGTCCGTGCAGATTTTGCTGCACTACAGAACCCCTATTTAACACTTCCTTACTTCGTCTGATACAAACATAGTCACTCACGAAGCCTATCAACAGAGAGCCATAGCTCTTTTGACAAACAAACCGGTTCCGGTCGTAGTTGGTCAAGCTGTACAGGATGAACGGAAGCAAGATGACCAAACCGCTTACCAGTCGAACTGTATCCAGGCTCCCAGCTGGCTTCACCTTTTCATAGGAGGCACGATAGAGTTTTTATAATGAATGGGGATTCGCCCTGCTGCGACTTTTTGCGCATGAAAGTTGCACATTTTAGGCGTGTTTTAAGTTTTACGTTTACGGTGTTTCTTAGTTTGATTTTTGTGTTGAAATAGTTACTTGAATTTCCCCGATTCTTGATAGCCGGGATTTCTTCAACTTTGCTCATGACTTGTTCCAACTTCGCGTTCATCTTCACAAGCGCGCTAAGGGCAGATGGGCAATATGGGCTCTTCCGTCTTTGCATTATCTCTTCTGGCAAAAGCTGCGTGGAGACTCATCGCCCATACCTTCCCAAATGTATGACTGAAGTTATTCAATATGGCTATAACATATAAGCATTCGGTGTGAAACGACTTGCATTTGAAAGTAAATAATAGGATGAGTCAATGAGTCATCATGATACTACAGTGATCTTAATTTGAATAGAGCTAGG
Organism: Heligmosomoides polygyrus bakeri; assembly: GCA_947359475.1. Classification (NCBI taxonomy): domain Eukaryota; kingdom Metazoa; phylum Nematoda; class Chromadorea; order Rhabditida; family Heligmosomidae; genus Heligmosomoides; species Heligmosomoides polygyrus. Next base: position 12,236,443 of record OX375870.1, read on the forward strand.
GTGTGCAGCAGTATAGAGTTCAAGAACATAGAGTTGTGAACTAAAGTGAAGAGTGGGTCTGAGTATGAAGAAAACGTAAGTTTAGGGAGAAACACTTGTGGTTTGAGAACTGCGCGCTTGAGAATAGAGAACTTTTTGCTGATGTTGTAAATAAAATTGCTGTTTAAGTGAGTGAAGCTATAGCAATATTCATGTAGAAAATTTGAGCAAAGAGAAAACTATTCGAAATGGTAACCGCACAAAAAATTTTATAAGTTTGCTAAATTGTTGAAAAAGGGGAAGTAAAAGCACATCGGCGTTGTAGGCAGGAAATCAAATGGGAAGCCGAGAAGATATCGAGGCTTGAGATGGGCGCTTTGTATTGCCTGCGCAAAGATAAACTACACTGATAACGACTGCGAACAGAATTTGTTGTGAGATCAGTGGCACTGAAGAAGCTTTGCCTTGAAATGTTGTGAGATGTCTCGATCTCACAAGGAGAGCCTCCAAATGGCGGTGAGCTTTGGAATGCAATTTTTTCAGGATGTTGGGTTCCGGGTGGGAAGTCCAAAACCGTAGTCCATTTTTTCTGATTGCTCTTCTGTGGTCGACAAAAGGTGTGTGGAAGCGCGAGCGCGAAGTTCATTAGGCTCTGCTGCCACCTAACCGAATGTGGCCGGCTGGCGCAGTGGGTAGCAGGGTCGCCTCTTGGCCGGTCCTAGAGGTTAGGTATTACGGTTCGTCTCCCGGTGTCGCCGTAGCTTTTGCACATATCATGTCGTTATTATTATTATTATATGCTTGCGTGATCACAGGAGTCAATTTGTACACGATTAGTGCTTTTAGTAAGTGAAAGTCTTTACCGGTATCAAACCAAATTCATCAACTACAAACGAAATACAATCGGAATCAACGATGCCAAGATTCATGAAAAGTCTATCCTGGACAACTCGTGAACTATCTCGTGAGGTGTATGTGTTTGTGTGCATTTACGGTATCGTTGTTGACATGACACAGTACAAATACGATCCACTGAGAGGAAGCTCAAATGAAAGCAGAAAAGGGCTAAATTTACACATTGACGACAATCGCGTTTTGAGGCAGAAAGCCGCGTGGGACACGCGTACGTTTTTACGTGCGCGCTATGAGCCACCGGTGGCTCATAATGTCCGGACCACTTTTTTAATTTGCGTGGTTTTCAGACCAGATGGGCTATTTAGGGTGCTGATCACGAATCTGATAGCCGTTTATGAAATTTCGGCCGATTACGATAGGTTACGGTAGGTTCGGGCGACTAAGGCTGCCGGGGTCGTGATCACCGTTTTCCCCCCAAACGTCGCCCAGGGGGGGGGGGGGGTTATTTGGGGTGCTAATCACGAATCTGACATCCGTTTTTGGGATTACGGTGGAGTACGGTAGGCACGGGTAACCGCCGACAGCTTTAGTCAACCTACCTACCGTACCTACCCTAGCCCACCGTATTGCCAAAAGCGGATGTCCGATTCGTGATCAGCACCCTAAATAACTTCCATAGGCGAAGTATGGGCGAAATCAGTAACCATGACTCCGACAGCCTTACGCACCTATACCAACGGTAACCTACCACAATCGGCCCAAATTTTAAAAAGGGATGTCAGATTCCAAATCAGCACACCAAATGACCTCCTTGGGCAACGTTTGGGTGAAAAATACTTACTTGGATTGACTTGATTGCAGAATTGGTCTCCTTCCTAGTAAAATTTTTTGATTCGATATATCTAGTGAAAGTAAGGATAATTTTTTTGCTTATTCCTGTTGGACATTCTCCTATCACAAGTAATTAGGGAACAGAAAAACATCTATAAAAAACCGACGGCAGCAGTACAAAAAATAGCGCGAAATTTATGAGCCACCGCTGGCTCATATTGTCGTCAATGTGTTTACTGAACGCATTAATCGTCTACAAATCGATTGCTCTGGTCGCGCAAGAACATACCAATAACGACCAGATGTGTGCAAAAACTATGGCGACACATAGGCCTAAAACATATGCCTAGGCAAAAGAACGCTTCATGATGGGACGCAGTGAAAGATGTCCTTCTCACAGAATTTTCGGCACTGGTCAAGTTTCTATCCGAGCTGTTTGTGTCACATCATGTGGTGCCAGAGTAGTTTAACGTTAATAGATGATAGATGGATGTTAGTACTTGAGAGCCAGCGCTGCATTCATTGAAAATATATGTGCGATGACGTCCACTTAACAGCTTCAAGTTTTGAGGACAGTGGCGCATAAGGCAGCTGGAGAGAAGACTTCCCAAATGTCTTCTGGAAGCGCGTTGCTGGGACCATTCATGGCGAACCCCAAATGGTGGCTGCCTAACTCTATCCTTTTTGTTATTTCCCTCTTCTCGGGAGGAGCAACTCTGAAAGCCTCTGGCGTTGTCCCTGCACCTTTATACGTAAAAGTTGGAGCGTCATCGAACACAAGCACCTGGAGACCAGGGCTGGCGAGCGTATCCACCGGCCGCTTTGTGCAGTTCTGCGGACAAGTGCCATCTTGTACCCCACCTTAGGCAGCACGCCCCCCCCCCCCCCCTCTTCGTGCTGTTCAGCCTTGTCACCTACAGTTGTTAGGATGTTGTCGCGCAGATACTAATGTCGGCGGAGAGTCGTTGGATACACCGCCCTCAGAAAGGGGCGGGGCTAGGGGCGCGCCGAGGACAAGAAGTTCGGGTCCCTGCCTTCACATCAGGGGTGTGCGTAATTACGATTTACGATTTACGATTTTACGATTTACGGCTATTTTTGCCGAATTTTTTACGATTTACGATTTACGACATTTTGGGTCGTAAATCGTAAATTTTCGTAAAAGGGTCTTTGATCAACAACCAACTGACGTCCAAATTTATGTGGTCCGGGTTATAAAGATGTGCCCACCCTAATGGTCTCCTCTTATATGTTATGTTATGTTTATTTAAGCCAACAACAAACAACAAAGTCGACAAGCGAAACACGTAGCAAAACAATGGTTGGCTATACAACAAGAAATGAAGGGAATGATATAGCTCTTTACCGCTCCCCTTCAGATTTGTTTTTTGATATTCAAATGTGCTACTGTGGTAGAAGACACCGTCCTGTGCACAGGGTTCTCGAATCCGACTATCAGTTTCCTAGAGAAAAAGGGATGAATATTCTAGATCCACGTCCTGTTTGGTAGTGAGGTTTAGTCTATTTGTTTATAATATATTCATTCTAAACCTAACTAATAGAATTGACGCAAATCTACTAATGAACATCATTCGTGATTAGATTCGGATCTAGAAAGTTGCTACACTCGTGTGGAAAAGATAAACCACTAACGTTTCCATTGGTTTGCATTGTACTTTATAGGACGGAGCTTACTGATACACAAAGTGCGGTAAAACCAAGCGCGTAGCATTTAAAGAAACGCTCGAACTGGTTTTGACAGTTTTGATCCCCTTTTCGGTGATGTGGTTGAGTTTATCGTATTCACCCTATCTGATACGATGCTGCAGACTTTCGGAGCAAACGTTCGTTACAGAACTTATGAAGAGCAGCCCGAGCGAGTGCAGAGAATTATCATACTAAATGGTAGTGCAGTATTTCAGTGGTTTTCAAAATCGGACAAGTCAAGACAAACTTGCGTAGAAATCCAGTGCTCTAGGTAGGTTTAGGCTGCTCCCTCCCCCCGCCCCGATAGTTGATATTGTCGATCGATGGTTCAGAAGTTGTGAGCACTTTTAAAATTATGAAGTGCCTACAACTAACAGAGCTTCTGAATTTGAATACTGCGCTGAGGTTATTTCTTGGAACATTCTGTGCCACTACCTTCCTGCAGCGGTCTATTTCACTTGCTGCGTTCAAAATGAACGTCTGCAAGCTCAAACTGATCCTGTTTCAACCTAGTCCGCGTTCTTCCCAACTCACAGATCAAATAGGATTACTTTTAAATCACACTAGTACTTTCTGAATAAAAATTGTCTTGTCTATGGAATCAAACTGAGAATGCCTTAAGAATGTTACCTTAAGGAATACGTTAACCTTGCCATTTTAAAGTGACTACAAAAGTTGTTCAAGAAATATGGTCGTTTCACCACTGACCAAAGTTCATACTGTTTTGGCGGCCAAAACTCTCTTATCCGTCTGCTATGGGAACGCTCATGGACTAATTTCAAAATGTAGAAAAGCTGAGAACTTTTGGTGCGTTACACAATGGGATTGCGCCATGCGTTCACTCTGAATGCATGGCGCAATCCCGTCGTATGACTCAACATGATTGTTTGATTACTGCATGCACAGTTGCTGTTTTCTCGCATTAGTCAATGGTAAAGTTATCCTTTAATTAAATGGTGAGAGCCACTTCTCGCTGTTATAGATTAAAAATACGCAAGCTAAAAAAATTGGTGGTAACTTAGGAATTTAATGAATACTCAAACGATACAGGGTGTTGTTGGTACATCATGCATAGGCTAAAGTAAAGTCTTTGAATCTACAGTTTTGTCGGCTGTCCTGGAACGTGTGAAATCGAATTTGAAAGATGTCATACTAGTAAGACGTGAAAAAGGAAAGTAGTTTGGTAAGAAAATCGCTCAGCGTGAGCTGAGAATAACGCGACAAATAAATACTGAATCACATCTGGTTAACATTAGCAGAAAAATCCCTCTGGAGATTAATTGTACTACACTAGAAGTAAGGTGACTCTTACGATTTACGGTTTACGATTTACGACGGTTTTTTCGTAATTACGATTTACGATTTACGAAATTTCAAATTTCATTTACGCACACCCCTGCTTCACATGTAGGCATCGCACTTTTAATCACTTCCCTTGGCCCTGCAGCTCTATTCCGAACTGATTTCGTTCTTGAGACAAGAGTCAGAACCTTGTTACCATATTTGGAACTAAAGAGTTTTCAGCTGCAGCGCCAAGGCTTTCTTCAGGTCCCGCCAATGTAGAACTGACCGGAATCACCCATAGTCTCTAGTTGAGGCGAAAATCTAAAGAATTTTGGTGAAAACTGAAAGAATCTAGAGAGGAGAGCGACGTTCTCCTTTCCTCAACTGCCTCCATAACCGAACCGACTGGAAAATGACACCAGAGTTCCCCGAGATGCGCCTCCCCTATCAGTTGTTTGGTTTTTGTGGACGATGTCACGCCAATTAACGACGATTTCGCGCGCAGCAAACTTGTCCAAATAGGGCGGTACCGGCAGGGCGGGAAGTGGGCGGCGGGGAGCACGGTGTACCGAACGACCGCCCCCCACTAATGTCGGCTCTGCACCGCGGGTTTATATAGGCTGGGAGCCTATGCGCAGACGCAGGAGGCGGAGTTATGCAAGAGAGCTGGTCTTAGGTGCGGTCAATTATTTTATTAAAGAGATGCAATAATCGTATACGCCTCAAAATCTTCGCACTAGCATTTTACACCTACAATCGGGAAAAATTAGAAAATGTGGAGGAAGCCTTGTAATTTGCTTGAAAAATTGTCATACTTCTGGTGCAGTGTCGGTCAGTAAGCTAGACACCGACTACCCAGGCCAGCTGCATTGTCTAACGCTGCACTTGCATCAGCCCTCATAACATCTTTGCAAATTTTCCGAGTAAAATAGAAGACTTTCGCCCTAGTTTCCATTTTTCTTCGATTACCAGTGAAGTATGCCAATGGGTGGAAATCCAGTCGAACCGACTTTTCGACTTCAAAGGAGCGTTGTGAAGACTAAAGGATAAAAGAGGATTAGTCAATCCCTTTCTTGAGGGGGGCCACTCATTCTACATACATCTTCGTGATATCATGTGTAAAGACAATTGGAATGCGTATTTATTATATAGAATGAGTTACGGTAGCCAGACGATAGGAAAGCCGTTCTTCTATCCTTTCCAGACAAATCTGTTACCAATTAACGGACTCCATAGGGAGCGTGGGCCTGGGTGGCCTGAGCAGTGTCAAATCAAAAACCTTGAAACGGAGTGTTATCGACGACCGGAGCATCGTCCTACTGCATACCTTTGTTCCTTTTGTAGAGTATTAGGTGAGGAATCGAAAATGTGGTGGTGAGAAGGTGAGAAAGTGGAAAAATTGGATTATCCTCAACTTCATCCTATTTTTGAAGCATCTAAACTTGTTAGGTTGAGTCATAAATTTTGCAACATTTCTGTTTTTTTTTTCTTCTGAAATTCAAAGTAAACCCTCTGAAGTATTTTACTCCGTCTGAAAGCATGTTTCCTGCAGCATCGTTTCGAGATATGACTCGTTAATTTTCCTTTCGTTGTTGAAAGGTTTTATTCACTAGAACGATTACCACCTAAAGTGAAAAGTGTGTGATTTCATCTTCAATTACATAGTTCAAGCTCGGCAGCAACCCAGCGGCAGGGTCAAGCACGTTCATGAAGTCACCGGCAAGTTCACTCCTAACCGAATAAATTATTGGAGATGACATTACATCTACGCTGGACGAGAGCCGTCGCCTGCTGGACCCCGCGGGATGTCAAGAGAATACCAGGACGCCAATCCGCGCGTTGGTCGGGATTCTTCGTGAAAGCCCTGAACAGACGACACGACGCTCTTCGAGTTTCTCGAAGACGTGACGAAGACGTCGTCGAACGTGCCTGAGGATCAAGATAATCGTCAATAGAAGGCCTTCTCAGCAGGAGGAAGGCAATCGAGATCGATCGACATTACCGATCTGCTCTCAGATTTAATCAATCAACGTGGAGTTAACTGTTTATGATGGGCGAGAGAGGCCTTCACATAATGGGAGAGGGTTTTCATCCTGAGGCCAATATCGGTCGACATTACCGATTTTCACACTGCCGATTTCTGTGTGAGAGACAAACGGGTGCTGCGACCGACGGAACGGCTTCGCCGAATGCGGATTCAAATTGTCTCCAAGAGATTTCACAGAAGAGCAGTGCGTGGCGCATCCCAAAAGGGGTTGATTATCGCCGTTTTTCATCCTTTAGCCATCTTCTTAGAAAAAATATTTCATTGAGAAAGAAACTCTTGGAACACTTGAAACACAATTTTTTTAAACACCAAGTCGCAATAAACGTTCTCCACAGCAAAGAATCTGCCTGACACCGAAGAAATAAATCCTTTCCCACATTCCATTGTTCTTTTTTGAAGTGCACACTTCCTCGTGAAGATGGTATGTAAACGGACGTTTCTTCCAACAACGAAAGAACGATGCCGGTGGTGTATTGGCGTGGATAATTTCACTTAGCCGGTGGTGCGAGTTCGAGTCCAGCCTGGGCTATAGCTTTGTCGCAATAAAAATCGCAGGAGCAGATATATAAAGCGGTCCCATTTTATTGTTCTTGTTCTGAACAATGCTGCATAGTTATATAACACAGTAGTTTTTAACGCAATTTCATGATTTATCGAAAATTTTACAAAAATTTACATATGTTAAAAATCGCTTGAGAAAATTGGTGGCCAAATGGCCAACCCTGATTTGTTCAAAATTCCTTATACCTCCGGTGTCCTGCTGCATATTCAAGAAAAATGACCCCTCAAGACCGTGCAGTAACGCCAGAGAGGGGCTGACAGGGGCCGTGCTCTCCTCGCGGATCAATATGATCAGTCACGCAGAGGAAGAGGGGTATGCTATTTCTCAGTTCTCGCATCTCTGCAGTCTGCCAGTGAGATCGCAGACAGTCGGCCTGCTCCACCACCGCTGCTGGTGCGTTTCGGTGCTTCACGCTCCCGACGGCAATCGCCTTCCTCAAGCTGTCGGCTTCCTTCTCTGAACTTAGTCTTCTTCCGTCGCCTAAAGAAGCTTGCTTCACATCAAACCTACCCTGCACAGAAGAAATGAATCCCTTTCCACATTCCTTTTGTTCTTTTTTGAAGTCCACACTTTTTCGTGAAGATGGTACATATTTAAAGCGTACGTTTTTTTCAACAACGAAAAGAACTATGCCGGTGGTGTATTGTCGTGCGTGGATAATTCTACTTAACAGATGGTCGATTTCAAGTAGAGCCTGGGCTATAGCCTTGATCGCAATAAAAATCGCAAGGGCAGGTATATAAAGCGGTCCCATTGATTTTGATGGTTTTTGTTTTGAACAACTGCATAGTTATCTATATTTTTAACGTAGTTCAACGACAGGTCGAAAATTTAACAAAAATGAAAAGTTACGTTAAAAATTGCTCGAGAAAATTGGTGGAGAAATGGCCACCCCTGATTTGGTCAAAATTCCTTATACCTTCGGTGTCCTGCTGCATATTCAAGAAGAATAGTGACCCTTCATCGTTCAGTAACGCGGCAAGACTGCTGGGGCAGCGTGACTCATCGTTCTCGCCGCCCGCCGCTCGCCGCAAAAGTGTGTGGCGCCTTCAAGCGTGGGGGCATCGATTCCCGCCAAATCGATGCCCCTATACTTAAGCCTCTGCCTCTGCCTCTGCCTCTGCCGCTGCTGCCGAGTGTGCAAAGGGCCTTTAGAAGTGCCCTTCAGAACTTAATAGCTGTCGCAGAAACAGCTGCTGCCTTGTAAAGAAAACCTTCGACCGCACCTTCGCACAGTGCTGTGATCGTTCCTAGATTTGTTACTTGGAGAAGTAGGCGCGTACCCATTTTGCCTGTTCAACACGTCACTACTAAGTTCAGTAAAAAATAAGCTTATTCATGTTTATGATTTTTCAGATATTAAATGGCAACTGATACAACCTCTGCTGAGATGTCGTCGAATTCGAAAGAAAATATCGTATGTTGCTATTTTTCGATTTTTCGAGACGAAGGAAGACGTAGTGTTACTTTTTCACATTTTTTAAATCGACTTCCCCAATATTTCAACACAGTGTTTAAAATCTTGCAAATTTCTTACTTTTTAAGGGACAGAATGCTCGGTTAACCTTTTTGTCTTGAAAAAAAAAATTTTTTGTAAAATTGCTTGGGTTTGTCCACCTATTGGTGCAGATGAATTATTAATTTCAAAATAGGTAGTGCGAAATTTTTCATGGGAAATAGCATTCTAGCAAATTGTTTTTTTTTTGTACTTTCTAATGTGATGTGGAAGAAGCTCGTTCTAATTTGGAAAATGTTCTGTTTGATTTTAGAAGCGTCAAGCTTGCTTAGAGTAGTGCCCAGTTTGCTTTAGAAAGTGTTCAGTTAAAGATGGAAATGGTGCACATATATGGCAGTTTGTTACATGTTCAAAAAAGGAAGCTCCGCTTCCTTTCATCCTACTGCAAAACGACATTCTGCCTTTGTTTGGAGTTCTCTGGCAGTTTAAGTCTCCGGTCTAGGTGACACTTTTTTCAGGAATAGCTAGTCAGAGCAAAATCCCTGCAAATTCTTATTTTGCTAAGTGGCACAGTTGATGATCATGTGAAGTAAACCAGAGCAGAGGCGGTTCTATGTACATACACACTATCACACACGGCTCTTTGGTGTCACAAGTACAATACTATCCTCGATTGTCACGAAATATTTTAGGATCCTAAGCAGGAACTCGTTACGATCCGCGACGATAAGGACGAATCCAATTACGTGAGTTTATTTTAATATACAGTTCCGTTCAATGCAGAAGAAAAGAATGTGTGGAGCAAACTTTGCCGGATATGTTAGTGATTTAGGATTTACACCTCACTAGAACAACAATTTCAAAGTATCATGAAAAATTACGGCACTGTTTGGCATATTTTACTTCCCACCCTAAAATGTTTGCTCTTCTAAATGCCATTCGTTTTCTGATGACTTTTGTTAATGTTTCCGGATTTCCAACCAAATGTTTTCATCATTTCACAGCATTACGCTAAGTTTTTCTGAGCAACTGGTGAGTCTCTGCGACAGTTTTTTGTTCTGAATAGTGAACGATCGAAGAAAGAGATGCCTAGGAGCAACTTCTTAACAACATTCTGTGCGCGTTACACGACACATTTCTTATTGTTTTCCAGAAGGCTGTGGTGATTGACTTCCCCTTGTATTAAAGGCCGTCTATAACAGCAACCGCAAAAAATCTATTGGGAAGCGATTTTGTAAGTCATCTGTGGGCTGAACTAAAAATGTGCAGTTCAAGTTCTTTGTTTTTCTTCGCAAAAGCAAGCGTCCTTTTGAAAACAAACATAAAGTCGCACGAGCCTCAAGATTTGGAGCGTATGTATTACGCCCTCAAATGTCGACGCGATTGACCGATTCGGCCACTACACAGAGCGACGCAACGCCACGTATTGTGGCCATATTGATCGCGCAACGTGATCGATCAATTTGGCCGCTATGTAGGCCATCGCTTCGCGCGGCGTCGAAGTATGAACGGGCCCTTCTAGCCATTTCGATTATCTTACAAGGGACACTGTGAGCATGGGACGTTGAGATGAGATGCCTATCACGTGATGCGGCTTCAAACGCTGATTCCAAATATGTGCTCCGTTTCTGCTGCGTTGCTTTCATCTGTGAACGGAGTTATGGAGCATTTTCAGCATTGCTCCATTGCCCTTTAGCTGCGCGCTGAGTCGACGAATCGCAAAAGGGCGAGCTCAAGTAGAATGGAGACTGCGTTGTGTACATATGTTGTGTCCGAGTGAATCATTCTTGGATTTCCGACTCGGATGTCCCTATCCGAATCATCCAGAAATCCGAAGCCCGCGAAATCGCCCATATCCGATTTATCCAAAATCCGGGTCCACGAATAATGCACGTATCCGAATCATCCAATTGTCAATACTCTGGAAATGTGCCATGATTCGGATAAAATCGGATAAAGCTTAGGTTCTTCGCTCCAGTTCGAAAACGCGCCTTGTACAGCAGCACATTCAAAACGAATTGCGCAAAAGGGGCGTGCTGCTGACCGGAGATGAGCGGACAACGAAATTTTGACACCCGGATAACGTACAAACGATAATTTTGCCCAAGAACGGTCGGACAACGGAAAAACGGGTATCGAACAAACAAAAGTCAAGACGGGCTTTGTATTGCTCTAGTTTCAGCATCATAGGAGTTCATACGCTGTTAGATTGTAAGACTTTTCTTACCATTTTAATTTATTTTTGATACACGGTTCCGTCTAGGTAATTCTTTCGTTCATGAGGCCGTGTGGGATTTTTCGGACCTGCCATTAAGAAGAGTCGATGACCCACATGGTATCTCTTCCTGTTCAGTGTACTTGTTGATTGTAGTTGTATCCTAATATAAGAGTATTATGCTTTGTCTTACTGATGCAGGAGCAATACATTTTAACCGACACCATTTTGAATAATTCACATTTCTCTTTTTTTACAAACTTCTGATAAACGAATTACTCCGATACATTTTTGGGAAGTCCGTATCTTGAATGAATCAGATAAGTGTGACCGAAAAAGTTTTTATGTGATCCAGATAACTTATTTGAATCGGAAATCCGATATCCAACCGAGTCGGATATCCTGTAGCCGATGCGACCAAAAATCATTTACATGAATGATCAAAACTTGTTCTAATGAAATTTAGCCTTACTTGAATCACCATAAGATGCGGAGTTTCCGAAAATGGCATTATTCGATTGGTATACTAATCCCAGCTTTGCAGCACATTCGGAATTCTATTTATCCGAATCAGATTCGGGTCCATTGTACAACATGAACAGTCGATGTTTGAAACACCAATGTCCCATATTAGGATAGAAAACTGTAAAAAGTGACACTTATTATTGGGTTGATCGAAAAGTTGCAACACTTTTCGCTACTGCCTGTTAAATTTATTAAAGCTCTTATAGTATTGATCTTATGTGGTGACGTCACAGTACATTTTCGAAGCTTCCTCAAGCACACTATATAAGGCCTTGTCGAGTATGAATACAGCAACAATGTCAACGAAAAGCAGGTACATCCTACGACCTATTTTACTACGAATTTCTGCAAGGCGATTCCTCAATGACTGCAGCCTCCAACATCTGCGCTGCATTCAAGGAGGAAGTCATTCACTATTCCACAGTGGCCCGTTGGTATCAGCGCTTCAAGGCTGGAGATCTCTCCTTCGAAGACCGACCTCGTTTTGGACGCCCCTCTGTTTTGGAAGAATACAGCTTGCGCGAAACCTTCAAAGTGAAGCCAAATTCAACCGCTCGTGAATTGGCGGCGACACTTCGATGTACGCAAAGCACCGTCGTGAGGCAGCTGGAGATCCTTGGATACCGCAAAGTTTTGTCGTCTTGGGTACCACACTAGCTGCGGAACTCTGACAAGGTATGCCGATTCAGTGTTGCGGAGTCGCTGCTTCTTCGCCCGCACAGAAAGGACTTTCTGGAGGACATTGTTACTGGTGATGAAAGCTGGGTTCTTCATGTTAACCACACCCGCAAGAGCGAATGGTTCCCACGCAGAGAGCCGACTCCAAGACAACCGAAACCTGAACACCACGAAAAGAAGGTTCTTCTATGTTGCTGGTGGGACTCAGAAGGCATGCTTCACTGGGAGTTGCTGGACAGTGAGACCACATCACAGCATCTGTCTACGCTACCCAGCTCCAGAGCTTGGCCGACGCCATGCGCGAAAAACCTTCAGAACGGGAAAATGTCTACCTGCTGCAGGACGAGGCGCGTCCTCATGTCGCAAAAGTGAGTCGCGAGGAAATCCATTATTTAGGCTGGGAAGTTCCGCCCCATTCACTATACTCTCCAGACCTCGCTCCTTCTGACTTCCACCTGTTCTGAGCTCTGAAGCTTCGAGTTCGATGATCGACGTCAACTGAAAGTGGAGGTTTTTGAATTCTTTTCCTCACAGCCCTCGGAATCCTGGCGGAAAGGAATTGAACGGCTGCCTGAAAGATGGGACAGGATCTTAGACTTGGATGGGGAATATATGGTGGACTGAGTTCTTGATTTAGCAAACAGGGACAAATTTGAATATGTTGTGCTAGTGTTGCAATACTTTTCGATCAACCTAATATGTTTCTGCAAAACGAGGTTCTGAAATGAAGCCTACATCCTCCCGATGTAGTACCGCTTTGCGAGATCCTGGGAAGGCAAATGTGTCATCACACCTTGTGCATGGTAAGGGTGTATTCCGTTCCGTTTCGCATAGTCTGATCACATCATAAGGAGTCAAGACTACGCGAGTCAAAATTGCCCGGAACCCGGTTCCTTTCTTTGCCCAGCTTTCTGTCTGGGCCACGCTGTGTTCACCTCGGCAGAAACTTCGCGATGCAGTGCATCTATTCTACGCGCTTCAAAGTTGCCCGAAACCTAAGCATGTACCACTTACCACTTACAACACCGAAACAACCTGTCTGTGCTTCTATGCTCCGTATGAGCGAGAGGGCGGTTCCAGGCAAAGGTGCGTCTCCGATCGTTACCCTGACCGACCGATTACGGTCATGCTTTAGGGCGTTCTTCCTTGATTCCGCTAACGGAGTTACCACTAAGATACTGCAAAAAGGTTGTAGATTGAATTTTAGTTCATCACTCGTGTAATGAACGGCAGAGAAGTAGAACTATTACCGCTTCAACTAGCTATAGTATTAATCCGAACCAAAGGTTTCCGCCGTTTTTCACTTAAAGTTTCGTCACATCACCTGTGGCGTCGTTGATTATCTAGCTTCTTCAGCGGTGGTCAGCTGCGTCTCTATTTGTCTCCGTCGCCTGCGAAAGAATTCTAAAGGAGTCCCCCCCCCCCCCCTGAACGACCAAACGCATTGCGGTGCGCACGCACAGTCTTAGGCCTCGTGCATACTTCCCGTTCCCGATGAATTTTGCAGAGCGACGCGAAAGAATTTGAATTTCTCTGTACTGGTCGCATCGCCCATCGCTCTGAAAAAGAACGCGACGGCGATCCGTCCAGGACCAACGCTAAACACCGCACGCGGCGCGAAAAAGTATGCCATGCCCGCGATGGGAAGCCATCGCGCATGCCGACCGCCGCTGTTGCGGCGGCCGCGGTGAAGTTTTCTTTGACTATTCTGCCGCGTACGACGGAATGGCCATGAACTGAGCGCCGCGATGGCATCGCACTATACCCCCGGCCTTATGCGAAAAGCGCAAAAATTTCGAGAAAGGCAACTATTGTACGCTGTAGAGCGCTGGCGGATTTGTACGTGACGAATTGTTTCGTCCCATTTCGGAACTTGCCAAAATGGGGCACCTTAGGAGGCTCGAATCCCAAACCACTCCGTGTCACACACGGTTCCTCTATGCACTGCGTCTACACTGCTCGACCGCGGTCGCTATTTCCAGCCTACTTGAGCCCGCGCTCTGCGTAGAGGCAGAGGGCCAGCGCTGTTAACGGCTCCATTTCTTTTTTTCCCGCTTCTGCGTAGAGTTGTCTTGGGGTCGAAATACTTACATTTTGTTGTTTCCCAGTTAGAGGCGATTCTGTTCATATGCAAGGTTTGGACTGACTAACGTTACTGCGGTAACGTCTTCTTCGTACCGTGAAAGGGAAGATCAAGACAAACTGCGGCTACCGCACCAGACGTCATTAACCTTAGGAAATTCAGGACAACCTTTCGATCACATGGTCAGTGGGGAGATATATACCCTCACTTTACGGGAAGTTAGACATGGCATGCAATCAGTAGCATGCACGTGATGATCTCATCACCAATCCGTGCGCGTGTGACCGCGACGCGCGCAATTCAAGCCAGCGCGTTCGATTAGAGCGCGCTAACCCCAAGACGCTCCACTTACGCGTTGTGGGGTCTTGTACGCCCGCGATGGTACTTCCGGCAGGCGAGTAGTGGGGCAGTGGATAGTGGCATCGCTCCATGTGAAGGAGGTCAGGGATTTGGTTCTTCCGCGTTGAGTGGTTTCTCCACTTCAACTGATTGCAGAATGGTTTAGATTTGAGGGGTTTTGACGTTTACATAACTGTCTGGCGTTTTCCGGCCTGGTTCTGCGCTCGAAGAGTAGTTGAGGACTCCCCTTGAGCGACGAAAGCAGTTTCCTAACGAGCAGCTTAGATGGCCCTCACCGCTGTCCACCTATCAACTCCCGACACGAGTGAAGCGCCTTGGCCTTGGTTAGCGCGCTCTAATCGAACGCCAAGTCTGAAGTGCGCACGTCGCGGTCACACACGCCGGATTGGTGGTCGGAATTTAAATGAGATCACCCGTTATCAAGAAGCACCCGTCTTGTTCATATGGCTCAGGGTATGGGGAGAGCTAGTGAACAACGATGTTTTTGCTGGTAGACTTTCTATACCTTTCTCTTACGGCACCTTTTCAGTTCTTCCTAAGCGGGCTTAATATAGAGGATTGCATACAAAGCAGGTTAAAGTACTGCTTCATTTTCTTCTGCGTTAAGTAGGTAACGAAGCAGCAGCCAATGTATCGGCAACAGGGCAAGGCAATCCGTAGTAGCACCAGAGTTTCAGTTTTGGGCAACAACCACTTGCTTCATTCCTAGACCACTTACCTGGAAGAAATGCTGGCTCGACCATTTGAAAATGTTGCAACAAAGGTACTCTTTAAGAAGGGTCATTCGGTTTCTTATAAATAGACCCGTAGGACCCGTATCTGGTCACTCCCTCATGGTGCTGCTCGCAATGCTCAAATATGGCTATCGCGGCGAACTTACAATGAAAGGTTCCCAACTCATGGTGAGCTTTTGCGATGCTATTTTGACAGGATGTAAGGCTCTGGCAGCGGAGTTCAGAACCACAGTGAATTTTTGCTGAACGCCTTTTTAAAGACCTGAAAAGGAAGTCTGAAAGCGTGCGCGCAACTATCATCAACCCCTACGACACCGCACGGTGTTTGCCTAGGTGGCGCAGTAGGTGGGATGTACACCTCATAGGAGCTCACCGGAGGGCTTTTCAGTTCGAGTCCGAGTGCAGCCAATTTTTCTGCACGTTTTTTAGTTCGTTGTTATTACGCGTTCTCACGATCACAGGAGGCAATGTTAGACCATCAATGCTTGCAACAAACCAGGACAAGCCATCAGATGTGCTAGTTTTTCAACTATTCATATCTGCGCCATATCATTTCTGTGGGAATAAAAAGTCTTTCATATTATTAAAGTCTTATGTTATTATTTCCCTTTTAGTCAACAGCTATGGTACAAAGCTGTGAAACAAGTAAAACACAAGCATTGGTCACATCAGCAGCATCTTAGAAAAGCCAGTGAGGAACAATCTTGTCTCTGGCAAGGAACGACCCTTCTTCTTCGTTGAGCGCGTAATCTGTGGGTGCGGGGAAGGGTCCTGGTTGAACGTCAACGTGGCCAACTACCACTCACGAGTATGACAGGCACGGCCGAAACACCGGAGCGCAGAACTGTCGGTAGGTCTGGCTTATTTGTGAACTGCAATCACATCCATCTCCCCATCTAAACGCACTTATGAAACCAGCTAGCTGATACGCGTAGAAAAGTCTCATTTTCATTATACTACCTCTAACCTGTAGCGCCTCTTCTTCCTAACAGTCGATTCGCTACAAATGGCGTCCAGGAGGAGTCCTTTTATGGCCGTATGTGTCTTTTATGGTGTCGTAAGGGTTGACGATAGTTGCCGCCTTCTCAGGCCTTTAAAAGCGTTCAGCAAAAACCGACTGTGGTTCTGGACTCCGCTCTCAGGACAATACATCCTGTCACAATAGTATCACAAAAGCCCACCATGAGTTGGGGACCTTTCCTTGTTAGTTCTGACAACGCCGTACAATTCGTGGAATCAAAGGATTCAATGACATGAGTACGAACAGTTTTTGCAGAGTGCAGATGTATTAAAGCAATAAAATAAGGACGCTGAGTGGCTCGGATCGGATCAATTTCTTCAATGTTTGCCTGTTTTTTTTTAGAATAGTTACTGCTAACAAAGGGGCTCTAGCGATAAAGAAGTCTAATCAGAACTTCTGTTCCGTAGCACTTTCAGAAGTCACCTCTACAAATTTGAATGCTTGATCTTGACTAGTCTCAGATATTAATGGCAGCGCTATACAAACCGTTCCTTAAGAATATCGGCTTCTTTATCGCTGGGACAGCCGGCTGGGTGGCACTAGAAGATAAATCAGAAAACAGTGGTAAATTTCAGCAAATCTGAGATCTGTCTTTGTTGCGTTTTTAGATGATCTCAAAATCCTTTAATCTTTATTTATCCTCAATGTCTAATTGGTTGAATTGAGGTCGTCGAAGGCACACTCAAATTTTCCGGCGGTGTCAGCTTGGCAGTCGATGTTGCTAAGCGCGATCTTGCTGAGGGTGCAGCACTCAGTGGAGCGATGGCCGAGTTCCTGATGTCTTATTATATCCCAATGGTCATGCTGCCGCCCGAGTCCAACATGTTAGTTCAAATGCCTCTCTAGTACCACTCACCCACAATGATATACTACAACTTTCGGCAACTAATTTCGTTATCGTTTAGCAACGAGCTGTACATAGCAGCCACCAGTGACTTCGAGTACATGTTCAAGACGTATCGCAAAATCGCGGGCGAGGAAACTGACAATGAAAGAATACCTCGGCAGGCGAGTGCACCCACAGAAAAACATGTGTTTTCTGTCTTCACCTTTGTTTTTAGGACAAAATGTATCTTAATAAAAGGGGATGTCTTCCAAAGCATCTGTCTAAGATATTGGCATCAAAAATCACTCTACTGCCAGTTTTTTGGCTAAACAATTGGTAGGTATCTGCATTTGTTAAAAATTTGCTTTGATCTGGAACCAATTTTTGCGTTAATTACTCTCCTCATAATATTTCTTCCAGGTCAATTGGTGTTGTGCAAATGTCGCAGCCGGATAAGGTAAAAATTGATCATATATTATTGCCTTCAGAATAGAACATGCATACCGTTCTCTATTCTTCTTTCGGCCTTCTTACCTTCTTTGATTGAAATTGGAAAAATCAGACACTCTTGAACGATGTCGGTTTTGGGACGTTTGAGAGTTGGATTTCTGATATTCCTTATTGAGAATTATACTGAGCAAATGCACGCTCTGAACTGATCGTGAGAGCGGAATGATCTCGAGCCGCCATTTTTATTTATCTCCTCTATCGGTCCAACCTGACAGAAAATCGATGTGCTGTAGATGTCAACCAGAACGTGTCACAGATCGATATTGATTATCGACACGATCTGCGACACGTTCTGCTTGACATCTACGGCACGTCTTCCGAATTCCGACGCAAGTTGAACATCTTCTCTTTTACTGTTCCTCCCTCACCGACCCACCCCCTACTGTTCCCACTTCTCCCACTGGTCCTTCTTACAGGTCTTCCTTACTGGTTATCCTTAATGTTCTCTCTTTACTGGTCCCCCTTTACGTCGTCTGCATCCCGTCACAATTGGACGACGTCTGCGGCACGTCTTTTGATCCGTTATGAACGTTGGGCGACGTCGGCGCCAAGTCTTTTAAATGCCGACGTAGCTTGAACGTTTTCGGCACGTCTTCTGAATCGGGGCGCTTGCATCGGAGTACCGGACCTTTGCCGCAACATCATCCCATGTTGAACGGAAAATCTTGTCCACGTGAGATGAGTCGAGGCGTTCACACATTGTCCACACGCCACCGACGGACGAACTCATTTATATATAAGTAGCCATAGCGATAGTGATAGCTTCATTTAGTGTCAGACAGGGATGAGCGGATAATAAAATTTCGAAACCCGGATAACGGATAACTTTGCCCGAAAATGGCCGGATAACGAACAAACAACCAAAAAATAAAACTCGTTTTAAATTGATCTAATTTTAACGGCAGATCAGGAGTTGAAGCATTTTAATTTATAAGCCATCCCTAGACATTTTCATAGTTCTTTAAGGGGTCGTTTAGTGTGCGCGCGGCGCACGACGCGATGTCATGTGTAGTGGCATAATCGATCACTCGCGTCGCTCGATCAATTTGGCCACTATACATGCATCGCGTCGCGCGTCGCGCGCACACTAAACGAGCCCTAAACGTAGGGCGGTCGCCTCATTAGCGACGCTGCATAGGAATTTCTGCCCATTAGCAGGAAAATAATCTAACACCGCCTTTCTCCTGTTTTGAGAGGGTTGCCTCTATTGTTTTGCCTATCAGCCGCCTAGTTCTTTTGTCCAATTGAAGCTGCTGAAAAATGGCATGGTACTTGGAAGGACAATTCTCCCGATGTCTCTTGACTTTTCCATGCTATGAAAAAGGCGGGAGACGTCCAGCCCAATCAAGTCCATATAACAATCTTGATTCTACACCATGGTAAGAATGGTTACTGTTGTTGCCGCTCGATAGCATCTGAAGATCCAAGGTACTTAAACGTGGAATTATCTGGGATGGATGCAATACCACTATTTTTCTATCGGGTAGTAACTGCGAGTAATTGTGTAGGACAAACACAAAGTTAAGCAATGACATCCAGGGGCCGGATTCATCAACGACTCACAGCGATTTAACAGGGAAAATTACAGCCAAATCCCTGATAGCCCGGCTTATCGAGCGATAAGCCGCTTTATCTGCGTTTTGTTTCCCGCTGCGAAATCTTTGTTAAAGTTATGTAAGTCGTTGATGAATCCGATCCCAGAGGGGTGTTTGATAGTGTACAATAGCATACAATCAGATCGCTGCAATCATGGAGCCACAAATGACACGACGCAAACGTCGGCGGTAAAAATTCTTTCTTGCTTGAGCCATGCCCTACCAATGTTCCAATGGTCGCTAATAGCAGTTTGTATTCCTTCTTGGTGTACAAGTGAGTGGAGGTGAAGAAACAATTCTATGTCCAGTAGGCCTCATAGATGTAAGGTTCATGTTTAGCGACTCTGGAACGACGTATGTTGGGTATTTTTGAAACTAAGTGACCAGTTCCCAAGTGAGGAATTGCATGTGAGGAATTAGCCTTCTGGATTTGAATGACTTCTGTTGTTCTTGACGACCACTCTTACGATCGTGAAGGATCATCAGTCCATCCATCACCACGTTCAAACGTTGGAGTCGTCTAAATTGTTGTTCGTTATCCGGCCCAGGGCGCGTGTAGCGCAGTTGAAGGAGGCGCCGTCAGTCGCCTGCACCCATTACCAGGTTCCTGGTTCGGATTGTTTGCCCAGGCCAACCAAGCCCTCCATCCCTCCGGGGTCGGTGAATTGGAACCAGACTTGTCTGGGAAGGATAAAGCGCTGACTTGTTCATCGGCTGGCCACCGCAAGTCATTTTATGGCCAAATACGCATTCAACTGGCCTCCACGACATCCCGTAGA
The DNA here is from genome assembly GCA_947359475.1 of Heligmosomoides polygyrus bakeri. Classification (NCBI taxonomy): domain Eukaryota; kingdom Metazoa; phylum Nematoda; class Chromadorea; order Rhabditida; family Heligmosomidae; genus Heligmosomoides; species Heligmosomoides polygyrus. The sequence continues at coordinate 12,256,490 of OX375870.1, forward strand.
AGTAGAATGCGTGGCGCATCCCAAAAGAGATTGAGTAACGCCGTCCTTTATCCTTTATCCTTATCTTTATCCGGCCCAAAATCGCCGAATAACGAACAACAAAACGGATAGGTCAAAACCTCCGGAAACCGGATAACGAATAACGGTTTTCGCTCTAACTTTTAACTTTTAAACTTTTCAATAATCTGCGAATTGCGAGAAAGGTATTGTGGTTAGACCACTGAGCTGAGAAAGCTTCTACCGAATTACCTTTAAGGGAGTGGTCAACGGACGCTTCATTACGGTTGGCGGCCTGAACGAAAGCGAATGGAATTCGTAAGTTTCATGTTTTACTAAATAACACTGATGTCCATTTAAGACTAATTTTTTTTTCAAGGCGTGCCGCAGAAGCAAGTGATCTATATGCTCATGCCGCTGTCCGATGCGCAGTTAGCGCTGCTGTCTCGCTCACGAACAGCGACAACCACCTCGGCGCATTCCCGTTAGTTTTGTTTCCCATTACTTAACTGATAATAAAAGTCTCCACGTTATAATCAATGGGATGAACCAGGTAATTACGTAGCTCTATCGCAGGACAAAACCAGTCATACAGTAGCTTCCATATGTTTGTGAGCCCTTGCATTTATTTCTGGATTTTGAATAGAATTGAGTTCGACCTAGACGTTCCACCGACGATGAGGCATACCATGTCGTGCTGAAAAGGCGCTGATTTTTCTTCTGTTTTAGCCGGCTTCAGATGGACTCTTGACATCTTCTCAGTGAAGTATACTTTCTTCGATGTGGTCGGTAGACGCATTCCGGGCACCGGAGCAGTTTCACCGGTTCTTACATTACAATTCGTAGGCAGTCCCTTTTTGACCATATCCTCACATCCAGTGGGCACGTGCGTGGAGTTGGAGGAAGTGCCGGCTGTCGCGTGAATCGGATTCTAGGTTTTTATCGCCTAGGCCAGCAAAGCCGAGTAGGAGGATTGATACAAAATCGATCTGGGAGAGATAAAACACTAATGTGGCCATCGGCTAACCAGCACTAGTCATTCGATCAACACAGCTTGTAAAAGAAGAATTCGCGGCGCATCACACAGAGAGATTGATTAACGCCATCCTTTACTGTTTATCATTCATCATCACATCCCAGCCAGTCGCAGGCGATCTTCCACATTGCTGCAGAAGGCGCTAATATGTATGTCCTGCTCGGACGGGGGTACTGCTAGAAAAGTGAAGCAAGCACAATAATGATGACCTGTCCCCGGAAGGAAACTGCATAGAAAGATCCTGCATTGGGTAACTCAGTGTTAAGTGTCTGCAGCATACCACACTTTCAATTTTACTTCACTTCAAAAGGATCGAGTAGAGTTCTGCTCCCCATTATAGTAGATATTTTCAAGTTTTATTTTTATTTTCGCTTGCATTTAACTTTTCCATATGACTCTGTCACCATATTCGCAATGAGAGGTTCTTCAGTCTGTCATTCGTTTATTCGTTGACTCCAGAGCACTGTGATTCGTTCGGGATTCAAATTTCCTAGGCAATTCTGCAAAATGGATCCCATGTGTGGACATGTCAAGTATTTTTCGATCAAAGAAGCACACCTTTTTTCTGCTGCTTGCTGACTGTGCTATCAGACCCTTTTGCACAGTAACATGCGCAATCCTTTGGACAGCCTTCTTCCTCGAAAACAGGATAGTCGCTCTTTGCTGCGATGTACTAGGCCTCTTCTCCGCAACAATCGTGTTGAAACGTTGCATCAGCTATCCCGTGCGATGTCATCATCTCGAGCATCATAAGTCCTCAGCTATGTAAGTCTTCGAAAACAGTGGCTCTGCAATCTTCATGTTTTTCGAATTCTCCTATGGCTCCTCAATAACGATCCTTCGTGCGGAAATGTGTGTAGTTGAGCCGCAGGGAAAAGACAAGAGAGCAAACCTTCCGGCAGTTTCTCGAAGTAGGTGCTGCTCTACGGGAATATGTACCAAGACGTGGACAGGCTTCGACCTTGTGACAGATCGTGACCGAAGCTTCGTTATAGACGCGAAAATCTTACCACGTAGGGTGGGATCTGCACGTTAAAGATCGCCGCGGCGAGTTTGAATCAAATTCAGCAATGCGGTGCTGCAAGAATTAAGTCATAGTCACGGCTGTCGATAAAATTTGGAAGAAGATCACTGGCGCGATACGCCAAGCTGCGTGGGCGGGACACGGCTACACTTGAGCACGATTAATCGGGCCGAATAATTGTTCGAGCGATTTCGAACAATTAATCGCTCGATTACTCGAAAATCGTAAATCGTTGTTGTTCGAACATTATTCGAAATCGACTTTCGCGAAAAACCATTATTCGAACATTGTTCGAAACCGAGTTTCGCGAAAAACCGTTTTTCGAACATTGTTCGAAATCGACTTTCGGGAAAAGCCGTTATTCGAACACTGTTCGAAATCGAATTTCGCGAAAAACCATTATTCGAACATTGTTCGAAATCGACTTTCGCGAAAAACCGTTGTTCGAACATTGTTCGAAATCGACTTTCGCGAAAAACCGTTATTCGAACATTGTTCGAAATCGAAGATGGCGAAAAAGCATTGTTCGAGTATTGTTCATAATCGAATATTGCGAAAAAGTATTGCTCGGATATTGTTCGAAATCGAATAATGTTCGAACAGTATCAAGAGCAGGCCGCCTGAGTACGAATCGTCTCCGTTCCTCGAAAAACCCATGTTCATACTCGCTCCACTTCTGCGTCTGCGGTAATTGGAAGGAACGATTTGCGATTTCCTTTCGAGGGTTCTGGTGGCCGGCTCTTGACATTGTTCGGACATTGTTCGATTTCGAACAATAATCGAACTATCCTTTTTCGCGATAATAAATCTGCGATTTCATTTGGAGGGTTCGAATTTGAAAATCGCGAAGTTTTGTTCGAACATAGTTCGAAATCGAACAATACTTGAGAGCAAGGGATTCGTCATAGTGAATTAAAGAGGGAGTTCAAATAGAGGTGGCAGTTAACTGGAGGTAGTGCGATATTTTGTTGGTTGCTGTTGAACATACCTAGGATGTAAGAGTCCGATTTCTCTAGGATATTACAAGCCCTGAGAATTCTCGAAAGTCTCATGAGCATTAAGCAGCGTCACGAAACTGCTGTCTAGTCGATTCTGGTGGCGATATTATGATTTTGGGTACTATCTCATCCTCATGTCTAGTGTTGTGTATAGTTTTGTTCGGATGACCTATTCGAACAGGTGTTCCAATGATTTTCATTCGAACTTAGATAATGAATTCGAAATTTAAAAAACCGCGTTTTTCGCATGTATTCGAATCCTAACCTTCATAAAACCACTTTTCGATTACGTTTGAATTCGAATACTCGAAAACTGCGGGCATTTGAAACCATTCCAGTAGTCGAAAATTTTGCGAGAGCACAACTATAGTTGTGCGTACAGTTGATCCTGAACTGGTTTCAACTGATAATAATAAGTGATAATAAACTGTGATTTTGATTAAAAAAGCCTGATAAACGTTTTCATGTTATAAAATACATTTTTTTGTAAAAGTGAGGATGTGTTACAAAATAGATTGGATGTATCAGTGAAATGCTAGCTTAAACTATTTCTGTGGGCCATTTCAAGCAGTTTGGACATCGTTGAGAGCTCTTTCTTATTGCGTGCTCCGATGGGAATACGGCGTGCTACGTCGGTTTCGGTAGTTATTGCGTTTTGTAATCGTATGCTAGTGTCTGGGTGTGTAGGTCGGCGCGTCTATGAATATACGGAAGCTCGTCGTGATCGTCGCCGAATGTCGCGTCCGCCATGGTCGCAGTTCATTAGAAAATGTTCTGTTTTACCATGTGTAGATCAGAGCAATTCCTCATTAAACGTGCATTAAAACTGCGGACGAACTGTCGCCGTCGGAAAACGCGCTCTATGAACGTCAAAATCGTCATTCTTTTCAAAACCAACCCAGGCGCGAATTTCAAACCGCGTACAGTGATTATACGTAGAATCACGCTTTTTTCTTAAATTTATAAAAATGGGCTCGAAGAAGGAGGGGGTCACCATGTAAGGCACCCCATCACGCCTTTTGTGTTGCGCGAAAATGGAACTGTTACTCAACACTACTGTGTCGTACCCCTTGTTGTTCCATTGAATTGTGCTGTTCCATTTTTGATGTAAATCGACATTCATGAGCCTTCTCAGGAGGCGTGAAAACCACAAACTAAAAGTAGGCCTCCTCCACCAATTTACTGACTAATACCGTCCTTATCCGTATCCTTTTCTTATCCGAGCTGGAATAGGCTGAACAGGAGCAAAAGCTGACTCTTGAACATAATAGGATAGAAGCTACCTTACAAACCTTACGGATTTATATGTGTGCTGAAGAAAATATGCTATACCCGAAGCCGGCAAGCCTGACGTGGCCCGCACGCCCAGCGTAGGGGACCGGCGAAGCGAGACTGGTAATGGGATAATGCGAGAATTTAGTGACATCTCGCAAATGAAGAACCCGTGGCAGATAGCAAATTACGCGTAGAAGTGAGGAAATTCCCTTCCTTTGGTAGCACATCAACCCTGGAGAATGTCCACTACTTGCAAATTAAATGACCAAGTATCTTGTTATTCCGGTCTTCTAATTGGATTGTAAACGATGATTCAGTTGTCTTCCTAAGTTCAACCCTTTTCATCCACAACTGTGGTCTTGTTCTGTCTTCTTTCGGTTCTCTGTTGAACGTGCCTTCGAAATCGAGTTATTCGATTGTTCGATTTTCGAAGACGGCGAAAAGTCGAGTTATTCGATTGTTCGATTTTCGAACACGGCGAAAAGTCGAGTTATTCGATTGTTCGATTTTCGAAGACGGCGAAAAATCGAGTTATTCGATTGTTCGATTTTCGAAGACGGCGAAAAATCGAGTTAATCGATTGCTCGACTTTCGAAAATTTCAAAAAATCGAGTTATTCGATTGTTCGACTTTCGAAAATTTTAAAAAATCGAGTTATTCGATTGTTCGACTTTCGAAAATTTCAAAAAATCGAGCTATTCGATTGTTCGACTTTCGAAAATTTCAAAAAATCGAGTTATTCGATTGTTCGACTTTCGAAAAAAATTGTCGAAAAGCTCAACTCTAGACACGGCATTACGAAGCCTGGACGTCGACACGTAGACAGGTAGCCATGGGTGCGGATAGGCGATGTGAAGGAAAAGGCACGAAATGAGAAGGTGCTTTATCATGTGTTTCCCCAAGGCACCCGATAACTTGCAAAAGTACCGGAAAGGAAAAAATCTGCCACCAAAGGCACTCATTACAACGATGTCTACGAGAAGCTCGAACCTCGGTGAGCGGTATCTGTACCGACTTGCTACCAGACGCAATCTAAAGGCCGAGAATATTGAAACGTGCCTCGGTATCAGAGAGCGGCCATCTCCTTATGGATCAAAAGTAGGCGCTGAAGCGACAGTGTAATTACATAGGGAGAATCTCGAGAGCTAGTGTTAGAGCTCATTCTTTCAGCAGCCTATCCGAGCTTCTACCCACGACCGAAGGTCACCGTGGACGAAGCTGAAGTGTTTATGAGGAAGACAGGCAAAGCGACTGGTTGCGATGATTTGACCGCGAATTTATGGGGGTCGAAGATCTGGTGCGGAGCTGAGTGGTTAGGAATGCTGTTCAACCAGGTTGTGGCAAAACATGAGCGCTCGAGGGTCCCGAGAAAAGTATGACAATTGCCAATTGGAAGAAAAAGGGCAATGCTGCGTACGGCAGAAGTTGCCGTCCGATATGTTTGCTTTTGCACAGTATGACGGCTTCTGAGAGTAACGGACGAACTCATGAAGTCGTCTGGCTGAGGCACCATGAAAAAGGCATGCAAGCTGCCGCCTTCGAGCGGAGAAGCATCACGAGAAGCAGAAGCGTTAATTTTCGCAGTGTTCCATTGACCACGTGCCACCGATATGGCACGCCATACGGCAACGTTCCCGGAGCAGTTGTAGAGTGTGAGCGAATGATTTACTCCTCCCCAAAGAGAGTGTTGCGAGCTGAAGGCAGGCAGCCTGCTTTATGCCGATGACGTAATGCATGCTTGCAAAGATCGATTGATATCGTTCCTTGATTCGCACAAGGTACAGGTTGATTTTGAATTCAATTGTGTGTATTGTGTGCCTATGTGCTTTTCAGTGGCTAATTTTTATTTATTTATTTATTTATTTATTTATTTATTTATTGTAAGGGTTCCTACACGCCTCACGACATGTCTCGTACTCGTGCGCTTTGCGCGAGCTTGACGAATCACTAACCTACGGAAAGCTGTTTTTGTAAAAACTAAAAGCCACTAACATTTGGTTTCTGCTGCGTATTCTTACTGCATGAAGCCGTTCACCACTGCCTTGCCTTCATCATAGGTATTCTTTTTGGACCAGTAACGTCGTCTATTTGTGCTGCTCAGTACTTCTGTCCCTCAGGTTGCTCCGCTACCGTTTTCATGCTCAGCAGCACTCGGCACATGAGGTTGACACGGTTTCCGAATCCAGGCGCTCAGAAACGTGCGCAGTTGCCGTAGTGTCAAGGAAAAAGAGCTCGCACTCCCCCTCCTGCAGTGTCACTTCCCCTCTTGCAGCAACATCCCACATTTAACACATTGATGACAATCGCGTTTCGGGCAGAAAGCTGAGTGGGCGCGCCGTGAGCCACCAGTGGCTCATAATACCCCTCGCGGACAACTTTTTTGTTTTGCATGCTTTTTTCCATTAAACTTCGACCAGAAGGGCTATTTAGGGTGCTGATCACGAACTTGATATCCGTTTATGAAATTTCGGCCGATTACGATAGGTTACGGTAGATACCGGTGACTAAGGCTGCCGAGGTCATGATCACCGTTTTCCTCCAAGCGTCACCTAGGGTGGTTATTTGGGGTACTGATCACGATCTGTCATCCATTTTTGGTATTACGGTGGAGTACGGTTGGTTACGGCAGGTATTGGTAATCGCCGACAGCCTTAGTCACCCGTACCTACTGTAACCTACCCTAGTCCACCGTATTACCAAAAACGGATGTCGGATTCGTGATCTGCATCCCAAATAACCTTCTTGGGGAAAGTTTTGGTGAAAAATACTGACTTAACTTGATTTGATAGTTGAGTTGGTCTCCGTCCCAGTAAAATTTTTTAATTCGATATATCTAATGAAAGCAAGGACAAGTTTCTTGCCTACTCCTTCCCCTATCACAGGTAATTAGGGAGCAGAAAAGACATCTATAAAAACCCGACGGCAGCAGTACAAGAAATAGCGTGAGATGTTGTCCCACGGGGACAGACAAGTATGAGCCACCGGTGGCCCATATTGTCTTGAATGTATTAATGACAAACTATCCCCGCGTGAGATACGATGAAGCGTATTGTCGCGAGGATAAGATTGGTCACACGACCATCGTTGGTCAACTCACTCAAATAGGGGAAGATAGTTCTGGTGCAGTTTCTAAACACATTCTGATGTCGCTCCTTGAGAATTGAAGAATTTCCTCAACGAGTTTTCATTTCGACCAATCGGGGCAGGTTCAAGTTAAAGGTATAAAAAGGATGAAGGACGGCGTTATTCAATCTATTCTGTGATGCGCCACGTATTCTATTCTATTCTACGGGATGTCGTGGAGGTGATTTGAATGCGTATTTCGCTTACACAATGACTTGCGGAGGCCGAACAGGTCAACATTTCATCCTTGCCATGCAAATCTGGCACCAATTGAAAGACCCCGGAGGGATGTATCACTTGGTTGACGATGGATGGAAATCCGGACCAGGAACCCGGTATTGAGTGCACGCGACAAGCGGTACCTTCTCCGACTGCGCTCCATACGCCCATCTGTCAGTTACTTCCTACCAATATTTATTGCTTTAATCCTGAACATTCTGAATGGAATACTATGGCTGCTCAAAGCGCTACTGTATCGCAGTGCGAAAGTAGGTTAAGCAAAAAAATAGCAACAGAAAAAATAAAAGTCGAGTCTTTTAAAATTGAAGCACATCGCGAAGCGTTGAGAGATGTGCCTGTGTAATTAGTTCACTGAGTTCTTTGGGAAAATTGCACGCCGTTGAGTTTCGAAGCTAGTCTTTCCTGCATCTCTTCCTATTTTGAAAATTTTCTCACATTTTGGATGATGACTATGAGCTTTCAAAGCATTCTTCTGATGAGACTCAACAAAATGTTCATTGAAACGCATTCTCATTGATTTACGCTGAAAGCTCGCATTTGTTTCTAGACTTCTAGACGAAGTTGAAGCACCTATTTCAGCTTAATCCGATGCCAAAGTTTGCCCAGTGAGCGAGATACGGTGGATTGTGGCTGGTTCATGTGTTTGCACGCCGAGCTGTTTTTGAGAAATACGAGCTGGACGGTAGGTTCAATTAGGGCCTATTTTGATATGTAGATAAGAGCCAAGATCACTCACTTTCTAGCTTAACTTCTCAAATTCTACGTATCTCCTAGACAATCCTGCGTCTCTGGATGGGGGACAGGGGGGGGGGGGCTGCCCAGAGATACGGGTTCCTGCAGGGATGGACCGCTTGTCCAAGATGTACCTTCTGCGTGGGCGTGGCATGTTCATGCACAGAGAAGGTGGATGTTTCTATGCAGATTTTCCATGTGCGATAATCCTCGAATCTCGGCATGTCTTTGCTTACGTTTCGGCATAACCGCCTCCTTCAGAGCCTTACTTAAATGGTCAGGTGGCCAATGTTCCCCCTGTTTCTTAAGGTTGGTGGAAAAGTTTTCCGCCCCTCATACAATTCGAGTTTGTTAATTTTTCATAAGGGATAAAAAGGATAAGAGACGGCGTTACTCAATTCTTTTTCGGATGCGCCACGTATTCTACTTTCACGGAATTTCGAGTTCGTTGAAAATACGGGCCTACCTACGCAAACACGAGCAAGCACGATGACCTGTTTAACGACTGCCCACTACAATGTATTCTGTAGACAGAATTTGCAATCCAATTGCCTTGAAGAGGAATGATGGAGAATTGACTATCGGCAACATTTACTACTGCGCTTATTACTTTTAAATGAATTAAAAATAGGAACAGAATGAGAAGCAAAGGTAGCGAATGACTCATTCCTTAAGATCAATCGACTCCAATTGTTACTTCAGCAGAACTCCTTGTGTGGTTCGATTGTAGTCAAATCTATGACGGTAATGCTTCATTTGACTAGAGTTTCGGGTTTTCGCCCGCGTCAGAGCCGGGAAAATCAAGGACGAAAGCGATCCAACCAGTCCCAGCTGCCTTTTCAGGCTACAAGGCAATGCATTCTTACATACAATCTACGACACAATCTACGACGCAACCCCACAAGGAGTTCAACTTAGGCCTATGTTATACTTCGGCGACGCTGTTGTCGGCGACGTCGGCGTCAGTCTGTCACCGACGTCGTCGACAACAGCGTCGACGAAGTATAACATAGGCCTTACTATGCCGAGACTCACGGGCAGTCGAACGTTGTCAATGTTACTTCAGCCATTAACCGCATATGTCTTCTGAACTGAGTTGCTGTTTCATGTCTTTTTAAACATCGGATGTATATCGTGTTTGTGGTATGAAAATTGATTTGCTGCGAAGAAGTTTTTTCAATGGCTTAATAATCTGCGCGCATTGTTTGAAACGGCGAGACACACGGCGACATCATTCATCTCAATGTGCAAATGCTTACTTTCGTTGACGAGCATCCTAATTGTAATAAAGTGTTCAGAAGCTCACCGACGATGAAATTCGCCTCTTCGAGCTCGGCGCGGAGGAGGAGGCCGCCTTCAGAGCCCGCATTCGCGGTATGCGCCGCGAAGTCGCGGACTTTCTGGAGAAACATGCTGGATGCCCCCTGAGATTTGAGGGAGGGCTGGCAGCACCTGATGCCGGGTCGCTTGAAGTTCGAGAGTCGAAGGAGGTCGTAGTGACCTCATCTTAGTGGGTGGTCGTAATCTCTCCTGGTTTTAGCAGAGGACTGTCGACTGCCTCGGTTTTTTTCCTTGAGCTTAAGTGATGTGTCTAATTTACCTTTTCCTTGTGACCTTGACATTGTAGAGATTCGAGTGCTTGAGCGAGAAGTTTTGTTCTTTGAATGAGACCGTTCTTGAGCAAAAAAGTGAATCCTTCAACTTTTGAATGCTGCTTGTTCTACGGTTCAATGACGACCGGTCCAATTTTTGCAAACTTTCCGAGCATATATTTTTCTACCTGGTGGAGCGAACTTCCTTCTAAATTTGTACTATACAAAATTTTGCGTGTTAGTTGCTACTGGTTACTTAAGTGATATACCGACAAAATTTTTTTGATGCGCTTTTCGAATTGATGACGGAGTCCCGAACATAGGATGGAATTGTCACGAAAATAGTTTTCTCCCATCTATAGTAAAGAACATCAGAAAACGAACTTGTGCCACGAAATTATAACCCTTGGTTATTGTGCATTAAAAAAACTAAGGGATTCCTGCTCCCACTAAATCGTGTATCTGTATGAGCAGGTTGGATAAGCTCCGGTTGATCTTGCACCGACATTAATGGAACGACTTTACAAAAATGATCATAACTGGTCAATTTTTTCGAAATAAAAAAGAGACTTTTTTGAAAAACAGAAGAAAATTTATTCTTGCCGCATAAAAAGACTGTTTTCAAAAAAGAGGTCTTCGTGCGGAGCGGGGCGTTGGATTTCTGGTAGATTTTTGCCGAAAATCTACCAGAAATGAAACTTCCCCATGTTGAAAAGAGAAAAAGCTGTAATGTTCATATATGGAACAAAGACATTTAATTTTTTTTAGAGCACGAACCCTTTGTTTTTATTGTGCCATAATCGGGGCTTAGAATTTTAGGGTACAATTTCGTTTTTTGATGTCATTTCCTTCAGATGGGCGAAAATTGCTTCCGTGACAAGTTCATCCCACGCTCGCGACTCCGTCATCGATTCGAAAAGCGGTTTAAACAAATTTGTAGAAAAAGCGGTACTTATGAAGCAAAGGGCCCGTGGTGCCGTGGGGTTGCCGGTAAACATGTTAACGCGGCAAACCCACGGCACCACAGGGCCGGTACTTATGAAGCACCCTTCCTTGAGTGCCGTGGGTTACCGCGTTGCCGTTGCCGTTGTCGCGTTAACATGTTTCCCGGCAGCCCCACGGCACCACGGGCCCTTTGCTTCACAAGTACCGAAAAAGCACTAAGGTTACCATTAGCAACTAATGCTCGACATTTTTTGGAGGAGAAATTCAGACGCTGATGTCGCTCCTTCAGGTAGAAACATGTGTGGTGTCCTTGACATCCTGGAATGCAGAAATTGAACCGGTCCTGAGTGATTGGAAGTCTGCTCTCTTTCTTGATCTAGAACAACAATGAGCATTCATACCTCTAAAAATTCAATTTTATGAAATGAAGCCGCAGCTGAAAGAACAACACATTAAGGGATAAAAACACCAAGTATAATAATAAGTTGAGAGTGCGTGACAAGTCTCAGTCTAAAGCAAGGAGAGATTAGAACCCTCGTTTATTTTCGGTAGCTTTGTGTGAAACCTAATGAGAAATAAACCAGTGACGGAGCCGTGGGAGGGGGGGGGGGGTAAAAATTTTCCACAAAAATCGAACTCCACGCTTGACTCTGCCCGAAGGCCTTCCATCAATGTTTTGTGTTTGTGTTTGTATTGAAATTATTTTGAACATGTTATTTTGCATTTGCCTATTTTCGATATCACTTTTAGAATAAATTGTTGTTTCCTGCCTCTAGAGCATTAAAAAAAGACAACGGTTTACCTACAAATATCTCCAATGTCTTATCTTCTAATTAGACAATTACTAAAATTCCATTTTAGTAGAGGCATGACTTGCGCTCACGCCTCTATTAGAATAGTATTTTAGTAATTCACCTGTCGCATGTTACCGTACTGATTTCATAAAGAGCGCAGCCGCTGTTACGAACGTCAGGACCATTGGACGCTTTGTCAACGATCTGGACAAGCGACAGCTCAAGGAGTTCATTTGCTAACTGCTTTCACTCAAAATTTTTAGCAGCAGTGTCACCTACGCACCTACATACGGCCGTCAGCAAACGGCTAGAATTTGAATGACTTCTTGATATCAAGGTTTAGATCCACCATAATTCTCGCCTCGTTCTTCCGGAATTTCTCTAGTGCAGCATGAAAGTCTCATGACAGCAGTGAGACCTGCATGGTTATGCTGATGACGCCCACAGCACTTTCCCTCAAAACGTATCTCTACTCACACACTGACAAGTCAAAGATATCGTCTTCGGCTAAGAATACCCGTATTCGCTTTGCATTCATCACCAAACCCAGCGTTCACTGTTCGACGTATTTCTGGATTTCTCGCGAACAAGCGTTGTTCGTTGAAGTGTATGTTCTGCACAGCTCTGGCGTTTAGAACGTTTCACTTCCGAAAATGACCAAATACACAGTTGAGACGACATGTCTATAAACCCCACCTTAAGGATTGAAAAAAAACTGAAAAGAAAAAGGAGGAAAACGGTGGTTGCGGCACTCTTAATATCTTTTCTCGTTGATACCTCAAATTATGAATAATAAATATGTAATTAAATATGTTGTAAACATCTCTTTTAGCCTTCTTTGCAGTGACCTCATAGTGGTCAGTAAAAGTGATTTTCTTGTCTATAATAAATCGCAGATACTCAAGCCCACTGGGTGAAGAATGAAGCACGAGAAAGAAGAAAAAGAATTCGAGAAATAGAATTAGAATTGGCTACCTCTTGTCTTTGCATTCTGCAGCGTGCATAACTCATCACTTGGCAGTGCCACCATTTTAGTAATCATTTTGGATATCATCAGCAGACCGTTCCGTTTCCTACGAGTCTCAAGACTGGACATGTTGAAAATTTTGTTGTGATTAGATGTCGAAGGTATTGTACATACTCCCCTTGCGAGTTTGAGGAGCATCGTGTGGCCGTCTTGCTACAAAACAGAACACCTCAGAATGAACTACTTTATTTGATTAGTAGGCTAAAGCGATTGTTAGGGAGAATGTCGATCCGGCAGAATGGAGTGAGGTGAAGTGAACTTCAAGATGACTTTCGAAAGTGGTCCTCAGCTGGACCCCGAGCCGGAGGAGGCTGCCTCGATCCGCCCGTCGCCGTCCGTCCAATCGTCGCTCGTCCTCCCAGTCGTGGGCTTGGCCCAGCTTAAATACCCGTGATGGCTCACGGATTCTCCTGAGTTCTCCTTGACAGTACCGTGACTGCGATGAGTCACGACAGGTATAGTGGTGTAATCATAACCATAAAAACGTATCCAGAGCTTTCTAATAAAGCCGTTTTGAACTTCTGCAAGGCTTTGTACACTATTCTTCATGTGAGGGCTGAAGGCTATTGTGCCGTATTCTAGTAGAGGGCGAATGTATGTCATACGCTGTCAAAAGGTGATTTTATACGGTGGCTGCTTTTATAGACAAAAGTTTTAATATGTTGTGAACAACTCACTCAGCCTTCTTTTCAACGACCTCACAGTGATCAGTAAAAGCGATTTTCACGTCTACAATAAATCCCAGATCTCGTAAGGTATCGGCACTAACAATACGTATGCACCAAACATCTGTGTAGTTGGATCTAGCTGACTTCGGAATTTCAAGATGAAGAGCTTTAGTCTTCGGACCAAACAAATGTAGTTGCCATTTGTCTAACCACCCAGCAAAACGAAGTAATCTTTCTCCTTGTTATATTTTTGTATAGTTTTATGTCATCAGCAGACATTTTACACTTCATGTTGAATTTGCCTACAAAAACATCACGAGCGAACCTTGCAAGTGAAAGTCAATGGCACCTTTTCGGATGGATACTCTGTGAACAGTACAGTTCCTCAGGGCGGGGTGGTGTCAACCATACTCTACATTTTCTACTCTTCCTATACCATCAAATATGTTTTTGATATGGTGTATCGAAAGGAACGCCAGGTCACAGAGTATGTATCCGAAAAGGAATCACTGTGTGTTCACTTGCTAGGTTCTGTTGGTGATAGTTTTGCGTAAGACGCACCGTTGGCTACTCATACTGTAGCTGGTCTCGCCGCATTGGTCCTAGGATCGCTCCAGCAGCGCTCCATTGGTTGATTCATTGAGTAGCTTATCAGGGTGGTCGTCCTTGCTTGAGTCCCTTTTGTTAAGGTCTACTAAGTCTTCGAGATGTAGAATATTTGTGAGATCTTCTGTTACTCAGGTGCACATGGAACGTTTTTGGAGAAAGAGTAAAATAGAGATCACAATGCAGCTGGCACCGATGAAACCCATATTGACGACGGTTTATTTTCTCCACATGTCGATCTAACCTATATTATTTTCGATCTTCAAAAATGTTCCACATCCTAAGCGAATTTTGCGGTCGTTCGAATGAAGCTGAAAGTTCTAATTTCGGTGACACACAGTTTTGATAGTGACGCCGTCTACTTCATCACTATATCCGAGGTTTCTTGCTTCATATCTGACAGTTCCAAGGTTGACACTTCGGTTTTTTGAAGTAAAGAAAAACTGTAACGCTTTAATAAGTTTATTCTACATCAATTTTCATTTTTAAAAATCAGAAACCCCTAATATCTTTACAGTTCTTTTTTATGTAATTCAAGCCGAATAAAAACGAAAGAAGCTCACCGTTATGTTTATGTTTCTATATTTAAAAATGAAAAGGCCTGTTATATCCAATTTTAGCTACCGCTTAAGGCCTAGCGACTGAAGAAATTAGTTACGTGGATTGGTTGAAAAATTAGCTTGAGGTTTTTTTAAGTATTAAGTATTAAGTATTAAGTTTATTACGTTCGCATAAGGCAAGCGTGTGATACAAAACAACAAACAACAACAAAACAGCGTTGAGATGGTAAAACACAGTGCAGAAGAAATCAAATCAAAAACCCAACAAATACAATCGTCCACAAACGGAGTAAGACGAAATGACTGGTCCCTATCAAAAAACTAAGAGATACTATGAGTGTGCAACATGTCCGACACCACTCTTTTAAACTGACTCAGATTCAACTTAGCAGTAAGATTTTTCGTGACTTTAAGGTAGGCGCTACCTGCCCTGACAGTAAAAGACTGCGCACGTACCCTGGTTTTGGGTGGCTTAAGACTTATCTTAACAACCGGCCCTCTAGATCTGGAGGCAGCGGTAACGAAAAAATTTTTTGGAGCATAAAGACCTGAATTGTGCAGTAATCTGTGAACCATGCATAAATCAAATACCTTCCGCCGAGACTCCAGCGTATGCAGCCCCAAATATTTGTTCCTTATAGATGCATTGGGAATTTTTGAATAAAGAAAACCGCCGATTCTTACAAGAAGCTTTCGTGTGTAATTATTCTGGACCTTTTCAATAGCATGTATATTTTTCCTTGTGCTAGGACAAAAGACCGTTGAACTGGATTCTACTATAGGACGAATATAGGTTTTGTATGCTTTAACTAGGGCAGATTTATTTCTAACTGAAAGTGCTTTGAAAATTTGAAAAGTTCTGATCTTGGCCAACTTACACCTCGACAGGATGTGATCGGAAAAATCGAGCTTATGGTTGTAGCAAAAGCCAAGATCCCTAATCATATCTACCTGTCTGATTGCCATTCCATCAATCATGTATGTATGCGGTGGGAAACCAGAACCCAATCGCATTGAGGTAGTCTTATGGGGGGCAAGAGGAAGTTGCCATTTATTGGACCAATCAACCAAAGAGTCTATAGCATTTTGTAACCTATTTATATCTTGTTGCTCACGAAGAACCCTATATATTTTTATATCATCCGCATAAATTTTTACAGTTACTCCAACACGCTGAAACATGTCTGGTATATCTGAAATAAAAATGTTAACTAAGATGGGCGATAAAACTCCACCCTGCGGTACGCCACTGTGCATATGGCAAATTTTCGAAAAAGTATCCCCCAATCTAACCTGAAATGTTCTGCCTGTGAGATAACACTCAATCCATTTAGTGAGAAGAGGGTGAAACTTCAGCAGTCTTAACTTGTACAGTAATTTACTGTGAGACACTCTGTCAAAGGCTTTTGCAAAGTCAAAATAAATGACGTCACAGCAGCGCTTACTATCGAGCGCTTCTGTCCAATCATTCAAGCATTCATTTAAGTTGGTCTCAATCGAACGTCCTGGAATAAATCCGTGCTGGCAATCTGATAATATATTATTTGTAACCAGATGATGCATTATGCATTCTTTGATAACTTTTTCAAATACTCTGCAAAATATGGACGTAATACTTACTGGACGATAGTTTTCAGGATTTGAGGCAGGTTGCTTTTTTAAAATTGGGGTAATATACGAATGCTTCCAGCGAAGTGGAACCTCACTGTACATTAACAATTGGTTGAAAATATAAGTGAGAGGACCACTAATAACACCCGCTACTTTTTGAATAAACAAAAAAGGAATCTGGTCGGAAGTGAATGAGGATGATTTAGGCCATTTTGCTAACAGATTGTGCACTTGCTGAGAATCGAACCAAGGAAACTGTTCCATAGTAGTATTACAAGTTATAGTGCACCCAAGCGGCATAGTTTCATTATCTGTAACAAAAAAGTTCTGAAAATAATCAGCTAGCATATTAGCCTTATCTAAAGGAGTAGTGGCTACAACTCCTTGGTGCCGCAGACAAGGAACTTGAGATCTTTCTTTAATTTTGGAACGGAGGTATTTGTAAAACCTATTAGTGTTTCCCGACTCAATCATCTTTCTTTCTAAAGCGGCATTGTATTTCCTAAGTTGTTTCAAAAACTTTTGCGAAAAAGCATTATACTCTGACCAGTCATTGGAACGCCTAGCAACTAAAAACAAGCAATCGCGGTGGTCAAGCATATTTTGTAAATATTTCGGTAAATGTGTCGATTTTGAGGAAGATACTAGCTTACAAGGAACAAAATACTCTAAAGCATCATGAAGAACGGCGAGTAGAGTTTCGTATTTCTCATTTACAGTACTCATTGATTCAAATAACTCTATCCAACGGACCTGGGCCAAATTGGCACAAACGATATTAAAATCACAAGACGAAAAAACCCTTCGAAAGATAGGCGTTGTTAACCCTATGGAACAACATAAATTAAAGGAGAAACTGCAATGATCACTGTTGCCAACAGGTGGGAGAATGGCCAGCTCATCTATTAAATTTTTGCCACTTGTGAACACAAGATCGAGAATACTACCACCCCTAGTGTTGCATTTTACATGTTGGGTAAGGTCATGACAAAACATAAGTTCTTCTAAAGCCGAAATAGCTGTTGAAGTGGTGACCTTATCACCTGTGTTGTTACCAATTTCAGGCATGTTAAAGTCACCAACAATTACTGAATTTAACTCGCGAAGGTTCGCTTCAAAACTGTACAGTAATAGTTTTCATTTATTTTTACCTGCCTTGCTACAAGCGGCAGGCACATTCACGTCATTCACATTCTCAACGATTAACTCGGGATAAAACCGTTACTATCGATCATCCTTAATTGACAGCCCATTTGCAGTGAGACTTCTTCACCCGGTCCACATATTCGCATGATCCCCACCTCAATGCGACAAATGTGGGAACGTCGAACCTATCGATCGATATTGACTTTTGTGCAGTATCTATATCCATCAGCTAGTATAATCGCCTAATGCCCACCTCAATCGGTCACGTCAACTTCGGTGAAACATGCATACCTGTTGACGGAGACGAACCGAATGGTATTACTTACTTGATGAGAGGATTCTACAACTGATTCTCACCACAAGCAATCACCTTTGAACGAAAATCGAGTTTAAAATTTTGAGAACTTCCGGAGATCATCAAGTCATACAACAATTTTGAAATATAATACAATCAATAGAACATACACCAGAAATGACTCATTGTATCATCTCCGCAGTTATGAAAGGCCATAATCACTACACTGAAAACAAGCCGCATAAAAGATCTAAAAGATATCATATTGAAAGTAAATAGGCGTGTAAATATTGGAATGAGAGTAATTCAAACAGAAAACGCAACCTTTCGTAAGCAGAAGAGAAGAACATGAAAAAACAATACAAAAAATGGAAAACAGATACGAAATGTTGGGGGCTAAATATAGAAAAGTTCCTGAGTGAAGAACGCACTGAAAGGATGGCGAAGCGGAGCACAAGTTAGAGATAATGGTTTTGATTATTGATTATTGCTACATCCTTGGGGGATCTGGGAAGAGAAAGAATTGCCCCAACTGGGGTTAGACTCCCTAATCTATGTATTTACGTACTACTGCACAGCTATGTTCAGAGAAAAATGCTTTGACAGCACGGCTCGCAGGAGTGTTGAACCCTCCAGGAAATAGATCACTGTGTATGTGCGATTGACGAAAACTGTTTCAATTGTCAGAATCCCGTAATGCATAAAAGAGCTAAATTTGTCTGTCTGCATATCTGTTTATGCGTCCGTCCGCCCGCCCATCGGTACAAGTGATCGGTGGAGAGGCTTTGCGTTTGAGCAAAACTGTTGTTAATTGCTCAGGACAGGTATCAGGCAAACATGATGGCAATATTCGCAGCAAAAATCAGTACCCATTTTCGTCCCGAACTAGCACCCCAAAAAGGAAATTTACCGGAAATAACCATTTGAATATGTTAAGCGAGTCAATGGTTTTTGAAGAAACTAGAGACCATTGATCGATCAAACAATAAGGACTTTAATTATCGACTTTTATTAAAGTGGACGCCAGGCAGGCATTAAGTGGCTCTTCAAAGTGCGACTCCCGTAGGTGTGCTAGCCGGAAGATAAGCTTTACAAAAGCAGGAAGCTATGTGGATGCGTAACTCAACATCAACCGATAATATCGATTTTGTTCAAAACTAGCCACTGAGTGGCAATTTGACCAGAAATCCTCATCAGAAGGTATCATGTGAATGTGGATAAAACGATCACCAACAGCACATGTTAAGGCAGAGATTCTGCTCTGCGTAAACCCGTGCTGTTGCGACGATAGTGACGACCACGAGGATGGCAATCCCTTGCCAGTAAGACCAGAGCAACAAGCGAACGCCATTCGCGACTCTCCAGATGACCTTGTGGCTCCAGACCTCAACATCGGCATCAGAAACGGAGTGCGGCAATTCCTTCGGATCCTCATCGCGCGTGTAAGAAGTGGGAATGGCCGCTCACTGGATGGAGCAATGCGCGAGCTGGAGTCTTCTGACGAGGAGTCTCTCGAAGGCAATGACGGTGCCACTTCCGAGAAAATGGTAGTGAAAACAATCCGAACTTTGACGTGCAGGAGTCTTCAAAGCACCAGTCAAACCTCTCTTCAAACAGGCATCTCTTCAAACCTGCTCGTGCATCGGAAGAGATCGACGTGGGTCTCTATGTGGGTTCAACCAGGAAAAGTCCATACCGTGCCTATTATCAGTTTGGACTTGATTGTTCTACATGGTCAGATGGTTCATCCAGAACACAGCCGTGCAAAGGCCATCAGAAATTATGTACCTCGGTTTGCTGCCAATTGTTCAAGGAGAACTTGACGTGAGCAGGCCGCGGTACGGGATTTTATTACAGGTCAACAAATATTTGAGCGATGGTTTGACAATGAAGGTCCATGCAATTGGTCGACAACGACTCCAAGTCATGTATATGGAAAATGAAACTTCCAGCACATCAATGGCTAAAGTCGAGGCTGCGTGTTCTGTGAAAGTATGGATTTGCCGAAGAGAAAAAGCTGTCTTTGCTTTCTGAGATGTGCAACATTCCTTCGTTCGTTGCGGAGAGTACAAACGTGGATAGCCAGTGTGATGAGCTAGGATCTTGGATGAAAACGTGGTTCTCGAGCGCCAAATTCAGGGAGCCCTGAATCAGGGTCCGATCAGCTTCAGCTATTGGGCGGCTAGAAATATCGCTATGGACGAAATACTAACATCTGGTCGAAGATGAAACGAATGTGCGCATCGCGTCGCTCCTAAACCTAGTTGATCAGATGACAGACCTCGTGTGTCGAGGATGTGGTTTGCTGATATGCAGTGTTCGTGACATGTGTCATTATGAATAGTGAAGGAACGAACTCTCATTTTGTTAATAGCGCGGGCTATATTCACGATATGGTGACTGTGGCCGTGACGCAAAACTTCGTTCCAAGGGACCAACCCTGTGCAAAATTCAGTTGGTTCCCGGGATACAAATGGCAGATCATTGAATGCCGATTCAGCCCGGACCACCTTGGCTGGGAGTTCACGTCTCGCAGCAAAGTTTAATCCAGCAAAGTTTTATGGAATAACGAGAAAGGCTGTTGTTCCCGCAAAGCCAATTCTGATAAAGATGAGCAGGCCTATCTTCATCTTTCCATGTCTCGGTCGGTAGGTAATGGTCTGCGCTCTTCGCACTACTCTTCGTCGTCGTTATGGATGTCATATCGCGTGATCTTCAGCAGCCTGTTACTTGGACGTTGCTTTATGCTGATGAGGTAATGCTCGTTACGACGACAGGATTGAACTCCAGAGGCAGGTACACGTGTGGTGTGATCGCTCGGAGAGATTTGGGCTCAACGTGAAAAAGACCGAGTACACGACCACAGACGAAAATGAGTCTCGCTCCATTAAGGTGAACCACATTGAACTACCACGTACTTCGGTTTTCAAGTATTTGGGATCACAGCCGTGTCCGATGGTAGTGCACTCGTTGAAGAGAACTCACGAATGAATGCAGCTTCTTCCAAATGGCGCTCTCTGACAGGAGCGCTCTGCGACAAGAAAATACCAGAGTGCCTAAAGTCGAAGACCTACAGAAGGGTCGTTCGACCTGTAGCTATTTACGGAGCTAAGTGCTGGCCCGTTACTAAAGAAATTGAAAGGCGCCTCAGCGTAATGGAAACGAAGATGCTGCGGTGGACGGCCGGAGTTACGCGTTTGGATCGAGTACGCAACGACTCCATACGGCACAAATTCGGTGTCATCCCGATATTTGAGAAGATGCGCGAGGGTCGTCTGCGATGGTGCGGCCACGTCCTTCGCTCAAAAGATGACGTTGTCCGAAATACTGGTCTTAACCTTCATGTGCCCTGTAGGCGGCCACGAATGCGACCAAAACAGCGGTGGCTTGATACATTGCATCAGGACTTGAAGCCGGCTAGGCTGCACCCTGACCAGGCACTTGATCGGGAAAAGTGGTGCCAACATTACAGGAAAGCGGACCCCGCAGCTAAGCGGGACAAACGCTGAAGAAGAAGGATAAAACGGTCAACACACATCGCAACAAACGAACGGCATCAAATTTCCATCCACTATTGATCCATTTTCTCGATTCTTTACCAAAGTTGACCACCATAAGATGTTGGAGTCATACGGAAGTGTTGTTACATGTATGTATAACTTTTGTAACGTGCCGTCAATATCAATCGTTCCACAATTATCGATCGACATTACTGATTTTTCTCCATGGATGACCGTTCACAGATGAAAGCGGACATGACTGTGGACGTACTTCGCGGCAAATGAATATCGAGAAGTTATGAGAAATAGTTGGCTATTAAGGGGGGGGGGGGAGCAAAAGTAATAAGACTTTCCATGCCGTGCCTATATAAGTCGTGACTGAAGTCCGGTTTCGTGCTTCTCGCATTTGCAGGTTTGTTTACTACTTACTGATGTCCACCTGAGAAGTGACCACTCTCGCCCTTTCCAGAAGCATGCCGAAACCCCAGTCTGACTAGTCGACCTGTGCCGCGCAAATCTCGCCCAATTCCCAATCCCGAGCAGTCTGAACTCAGTAGTCGCGCAAGATAAGAAGTACGTCTTCTACCTTAACCCTGCCAAGCAGACAGTCTAGGTGAGGCTCAGCTGGGCTACGTTCACATGTCTAACTCACCGTTATCGCCGGACATCTTTCCATGCGACTACCACTGCTTCTTGAGCCTATAGGACTTCATGGTCGGAAGGGACACAAGGATCCAAGCAGATCTCGACAACCATAACGAGGAGTGGGTCAGTACCAGGCCTAAGCAGTTCTGGAAGGATGGGATCAGGAAGTTGGCTTACCGATGGCAGCAAGGTTATTGACCTTAATGGCGAATACAATCCTCAGCACCGTTGAGTTGTAATTGAGTTATAAAGAGAGAAAGAAATTTGTTGAATTTGTCTCATTACTTTTGGCCCACCCTAATAGCATCGCAAAAGCTCACCACGAGTTTGAGTTGGAAACCTTTCCTTGTAAGAAGCTTCTGAAATGAAATGAAAGTGTATCTTGGCTTTTTACCTGGTATCAGAGTTTTCCAACTTCAAGTCTAGTCAAGCATAAAAAATATTGAATCGGTGTTCAGTGTAGTACGTGCAGTTATATAGCACATCTCAAAACACGAACCTTTGAACTGTCCTTAAACCTAAAGAGTCACTTAAGTCCACCAAAGGTAGTTTCATGATGCGCCAGCTTACTTGAAAAGTTCTTGAAACGAAGAGAGCACACTAACCTTTCACCCGGGCACTCGTGCAGGGCAGCAGTCGTAGAAGAACCTGTCGAACTCAACCGAGACTCACTGCATGACGTACTGCCACGTGGCATTGTCGACCTCGCCACGGCACGGCGCCACGGTTCATTTGCATCTGTGAGCTTCTCCTGCGCGGTCGCCTCATGCTCACTACCGTTCTCTCAGCGTCTTCTTCGTTCATTTCCTCTTCCTCTTCCCCTCTTCCTCTGCCTCAGTTTCTTCTATCATGTCAACGGAATAGAGGGTGTCCCAAAGAAATGTGCCTACTGTATGAAAGTCATAAACCTGCTGACAGTAAGACTATCAAGGCACAAAGAAACCATGAAAGCACAGGAAAGTCGAGATTTCAATTTGAATGATAGGATTCGCACAATGCACCCTAAAAAGGTTTCAATTTTAGGCTCATAGCTTGTCCATGGCCATGATTCCTAGCACAATTCTGTTTGTCCAGTGCCACTGCCCTTCCGTTGATCATTGAGATCCTACTACCTAGCAACCACATGTCCATCAGTCCCTGTCCTGTGTCAGAGTGGTACAATGCACGCTCCTTGTTCGAGGACCATAAAAAGCGTCATATCACTTTTTCAGGGATTTCGCAAAGAACAACGACCAAGCTGTTGGTAGGAGGGGGTGTTCGCGCCGCGGAATCGAGGCGATGACGGTCCTTTTCTAGCGATTACCCGCGAATCACATCATGTGGCTGGGCCAACTAGTTTTTGACGACTTGGTACCGATCTTTGAATGTAAGCAAAGAAACTCATCTACCTTTTCTCAGTTCTTTGAATCGCGTCGCTCTTAGCATCATCCTTTCGTGTGCTCCCTGCGCGACGTTGATCGGGTGTTTATTCTGCCTTTGGATGGCCCAGATTTCTGAGGCGGACGTGCATACAGAACAGAGATGTCCAATAGATGGGCACAGAGCCGGACGTTTATCGCCTTCTTCACTTCTTCGAGCCCGATTCTAATAGACATCGTTATTGTATTATTCACTCGTGTCCAGTATTTCCAGAAACATTATCAAAGCTGGCTAGCACTCGCTCAGCTTGGTTAATGCTAGCGGCCGACTACGAAAGGGTAAAGAGGGATGTGCCGCCTAGAAACTTGAAATTTCACAAAAGGCAAAACCAGCGACAGTACATCTCCAGGGAATACCTATCCATTCCGAAATAGATTTTTCACACATTTCGCCAATGTGCCGCAAACTTCCAATGTTGGTGGGTTTATCACGCTCCTTCTGAATGAAGCCACTGGAATTGCAAACTTGGAGATTGGTCGTTATTGACCTGGTTATCCTTAAGGATGAGGAGGCCTTGGTCACCTGTCTGAACACGTAAAGCGGTGCGGTCGTGGATGAAGCCGGTCCTCTCAGCCGACCACGTGGCATCGTCACCCACCGCACCATCACGGAAGCTCGGTTCATTCGTTGCCGGTGTCCTCTCCGGTGCGGTCGCCTCACCGATCGGACCACCTTCCCATACTCCTCCTCTCTCTGCTCTCAGTTCAGCGTCGATCTCTAACGAGTTCCTTCGTCACGTCTTCAACGTAGACCACTCTTTCCTCATCCAGGTTATTCCCATATCTGTAGAAACTACGGTGATAGCCATCTGCAAGACTTATACCATTTTGGCTCGTCAAAGTTCTTTGCCAGATCACTCAGCGAAGAAGCTTTAATAATACAAACCTTTTTGCAGGTAATTCGTTCGACTTCCTATATCGCTCTATTCACTCGTGTTCTCAAAAAAAGAACAACTGCATTCAAAAAGGTTGGTCACTTTATCCCATTTTAAGGAAGCACAAAAAGGCTGCCAGTTGGAAAAAAGGGATTAGAGGCTCAGCTGCTATCTTCATAAAACTGTGATTGAGAGTTAGTACATATGGTTTATAATCCGAACTAAACTTAAATTAACGAAGCATTTGGAACAAGACTGTCATACAATTTCTTACCGAATTTTATACATTTCTCATCCAGTTGCCTAATTTATAAGTGCACCTTATAAACCTACACACAATTCTTTAGGCAGTTTCACGTGAAGTGATAATCCGATTAAAGAAAGAGTTTAACAAAGCAAGTCATGAGGAGCCGCAAATTTCCCAATGGGAAAACATCCTGTAGATGGATTACTACCTAAGATGAAACAGCGCGAGACGTTAGACTGAATTGCAGCGCAATCTCAGTGCTACAATAACCGACGGTTTTCTTTTCCCTGTCCTTCATCTTGCTATTAAATTTTTATGGACGCTTCTGGAAGTAGAAAATTTCTGCCCATATAAAGCTTTTTAGCCACGCACCACATACATCTTTCCGCATTTCAAATTTCAATTTTTGGAAATGCGCGCCTCCTTAGAAAATGCCTGCTAACTTGACTGCCTGAATCCCCTGCACAATCTTCTTGAGTCCTTATAAAGAATGGGGTCGGTATGTGCTCGACTTTCGAGTTCGGCGCGCCATTGGTTTGGCCTACTGTAGCTGCTCTTTTCCCATTGGGCGAGCTGTCTCGCATTCCAAATTGTCGCTCGGACTGAATGTTACGGCAAGTTCGGAGTGCTGAACTCGTTCTTCCTTCAATTGGAAAACTTCATTGAAATATAATTTAAGCTGCAGGCCAGATCAACAAGGCGGAAGAAGAGGCGAAGGCAGTTTGCACTCTCACCGGACCCTTTCCCTGTTGTCTTTCCTACAAAGATTGAAATTTTTATCATTGCTCAAGAGTTCAAATAGCGGTAACAGTTTCACAAATCCCGCAATCCTATTTAGCAAACATGAAATGCGCTAGAGGCATTGAGCCGTTAGTATTAGGTTTCTGCATATGAAATCACAGATTTTGACTGAAAATTTTGTTCTCATAATTTTTCTTGGATCAATTTTATTAAATGAAATAAGAACCATTACAGTTAATCTACTTTTCTCAGCGCGACAATTGCTTAGACATTCCATCTTCGTAAAATCAGAACTGCGAGAATTAATAAAACATATGAAATCATTCTCGGCGTTATCTTGGTTGCTGAGTTCTTTATCCTTCACGAGACGATCTAAATTCTTGAAAAATGACAGTAGGTAGGGGACAGACTTGGTGAATATGCCTGGTGTGGCGAGTTTCGTATCCCAACTCATTCAGATTCTGGACAATTACTTTTGAAACGTGCGGTCGCGCGTTGCCATGCAGTAGAACTGCGTCTCTTCGATTGACCAAAGCCGGCTGTTTCTCCACCAACTTCTTGTGCATCTCTTCAATTTCGGCACAGTACTTCTCCGCTGTAATGGCCTCTCCAGTCTTCAAGAAAGTGTATTGGACTAGACCAGCCAATGTCCACCATACGGTCACCATGGTCTTCTTCGGATGGCGACTTCGTTTCCGCACCTCCTTGAGACTTTCATTCTTGTCCAGCCATTGTGCACAGCGGCGACGACTGTCACAAAGGATCCGTTATTCATCACATGTCACGATCCTGTCCAAAAAGCCTCCCTTAGATTGCACAGCCTTAACGAAACACAGGTGTTGTGGCGCTTCAGCATCTTCCCAGCGGTCGGTTCGTGCGGGATCCGTTCATACAATTTCTTTACTTTTCCGATCGCATTTAAATGGAGACTGATACAGCTGCCGTCAACACCAAAATGCTGTGGCAGCCCTCTCACAGTTTGACGCGGATCCGCTTCCACCATGGGTTTGAGTTGGTCGTCGTCGAGAAGTGATGGCGGCCCTCCACCTCGATCACCATCTTCGAGTCTTTCATCTTCAGATCGAAACCCTTTGAACCAGTGGCGACTCAGCGAAATCCTGCCCAAATGCAGTGTTGATTTCACAAACCGCGGCCGCGGCATTGTCTGCACTTGCCCACCCACATAAGTACAATACCGCTCCTGTCTTTTGGTTTTTGGGCGGAATAGACGGAAAAAACCGCCGTTTCCGCCGCTTTTCTATAACTCCCTTCAAAGTGCTTCGATCAGAAAATAATTGCCACCATTGGAATCCACTCTTGGTGATCTATCCAATGATGTAGGTAGCATTCCGAGGTTCTTAAAAAAGTTGATTCGATGACCTACATAGTCTCGACGGCGGCGTCCTCCCTTCGCGCTCGAGATAATTGCCCCCAATGGGAATATCTACCTAGCTCGTCAGAATAAGCACTTTTAAATAAATCTCTCGCCTTTTGCTTGTGGTGCGCCCTGCATAGTACACTTTTTATAGCTAATAAAAAATGTGATCATTTTGATCTACTTTTTCCAAAATTTCCCTCATCTGAGCGGCCAGATTTTTTGAAATCGTACGATTTCATGTGCTCCCATTTGGTCTCGTCTTCGTCCATGAAAACTCAAAATGCAGTATTCAGCTGAGCCAAGGATACTCCACAAGACAGCTTAGAGAAAGCGATGCCAATAAAGCGGTTCGAAAACTATCAGCTGCGAAAGTCACCTACAGGGTCAACTGTTGATGGGAAATGTGATTTTTGCCTGATCAAGTGCACGACAGAAGTCTCGCCTTCAGGAAGGCGGACCTCAAAATGAGAGGTTCACGGTAGTGCTCTGTCGCCGTCCACCTGTGGTCTTCTTGGCTTGGTAGTGGATTGTATCACATGTAAACGAGCGGCCAAACCTCACAGAAGCCGTTAGATGGCTCCCCACAATTTCGGTTAAAAAAGTTGTTCTAGAATGGAAAACTTTCTCAACCAATGATTTTCCCGTGAATTCTGAGTCGGATAATGTTAGTTTCTAAACTTTTCCAGTACTTTAACCATTTTCTGAAACTCTGTGACTGCTCGCCTGGCTGTGGAGTGCGGTCCGAGCCACGATTAGGGCGACCGCCGCTCTACCAGTGTGGTGACCTCTCGTGACTCCCTTGATGCCTAATGCCGCCCAATACACTACCGCCTCTGATGGTCTTGTACTCTGGCTCCTTCTTGATTCTTTGCAAATAAGAACTCGAATAGTTTTTTAAATGAATGCTATCACTTATAACTAAGCAGTGTTCTAGCACCACTGAATGCGTCATAGTGTTCCATTTTTTAATTTTCTAGTTTTGTTCTACATGCTTGCGCCATGTACTCACCTAAATTCTTGCATTTAACACTCGATTGATTGTGTTTCGCGTAAATACCTGCTATAGTTTCTTCGCAAAGTGGTCGTATCGATTGATTTGTACTTTTATTAAAGTTCAAAATTTAAAAACACACTAATGCTTGCGAAAAATCCAGAATACCCCAAAAATGCAGGCATTGTTTGAAAGGTTTTAACGTTGCTGCTCATGGGGCGTTTGTGGGGGTTTAAGAGTTATGCGAAAGCACAGGTTAACGAGATTTCAGCGGCGCAAAAGTAGTCTAGACTACGGCATGCTCTGCCTGAAAGCTTGCATTTCACATTCGATTGATTGTGCATGAGCTGAACGCTTGTTACATTCTTGTTACTACTTGGCCACATTTACCTGTTCTGTGCTTCTTTTAACGCTTAGAACTTGACAATCACGTGAAAGACATGTGAAGTATGGGTTTGCTGATTGCACAATTTAAATGTGAGCAGGAGCAACATTTTTCAAGACGGATTCTGTGAACTGATGAAACAACATTCAGGTTGAATGGAGAGATTAATCGGCATAATTGCAGCTGCTGAGCGACCGAAAACGTAAAATGATGCAAAGCACAGGTTAATTTGGCCAAGCAGTAGCAAAATTGTAACGAGCATGCACAACCAATCGAAGTTGAAATGCAAGTTTTCAGGCAGGGCATGGCGCATTTTTGACTATTCGCACGCCACAGAAATCTCATTATATTGTGCTTTCATATGAGTCTCAGACATCTTCACAAGCTTCAATAGCAACAATGTTAGGACCCTTTAGAGTCCTTAACTTCTTTAGTACCTTCACCGTGAGCAAAGTGATCAGCCTTCAAGCAGTGCACATATTTTTTGAGACACTCTTTATACCATTTTCGCTTCGAATTGGATACTTTTCACCTTAGATTAGACACTCTTCTAAGCTGGACTCTGAGCTTTGAAATGAAACTGAACGTCTTACGAATAGAAGCGAGCTTCTTATAGGGGGTCGACAAGTCGACACCGTTTGCTGTACGTTGGCAACAATACTTTGAATTCCATAATCACTCTCCCAGCTTCCCCCTCCCCACACCCACTCACCCTGCTATTACTTGCTTACCTATGTGCTGGCAAAAAAACGCACGCACATGTGACAAAGAGTCCCGACTCACGTGTCACCACGTTGCCTTGACGTCTATGACACGCCTTCTGCACTCCGACACACGTGCCACGACTTCTGACCCGTGTTCGAGAACCCAACGCACACTGGACGATATTGAGGGAAAATACTGGCCCCCTTATTCCCCTTCTAGTGGTCCCCCGTTGTTGATACTGTTCACTGGTTCCCCTCCTCTGGTCCCTCTTACTCGGAATCCTCACGCACGTTGGACGACGTCTGCCGCACGTGAAGCGGCACGTCACGTCTGCGGCAGCTAATAAGTGAACACTTTGAAATTTTACAAAATTCTCATTTTTTATGAAAAAAATAAAGGTTTGTACCTTTTTTAAGAACAGGAGGGCGGCGATTTTTAGTGCTAAAAAGGGAGTGCGCCATGCCGTCGTCTAAGACGTTGCGATTTTTATTCGATTGATAGCAAAATCTTGGTTTTCATGGAGTTTCACACTTACAAACGGTGCAACATAGACAATTGTAAAGAAACACATATCCTCACATTGACGCCTTATTTAGGCAGCATTTACACTATCAATCAAATAAAAATCGCAACGAGCTTCTCGAGTGCATGGTGCAATCTGGTCTTTAAAAACTTATTTACCCCCTTCGAGCAGCGAAGTAAAAAAACTTCAAAAAAAGTTGTTCTAAGTTTTCCATGAACAAAAAATACTCTAACCATCTTGGAGTCTGCAGTTTATCCTAGGCTCGTTTCTATTTGTAAGAGGTTCAGTTTCATTTCGAAGTTCATAGTCCAGCTTATAAGAGTGTCTAATCTGAGGTGAAAAGTATCCAATTCCTGTGAATCTTTCGAAAACATCAGTTTTTCATGTTGGAAATTCGGACCGCAACGAGTACTGTTTCAACAACTGTGTTCTAACCTCCATATCAGAGGTACGGGATCTTGGAGTGTTTCTAGATCGTGGGTTAACATTTGAAAAACACATTGATACTATTGTGCAAAAAGCTTTTGCCACACTTTTCCTGATTTGCAGAAATATTAAGTGTGATGACCACTCTATACTGATCACTCTATGTAAATCGTTTGTCATTCCTATTCTAGAGTACTGTTCTAATGTTTGGAGTCCTTTTACCAAAAAGTCTCAAACCAAAATTGAAAAAGTGCAAAAGACCTTCACAAAAATTCTATTTTATAGATGCGTACGAACTCCAAACGATACACGAATGATTCCCAACTATGAGGAAAGGCTTAGACTTTTCAACCTCAAAAGCCTGTTTTATAGGCGTGTTTTCAGCGACCTAGTTTTCTGCTTTAAAGTACTAAAAGGCGAATCAAGACTTAAAGCTAGCAAATATTGGACGTTCTTGCCAACGCTGGGTCACCGTAATCACTACCGTTTTCACTACCCTAGGGTGAAAAAGAGATGTCGTGATAAAGTGTTCAATTCGCTTTTTTACCGTGGCGCTCGCTGGCTGCAAATGTTGCCTGCAAGCTTATTAGAATCGCCAAATGCCAATGTTTTTCGTAGTAGGTTGAGGAAAATAAACCTACTCTCGACGCTGCATTTAAAGGACATTTCCTGAATATATGCATCATTGCTTTCCTTTTTTTGGCAGGTTTTACTCCCGTTTTACTTTTATTTACTTAAAAAAAACTTTCTTTGGTTTTTTTTGTGCTGTTAAGTGTTTTTCGTTCACTTGTTGTTTGATTTATACTGTACTTTAAGTTACTAATCTGGTTTCTGTATTGATGCCTAATTAGTTCCCCCAATGTTATCTGATTTCTGGCATTGTTGTTAACTCAATTTCCTCAACACTTTTCTTTGCTGTCCTTGGTTTTTTGTCAATTGTAATGCCTTTGTAAACTCATTTGCCACTTTTCCACTGCGTCCCCTAGCAGCCGTCATGTGGGCTTCAATGGGAGCGGCGGACCTACTAAGATGGTATCCGGAGCCGTTCTCCCTTGCGACTTGCAGTGTTGGCAGGCCACTGCTCGTGTCCCATTGAACTGCCCACTCCATAAACCTTTGTTTCTGCGTTTTCCTCTTCCTTTATTTCTAAGTCGACCCCTGTTAATCAATTTTTCCTTGTGAGCTATCATCACTAAACGCTAGGTTGAGTTAATGAGGAGTTTAGTTGTTTGTTTTTATTCTCATTTTCTAAAGATCGTTGCCTTGTTTTCACCGTGTCCATGTTTATTAACTGTTGATCATGGCGCACTATATAGTGCAAATAAATAAATAAATAAATAAATAAATTCGAGGTGGAAATGGTATAAAGGGTGTCTCAAAAAAAGTGTGCACTGTTTGAAGGCTGATCACTTTGCTCACGGTGAAGGTGTTGAAGAAGTTAAGGACTCTAAAGGGCCCTAACATTGTTGCTATTGAAGATTTTGAAGATGGGTTCTTACGAAGCCCTAAAAAACAGAAATTTTCTGACTTATGAGCGGTACGGATTACGCCATACACTCTTCTGGAACCTTGCATTTTACACTCGATTGACTGTGCTTCGCTTGATGTCTGAGACTCATATGGAAGCACAAGATAATGAGATTTCTGTGGCGTGCGAATAGTCAAAAATGCGCCACGCCCTGCCTGAAAACCTTAAAATAAAAAACAGATATAAGCTCAGTTCTCTTAAGCTTAATACAATTAGAACGACGTTTAATAAATTCTTTAAAGAACGAAAATACAGAAAACTTTTATATACTAGTAACATAATAGAACACTTAATCCTAGTAACATTAATACTTATGCTAACTTTATTAAAAATTCTTTCATCCTTTGTCCTCTCGATAAAGCATCCTCAAACTACGGTATTATTTGTAAACGACTCTACTACGACATAATAAGCAGGGAGATAGATAACATGTACAGTAGCTCTTCAAATGTATATGTTAATTGTAATATATCCATTAATGATGTCATAGAAAAACATCATAACTTTTTGAATTCCATCAATTTGAAACCCAATGTGGAGAGTGCGGTTCCGCTAATTTACTGTATACCCAAACTTCATAAAACTCCTACCAAATTTAGATTTATAACGGGTGCGTCAAATAGTGCTATTAAGCCCTTGGCTGTCGAACTTATGAATATACTCACGCACGTAAAAAAGCACTTCAAAAACTATGCCTGCTGCGCCCAAAACAATAAAGGCTGTATTAAAACATTTTGGGCTATCAACGATATCAACATATCAAGTTCAATTTGCTCCATTCACAACAATAATTTGAAGCTCTATACAGCTGATTTTGTCGATATGTTTACAAATATTCCACACAACATAATTATTGCAAACATATCCGAAATTATTAACATTTGCTTTAAAAATTCGAATAAAAAATTTCTGACGGTTAACCGTTACAGATGTTTATATAGCGACGAAGCCTCACATTCTGGTAACTACAGATCATATGCTAAGCAAGACATAATATACATGTTAGATTACTTGTTGAACAACTCCTATTGTAGAGTGGGTAGTTCCGTATATAAACAGATAAAAGGTGTTCCACAAGTTGGAAATGCAAGCCCAATCATTGCCGACTTAACACTTTCATTTTTTGAATACAAATATTCAATTAATAAATTCCTCCTCAGTAAGGAGTTTCACCCTTTCAGGTACATGGACGACATATTAATTATTCATAATTTAGAAGATAATTGTATAAATGGTATTATATCAAATACTTATAAAAATTGTCTAGAAATCAGTAGAACTAATGAAAATTCTGCTGAATGTAATTTCTTGGATTTAGCAATTAATATTTCCGAAGGAGTATTATATACCAAACAATATAATAAAACAGATTACTTTAACTTTAAAGTGATAAGGTTTCAACACTACGATTCATATATAAGCTATCCCCTTAAAAAAGCCATAATTTATACGGAAACCCTTCGCATATCACGTAATTGCACCAAAAAAGATGATTTCATGAACAGGCTTAGTAGCTTGATATCCTCCCTTATTGAACTAAACTATAATAAAAAAATTATTCTGCAAGGTGTATTGAAGTGCATTCTTCATAACAAAAGCATCACCTACAAGTATGGTTTTTTAAGCTCATATAAAGAAACTCGCAAATTCATACAAACGCTGCTAGATCAATTCTAGCCCATTAGCGGTCAATCACGTCGTCTATTCGCCGCAAAGATCACCTCTGGCCCAATAAACAGTGACCTATACTATCTCCCGCCACACTTGACCTAGTTAACGGTGTATATAAACCCGGGTCTCTGCGCCTAGGACGTACTACAGCTCCCTGCCCTACTGATGATCCTCGGGGAGATACCTGTAGTACCACTATACCACTATACTCCATTGCAGTAATGAATCCTGTATAGGGCTAAGAGGTGAAACAGGATATCATCTGCACATTCCTTTTACCTATTGCATTTCAATTTCGATTGGTTGTGCATGCTCGTTACAATTTTGCTACTGCTTGGCCAAATTAACCTGTGCTTTGCATCATTTTACGTTTTCGGTCGCTCAGCAGCTGCAATTATGCCGATTAATCTCTCCATTCAACCTGAATGTTGTTTCATCAGTTCACAGAATCCGTCTTGAAAAATGTTGCTCCTGCTCACATTTAAATTGTGCAATCAGTAAACCCATACTTCACGTCTTTCACGTGATTGTCAAGTTCTAAGCGTTAAAAGAAGCACAGAACAGGTAAATGTGGCCAAGTAGTAACAAGAATGTAACAAGCGTTCAGCTCATGCACAATCAATCGAATGTGAAATGCAAGCTTTCAGGCAGAGCATGCCGTAGTCTAGACTACTTTTGCGCCGCTGAAATCTCGTTAACCTGTGCTTTCGCATAACTCTTAAACCCCCACAAAAGCCCCATGAGCAGCAACGTTAAAACCTTTCAAACAATGCCTGCATTTTTGAGGTATTCTGTATTTTTCGCAAGCATTAGTGTGTTTTTAAATTTTGAACTTTAATAAAAGTACAAATCAATCGATACGACCATTTTGCGAAGAAACTATAGCAGGTATTTACGCGAAACACAATCAATCGAGTGTTAAATGCAAGAATTTAGGCGAGTACATGGCGCAAGCATGTAGAACAAAACTAGAAAATTAAAAAATGGAACACTATGACGCATTCAGTGGTGCTAGAACACTGCTTAGTTATAAGTGACCAGCGTCCGTCGCCGGCTTCGCCGGCGCCGTACGCTGAACGTGCGGGCCATGCCAGGCTTGCCGGCTTCGCCGGCTTCGGGTACGGCGGGCCACGCTAGGAACGTAGCCTAAACCTAGCTAGGGATGATTCCTCACCCAGCGCCGGTCGCCGGCTTCGCCGGCAACCAACGTTGGGTAAGGAAGCATCCCTAGCGTAGAAGTCGTACATGTTCAAACGAACGCCTACTACAGATCGAATGATGCCTTGCTGAATATCAGTAACATCCCAGAACAGCACTCAGGGAAATGTCCGCAGCACTCCTGCTTCGTCTGGGGTTCTGTTCACAGCCTATTGCAGCTCGTCAAGCCTAATCGAATTTCTGACGTTCCTGTCCAGTCGTCGTGCTTTAAGCCACGAGGTGTGATGAATTTCAAAAAGGGTGACTTAAGGCAAAAAAAATACTATCCTCGTCTGCATATAATAGTATGGAAACTGGTCAAAGCGCTGCCGAATATTGAGGACCAAGGAGCAAGACTTGGTTAAAACCGTAGTCGAACTGAGCGTAGGTCCGACGAACTTTCTTCGCTGACCTCTCTTGGTCCACCCCTTAAAATTGGAGGACCTGGGCAGGTAGAAATGGCTTAGTAATCCAGCGCGCGAAGTATATGCTCTTGAGATCAAAGTGAACAATTTTCAAATCAAAAGAAGCATCTTCCAGACCATGACATTGACCAATCAATAATATCGGTTGATATTGATTGCTTGATGGAAGCTTCAACATGGTGGCTGATTACCTGGTCAAACTTCCGTCGGTCATCATAATCACGGAACACCCGCCCGATTAAGTCTGGCGAGAACCAATAGCTCCGCTCAAGCGATGAATAATATCGGTCGATATTGATTTTCTGAGCGACTAATAGGACCGACTGCCCGATCGAAACACCATCGGCCATAACAATATGCTGTTGCTAATGTTAGATAGCTGAACGAAGAAGTACACGCCAACAGATACGTGATTCGAAACCTCGTGGATTGTTCTTTGATTTCCATCCCTCTGGTAGTTGGTCGATAAACACCCTAGATGTGATCAACATGCGCCATCTACAGGTCACGTGTCGTTGGCAGTAAACACCCGCTGTCGCCGCGGGCCTCGGGCAGCGCGGCGGGCTTCGGACAGCGCGGCGGGCCTTGGACAGCGCGGTGGGCTTCGTAATGATGGTAATGATAATGATAAAGATGATAGTGATGACTCCGTAAACACAGTAGATGCTATGGGCCGATCAACGTCTCCCGTCAACACCTCATTTGCCGTCAGCAGGGCAGACCTGCTGTCGCCGCGGGACTCGGACAGCGCGGCGAAGCTTCAGACATGACTCATGCCTCTCCCGATTATATATAGTAAAGATAGCATTCATTTAAAAAACTATTCGAGTTCTTATTTGCAAAGAATCAAGAAGGAGCCAGAGTACAAGACCATTAGAGGCGGTAGTGTATTGGGCGGCATTAGGCATCAAGGGAGTCACGAGAGGTCACCACACTGGTAGAGCGGCGGTCGCCCTAATCGTGGCTCGGACCGCACTCCACAGCCAGGCGAGCAATCACAGAGTTTCAGAAAATGGTTAAAGTACTGGAAAAGCTTAGAAATTAACATTATTCGACTCAGAATTCACGGGAAAATCATTGGTTGAGAAAGTTTTCCATTCTAGAACAACTTTTTTAACCGAAATTGTGGGGAGCCATCTAACGGCTTCTGTGAGGTTTGGCCGCTCGTTTACATGTGATACAATCCACTACCAAGCCAAGAAGACCACAGGTGGACGGCGACTACCGTGAACCTCTCATTTTGAGGTCCGCCTTCCTGAAGGCGAGACTTCTGTCGTGCACTTGATCAGGCAAAAATCACATTTCCCATCAACAGTTGACCCTGTAGGTGACTTTCGCAGCTGATAGTTTTCGAACCGCTTTATTGGCATCGCTTTCTCTAAGCTGTCTTGTGGAGTATCCTTGGCTCAGCTGAATACTGCATTTTGAGTTTTCATGGACGAAGACGAGACCAAATGGGAGCACATGAAATCGTACGATTTCAAAAAATCTGGCCGCTCAGATGAGGGAAATTTTGGAAAAAGTAGATCAAAATGATCACATTTTTTATTAGCTATAAAAAGTGTACTATGCAGGGCGCACCACAAGCAAAAGGCGAGAGATTTATTTAAAAGTGCTTATTCTGACGAGCTACATAGGTAGATATTCCCATTGGGAACAATTATCTCGAGCGCGAAGGGAGGACGCCGCCGTCGAGACTATATAGGTCACCGAATCAACTTTTTTAAGAACCTCGGAATGCTACCTACATCATTGGATAGATCACCAAGAGTGGATTCCAATGGTGGCAATTATTTTCTGATCGAAGCACTTTGAAGGGAGTTATAGAAAAGCGGCGGAAACGGCGGTTTTTTCCGTCTATTCCGCCCAAAAACCAAAAGACAGGAGCGGTATTGTAGAGCACTCGAAAATTACGCTGATTCATATTGTAAAAAGTCAAAAACCCCGCAAGAGGCAATTATGTCAAAAAAGATATAAACGGTAAGAAGGGGAAAATTTTGCGCTTTCAATAATCATATAGAGTGCTGAAATCAAGAACATTCGTAGCCAGGAAAAAATCGACCTGAAACTGAGGTAGCAACTACAATCGACCATTTCATATGAAACGACCTAATATATGTACAGCATGTGTAGGAAGTAACGAGACTAGCTGCCGTGATGCCCTTCAGTTGTGAAGTGAGGTACAATGAATCGTGCAAAATCACCAATATCCGTAAGCCCCCGTTCATACTTCCGACGCCGAGCGACGCGACGGCATGTAAACTGGCCACGTTGATCGATCGCGTCGCTCAATCAATATGGCCTATGTTAGGCCTGTGTTATACTCCCGCGGGAGCATCCGCGGAACGTCCGCGGACCAATGGTGCACGGCGGAGGCGGGCGTGGCGAGGCGCGGCGATTGGCCAGGTGAGGGGTCTCGGCGCGATTCCCGCCCTTCCGCGAATGCTCCCGCGGGAGTATAACAGGGGCCTTATACTTCGGCGACGCGTCGCCGACGCTGTGTTTCCCGGGCCGCTACGCACTGCGTAGCAACCCGTGTAACACTGCCGCCGACGTCGCCGAAGTATAACATAGGCCTATGGCCACCATACGTGGCGTCGCGTCGATCGGCGTCGGAGCATGTTTCAAAATTTCATTATCCGCTCATTGCTGGTCGACTGAAAGAGTCGTAAGGGTGAAGCTTGCGGCGACACGCCGCTGACGTCAGCCATTTTCCCATACCTCGGGCCGGTCGAAGCGCCTCGTCGGCAAGCCACCGTGGGAAACAGCGCCAATCATAGGGCAGAGTAGTGATCGCGTGGCCTCGACACTACTGCAGAAAAATATACATTTCATGCCATCAACGAGAAAAAACGACAGTAACTATCGAACAGCCCAACAACACAGATTACGCCACATCTCAGTTTAACACCCGCGTGTTTTTTCTCCTAGGCAGTGAGCCTTGTACACGAGCTTTTTCAGTTTGAGAATTTTCGCTCCTTCCTACCTTGCTCTAAGCAAAACTCTATTTTGTCAGCTTTCACGAGGGACCAGGGATACAGGGCGATTTCTTTGGAGCCTAAAAGAATCGAATGAATCTGGAGTTACCCCAAAAAATGTCGCCCCAACTTTACAAGTCAATGACGCTGTCAAAAATTTGAAAGCCTCTCCAGTGAAAGGATCTAAGTGCCGCAAAACGCTGTTATCCACTGATCAATCAGCGGAAGCAGTACATGGTAGACAAGAAGTACGGGATAGCACTTACACTAGGTTAAAATGCCAGCCTGAAGGAGGGCTTGACCTTGCATGGCTGGGGGAGAGCTCTGCACCGGCGGCGCCGCTGGAGCGGCAGCGGCAATAATGACTGACATCAATATTGCCGCCGCCGTTGATTTCGCGCCGATTCGGCGCTGGCAGAGGCTGTCTGCACTCAAGCCTGTTGGTGCAGGTAGCGATCAGGTAGCGGTCAAAAGCTGGGAAGGCGAGTAGCAGCAGTAGACCCCAGTGGAAGAGCAGGCAGTGCAGCACCTGCCCGTTCCGTGCCTCTGCCGCTTGCCGTCGGCAAGACTGTGGAAGCGGCGTGACTCAACGTTTTCGCCGCCAGCCACTCGCCGCTCGCCGCAAAAGTATATGGGGCCTTTATACATCGCCATCCTCGCCTCTACCGATTTTTCTTTGGCTTACTTGAATCGGTTGAAAATGAGTAAGGGATTCTGCACTTCGAGGTCTAAATTTCGTTGCCTATATCCTCACTTCTATATCTCCCTTGTCATTATTATTAATTACCCTCAGGAAATATTTCTCAGGAAAACAATGTGCTTGGTTTAAATTAAGTGATGTACTTTGCTTCATGATGAGTTTCTCATTTGTGACAAACTTTTAAACAAGCATCAATAATGCGTGAGATTTTTCAGGATTGCCATGGCTGGGAAACCGCTTGACAAAAAGGTATGACAAGGAATCTCCAACAATTTCGTATTTTGTCATGTGTATTGTTTCATTGTTGTTTGCTGTGTCACTGTTTGCGTCAAGACGCTGACGGAATACTATCAAAGCCTTAAGAAGGGCGTTTATTCCAGAGCGGTCGCTGGCAATAAGCTAACTGCTAAGGACTTTAGGCTGAAATCCATGCAGGGTATTTTGACACTTTTATCCTTGTTGAAAATGGAAAAGTGCATAGAAAACCTCCACCGACTCACTTAGCAGCCTAAAATCCTATTCCGAAAAGCCTGTTGATGTTGAGAATCTGAAGAGGTCATACATAGAAGCGCATAGTAGCATCTGAAGAAAGGAGCCCTCATATATATATATATATATATATATATATATATATATATTCGCAGATCAGGCCGAAGTGGAAGAGGTTGCTGAAGAGTGGGAGTGTGACGGTGCAAAAAATAGTTCTGCAAAGTTGGTCAGCGTGAAAATTACTATTATTCATTTTATAGGTGTCATCTGTTTAATTATTATTTATCTACTTGATTAAATGTTAGAAAATTATTAATACTTATCTATCAATACTGCTGTGCCAGACGAGGTAAGGTGGATCAGTTTTATTGAGCGGCCTAACGTTTCGACCTGTTCGTCGTCTTCAGAGGCCTAAAAGTGGTTCAAGACTTTAGATTTGTTACTTACCCGACCAAGCGCCTCACCCCCCCCCCCCTTTCCGACATCGTCCTAGGAGCCAAAACGAAAAACCCAATGCATGAAAAATAAATCGAAAAAATAAATCAATCGCAACACATTAAGGTTACGAGGGAAACTCCTAAGAACGGTTGGCTACCTTATTTGAATACGCAAATTAAAATATCGGATGGCATCGTCAGGATGAAGTGGTACCGCAAAGAAAGTTCTAAGAACATTTTGGCCCATGCATCTTCCGCACATCCTACAGCTGTTAAACGCGCAGTTGTAAGGAACATGTTCAAAACTGCACGTGATGTATGCACAGGCTCGGAAGAACGACAAGAGTCATTGAGGCTAGCCTCAAAGATCGCTTGCCAAAATGGCTACGTGGTACCACAACACCACCAAAGAGTCCGCACTGTGCAACGTAATATACCACGCCGAGATCGTATACCCCTTTGTCTTCCTTTTATTTCTGATAATATCACTTCTGCCATACAGCGGAGCATAGTTCGGGCTCAGCTAGAGGACGATGTTGTGCTTGTAAACATCCCGAATGACAACATCAAGAAGCAGCTAGTCCGAAATAGGCTCTACGATAGGGAGTGTATATCAGAAAACTGTGTTGTATGCCCCTACAATAAGTTGGGGGATTGCGCCAAAGCTGGTGCAGTGTATCAACTTGAATGTGGGACTTGCAATCAAATGCACATCGGGGAAACCGGAAGGGTACTGGCAGTTCGCATTAAAGAACACCTGGCTAGTAAAAGGCGTAGTATTTTATCCAGTCCCTTAGGCAAGCACAGGGTTGAGGGGCATGGAGGAACCGACTTTGATGTTAAGTGCACGGTTATGACGTTTGAGACCGACATTTCGTCTAGGAAAGCGTTGGAAGCATTCTGGATTTCCGCAAGGAATCCTGCACTGAATAGTCGAAATGAGTATCCCTCGATTACTAGTGACTTCTTGCCATTCCTTTCGCATTGTGAGCTATAGAACGACCGGTGGTGACATGAGTGTCCTTACGAATGACACTGGTATACTCAGTATAATCAGTGCGAATGACACAGTATGTCTCAGTCACCACTCGACTACTAACGGCAGCGGTAGCGACGTCGCTCCGCTTCAACGGTGGATCAGCGGGTGAGTTTATTTTTCATGCATTGGGTTTTTCGTTTTGGCACCTAGGACGATGTCGGAAAGGGGGGGGGGGGTAAGGCGCTTGGTCGGGTAAGTAACAAATCTAAAGCCTTGAACCACTTTTAGGCCTCTGAAGACGACGAACAGGTCGAAACGTTAGGCCGCTCAATAAAACTGATCCACCTAACCTCGTTTGGCACAGCAGTATTGATAGACTAAGAAAAATGCCGAGGTTTTACGAAGAGAGAACTTGGAGATCAATACTTGTTTTATTCATATTTTTTGTTTATTCATGATTCTCTGGCATATGAAATAATTTTTCGAGATTGGCATATCAGCGCTTTATCTCTGCAAATTTCTACTTTGGTGAAGGGTGTATGTATTTTATGACTGTGCCAAGAGAGCCAAGAAAGCATTACTGAAAAATGACGCTCTTCAAACAACATATTTCTGTAGTACATTGTTATCCTTTATTATTACGAATTTTTTTTAGGTATCCAACGAAGAAGTGATCATTCTCAGCGACGATGACGATGATGCTATAACCGTTAGTTTAATTTCACCTACAGTTCCGTTCAAGGGAAAAAGAAGAGAATGCGAAAAGCATCCTTTGTCGGCTAACTGTGGTAATCATGAACCTATCTGAGCTTTTATGACTTCATGGATACTCCCCAATCCTTAACGCCGGTCTTGAACTATGCATTGAACGGCAGCTGGATAAAACCATTTGTCGATAACTTGCCCTTGGGAAGGGGTTGATCTAGAATCTATTAGGGGGGGGGGGGGCAAAAGTAATGAGACATCCCATGCCGTGTCCATATTTTTCGTGGCTGGAGTGTGGTTTCGTGCTTCTTGTATTTGTATGTTTGTATGCTACTTACTGAAGCCCATCTGAGAAGTTATCACTTCTGCCCTTTCCAGAAGCATGCCAAAAACCCCATGCTGTCTCATGCCGAAACCCCAGTCTGACGAGTCGACCTGTGTCGCGCAAATCTCGCCCAATTCCCAACCCCGAGCAGTCTGGGCTCAATATTCACGCAAGATGAGAAGTACGTCTTCTACCTTAACCCTGCCAAGCAGCGACTCTGGGTGAGGCCTGGTGACCTGTTACCGACCTTCGTTCGGCGAGATGTTCAGGGCGAGAGGCACCTTTGGAGCTTTTGGGTCTGCGCCCATGGACAGGTTTACCGGAAGCTGTTTCCCAAGAGCACTACGATGAACTCCAAGGACATGGTGAACGAATTAGAAGAGATGGGCCGGCGATTCGCTCTTATTCATTCGCTGCGCTTCAAGAAGGTTCTCCTCTTCGACAACGCCGCACCCCATCGGGAACAAGTAAGCACGGATAAGCTTGGCCAGAGGAGCTACGTTCACATGCCTCACCCACCGTATTCGCCGGACATCTCTCCATGCGACTACCACTACTACTTGAGCCTACAGGACTTCCTGGTCGGAAGGGACACAAGAATCCAAGCAGTCCTTGACAACCATATCGAGCAGTTGATCAACACCAGGCCCAAGCAGTTCTGCAAGGATGGGATCAGGAAGTTGGCTGAGCGATGGCAGCAAGGTCCTTGCCCTTAATGGCAAATACATTCCTCAGCATCGTTGAGTTGTAATTGAGTTATAAAGAGATAAAGATTTTTTTTTTCATTTTGTCTCATTACTTTTGCCCCCCCCCCCCCCCCTAATAGAATTCGCGCTCACCAGAATTACCAGAGCAGACATTTAGACTTCTGTACAGCGTATTTTACTGCTACTAAACGTTCACAGTAGCAGATTCTTTTCTGATCACATTTGCCAATGTGTCTTAATTTTCAACAATGTCTTCATGATTTTAGCAGAACGCTCGGCTCTTCTTAACATTTAATGGGCTCCGCAATAGTTTTTCGATCTTTGAAGTTAATCACCGGAGTAGCATATGCACAGTGGCACCTTTCCCGGTTGCTTGGTTGGTCTGAAAGTCTTGAGTTGTTCGGCATTTTTTTTCAACATTAATCACATTCTTCACATTTTTTTCACATTCTTCAATAATATTTTTATTAGCACGAAGTTTATTCAACAATATATTTACCAACGTCAGTCGCTTCTATCTCCTAACTAATGGGTAAGGTAGCAATTCTCTTCCCCAGAACTGAGGAGAATGGAGGTCGAAGAGTTCACCATAGCTCTTCCCACTTCAAATTTTATAATTTTTTCTCAGTTGGGAATATCTTAGGGGCGAAATAAGTGGTAGTCAGAAGGAGCAATATCCTACTATATATAATCGACTAATGTCACATGTCCGTCAGGGGAGGGGGTGGGACTGGAGCCAAGCGATGCCTTCTACAGTGCGGCGTATGCCAGCCGGGCTTTCTTTGAGCTTAACCATGGGCGGTTGCTGGTGAACTATATCCCTGGCGGCGGATCACTCGAGTGTACGATATATTCAGCGGACAACGCGTCACGGTATGAACGGGGATCAAGTGCGAAGCGTAGGAATTCAGAAGACGTGCCCTAGACTTCGTTCAACGCGCGTAGAAATTCATAAGACGTGCTGAAGACGTCGTACAGCGTGCGTAGGCAATCAGAGTACGTGATGAAGGCGTCGCCCAACGTGCGTATGGACTCAAAAGTCGTGATGAAGGCGCCGCCCAACGTGCGTATGGACTCAAAAGTCGTGAGGAAGACGTTGTCCAAAGTGCATCTAGGGATTCAGAAGACGCGCCGAAGACGTCCAACTTGCGTAGGGATTCCGGGTAAGAGAGAGCAGTCAAAAGGGGATCAGCAAAGGAAGCCCACTAGAAGGGGATGGGGAATAAGGGAGATCAGTATTTTCCTTCAATATCGTGTAGTGTGGGTCGGGCTTCTGAAGACGGGTCACAGAAGTCGTGGCACGTGTGTCTGGCTGCAGAAGGAGTGTCATAGACGTCGCGACAACGTGGTAACACGTGATTCCGGGACTCAGTGTCACATGTACGTGCTTGACTCTCACTCCTTTTCTTTGCCAGCACGTAAGGAAGCATTAGCGGGGTGGAGGGGGGGGGGGGGGTTGGAGGAGGTGGGGACTCGGTTCGGAGGAGTGATATTGCCGTCGAACAGTAAAACGGTGTCGACCTCTCGACCAATACCGATTGCTTTTATTTG
Organism: Heligmosomoides polygyrus bakeri; assembly: GCA_947359475.1. Classification (NCBI taxonomy): domain Eukaryota; kingdom Metazoa; phylum Nematoda; class Chromadorea; order Rhabditida; family Heligmosomidae; genus Heligmosomoides; species Heligmosomoides polygyrus. The sequence continues at coordinate 12,299,685 of OX375870.1, forward strand.
TTTTTCCGAATTAAGCACATCGGATTGGGACTCTCACCATCTGTTTCTCGCCACGTAGAGAACGGGTACTTCGGAGCAAAAATCGCGTACATACGATAGAGGTTGGATGGGCTTCATAGGGCCAGTGAAGATTCTGCCCTACTATATCCCGTTGCACTAATCTATATAGTAAAACCGGTTTTTTATTTGATAAAATTAAGAAGGCCTAAAGGGGAATGGAGGAAGATTGGGGTTGTTCTATTCTTGGGGTTTCGGAGCTAAGCCCCCAACCAGACGTTTGGCGGCGGCTGAGCCACTTAACGTCTGGTCAGTGAAATAAAGCGCGTAACGAATTGTGTCCCAGCACTGCTCCTCCGACCTTTCACGGGTCTCTTTAGCTAGATGCAGCCGACCCTTGTCGTGGAGTAGGTGGACAGAAGCTCGTCTTGGTTGTTTTTCTCGTAAGGCGAGAGCCAGTTTCTGAAACTGCTGGGTTACTGGTAACGGTCTTTCCTTGCGCTGACAGCTAGAGGAAGCCACACGGCACGAGGCGTGTTTAGATCGTAGGTGAGCCAGCTCCCATCTCCAGTGATCAGCTCTTCAGGAATCTCCTTTCGGTGCGAATCTCCTGTCGGAGGAGAAACTGGTAAATGCATACCCGAGTGAGCCGCTTGCTATCAGTAAAGACTTGAAGGATCCAGCGAGTCGGCACTTTTCTGCACCCGTGGCATGGAGGAGACTGAGATTTATTTATTTATTTATACTTGCACAAAGCTGTGCGCAATAACAAGGAGTTATTTAACATGGACACGGCGTAGACAGCCTGACGATTAGAAAAAAAAACTAAATTCCTGAACAACTCAATATTTCACGTTAATAAAAGGTGAGGGCAAACTTTGAGAAAAAAGGAAATAAAACAATGGACAGACAGTGAGGCACACAAAGCAAAAAAAATGCGGAAGCCAAGGGTTTGGGGAGTGAGCAACTTGATGGAAACGAGCAGTGGCCCGCCAACACTGCAAGTCGCAAGAGAGAACGGCTCCGGATACCATCTTAGTAGGTCCGCCGCCTCCATCAGTGCCCACATGTCGGCTGAGAAGGGAAATCGTAAGAAAAAGAGAATGAAAACATTTAGAAATGGCAGTAAACAAAAACAAACCAAGTGAGCGAAGAAAAATTTGAGAAGCAAGCGAACAATTAAACATGTAAGCTCAACAATTCAGAGTAGGACAGAAAATAAAAGCTGGCAAAAGAGTATAGTAATGCTGCAAACCAAATAAATAGGAACAATCTAGAATACTATGTAAAAAAAAACTAAACAAAAAAGCTAAAAACTGAAACTAAAAGAACTAAAGCAACGAAAACTAAACAAAAACTAAAAAACCAGTAGGACAAGAAAATGTTGTCTTTAAGATATCTCATCCAAATGCAAAATTGAGAGCAAATCGATTTTCTTAAATTTTCTGCGAAAATCAAAGGAGTTTTTAGCATCCAGCAGGCTTGGAGGTAACATCTGTAACCAACGAGCACCGCGATAGAAAAGCGAATTGAAAACTTTCTCGCGGTTTTTCCTTTTCAATTTAGGATAGTGGAAACGGCAACAGTTATGGTGACCAAGGGTTGGCAAGAAAACCCAATATTTGCTCGGTCTAAGTTTTGATTCCCCTCTTAGAACCTTAAAACAGAAAACTAGATCACTGACTATTCGTCTGTAGAAAAGACTTTTTAGGTTGAAAATCTTAAGTCTTTCCTCATAACTAGGAATCATACGAGCAACTCTGGGACTACGCATACACCTATAGACCAGAATTTTTGTAAAAGTTTTCTGCACCTTTTCAATTTTAGACCGAAACTTCTTTGTATAAGGACTCCAAACCTGAGAGCAATACTCTAGTACTGGAATTACATATGTCTTGTATAAGCTAACTAGTACCGAGCTGTCATCACACTTGGTGTTTCTACAAATCAAAAACAGCATGGAGAAAGCTTTCCGAACTATGATCTGGATGTGCACCCTCCCACGCCCACCAGGTTAGCGCCCGTAGACTGCTGGTCCCGAATGTGCGGGCGCTAACCTCTGGATCCTCCTTGACAGCGTCGAGAGCGACGAAGTCTTCCACCGGGGAGAGTTCAGCTAAAGGCTAAAGGCTTCGAAGTCCGTGTCTCCTTTGAAGAGAGCCAACCACTGCTTGACTGTGCTGTTGGATGCGGTTTCTTCTCCTGATGCGCCGTTAGTGATTCAAGCAACTGCTGTTGCTGCAAGCCGCCTGCAGAGTGATGGCCTGAAGGTGTTCTTGTGGAAGGAAGGCAACATGGCTACGTATGCCTGACCTAAAAAAGACTCGAGAATGATCTACACCTACATCAGACGGTGAATCATGACCATGGATCAAGAATGGAAAATTGTGGAACATTCACAGAATCGGCGCAAGACTTCCTGACCAACCTACTCACCGAGAAGGCTATGGTGACTAGTTTTCACTATGTAGTAGAAATCGACAATGGCAAAATCGCAAGCAATGCATTGCCGAAGTGATTCAAAAGGTTGTATGGGCACAGCTTGAAAAATCTTCAGGAATGACCACCAAGGCACATTTACCTGTTTTCGCTAACTAGCTTCAAAATTTGACCGCATTGTGCGGTCAGGTGTCAAACCTCAACTTTTGCAGCATTTTATTTATAACTTAAAAATAAGGAAGCCCTTCAAGAAAATTTCGACATATGACTCAAGGGTGTTCCAAGAATGCTGCCACTATGCGTGCGATCTTACCTTAGATTTCTTGCCATTTTAGATGTCTACTCCACGGCTTCTTCTGAAATGCGAACAAGCTAAAATCTCAACTTAGGCCTAATAGTCATGCCACACATTTGCCCATTTCGGGGCGATGGACTGGTAGATAAAATATCATTCACACGGCTTTTTCAGTCGAGGGATGAATGTACTGTTTTTTGCTTCTGCTTTAGGCAAAATATTTATTTTATGCAAGAAATTTGATTAGCTGAAAATGCATATAAGCAGTAGGTAGTTCTGAGGTGAACCTAGGGGGTAGATCTAGAAAGTTGTAGCCACGCAATTTTCGGTCAAAAAGTTCTCGCGCCCCCCCCCCCCCCTAATCGATACCTAGTCCTGCAATGGTGCTGAGCCGCTTAACGGCGCATCTATAATGCCAAGAAGTCCGTCTTAGACAAGATTTAGAAAATCCCCAATCGATACATACTCCTACAATGGTGCTGAGCCGCTTAACGGCCGTGGGCTAATGCCACGAAGTCCGTCTTAGACAAGATTTTTTCTAAATCAAAAAATAACATGGTGTCTCATAATTACTTATGGCACCACCTCTGGCGCAAAGCTCTTGAACATTTCGTACTAGCAAACTTTTCCATAAATTACAATTACACCAGCAACCAGGCAAACATGACAAACGTTCAAGACGCGGTCTCGACATCAACCCCTTCGCTAATTCTTAAGGCACTACTGCTTTACAAAATGAGCTATAAACCTTATTGGTGCTACGAGGTTAATACCTTAATGACCGTTCAAACAATTTTATTTAAAAAAATGGCATATCCTGCATATGTAACTAGACCCTAGCCTGTTACTGCACTCAAATCTAAATACAATTGGTTTTTCCATCCTTATTGTCTCATTGTCTATTTTAAGAAGGAAGAGTGCCGAGTTCGTTTTCCGAATGGTGTCTCCATCACAGATGACGATCTTCGAAGGGTGCTTGCACCAGGGAGCATGATGACTGGCGCTCTAGCCTCTGTTCTATTTCGCCATTTTTTGCCAGTCTATAAAATGTGCAGGTTTGCAGTTAAATTTTATCGGATAACATGCATGCTGTGAAAGAGATATCGGACATTTTTATTGTTAAATTTTTTTGTTGTTTTCATATGGCTTCATATTTTTTTCTGTGGACATTTCAGAACTGGGGGAATCTATTTCTGTCATCCGGACGCATATTCGACTATGAAAGAAGCGTATAGGAAATTTATGGGTAGGAATCCGGTTATTCTACCGAGGGTACGGTCACTGACTCCATTAACACGGGAACAAGTGGGTGCGCTTATCGCATGATGTTCTTCAGGTCGCTGCGTATCTCAACAGGAAAGGCAAATTTCCTTTCTACCTCTGGAGGCTACACCATTCCAACATATCTATGATCCCTATTTGCTCCAGCGGCCACTGGTAGGAAAATTATGTTGACATCAGAATATCTACTGCGAATTCGCTACTTCTCAACGGTCTAAGTTCCCTTCGCTCCAGAGTACTAGCCATCGTTCAACTGCAGAAGGCACATGAGGTATGGTTTGGAATTAAATTCGAATCGCAAAGTTGAAAGAACTGAAAAATAAGAGCGATCTATCCAATGAAGTTCCCCATGAACCATCTTGACCACAGATGTAAGTGGACTCAGTGATTAATATTGTACTATTAAGTGTTTGATGGGAGCGTGTGGCGCAGTCGGAGGAGGCGCAACTGTCACGTGCACCCGACACCAGATTCCTGGTTCGGATTTCCCGCCTAGGCCAACCAAGCCTTCCATCCCTCCGGGGTCGGTGAATTGGTACCAGACTTGTCTGGGAAGGATAAAGCGCTGACTTGTTCATCGGCTGGCCACCGCAAGTCATTGTATGGCCAGATACGCATTCATTCGCCTCCACGACCGCCCGTAGAAGTAGAATGCGCTGGCGCATCCCAGAAGGGATTGAGTAACGCCGTCCTTTATCCTTTATCCTTAAGTGTTTGATAACTTTCCATGAACTGTTTTTATGATGGTATCCGCCGACGTCGTCGGACAATCTCCTACGCGGCAAAAAGTATCCGAAGACGTCGACAATGTCGTGAAAGGTTAACCATAGGGCAGGCCCGCAGAGCTTGCAGTCGCAGATGATTTGCGGCCGCATCGCTTTGCCTGTCTACGCTCCACAGATCGCGGCAGGGATCGGCCATAGCGCAGACAGAAGGCGGGAAAGCGAATAGTAGCAGTAGGTCCCCACTGAAAGGAGTACAGCACCTCTGCCGCTTGATTCGAGCAAGACTCGAGTGCACCAGTGTGCATGAACTGCACGCTTTATGAGTTCTGCCGTCCGCCGCCAGTCGGCTGCCCCAAAAGGGTGCGGAGGCCTTAGGAAAAACGTGTTCGTCGAAACCTCGATTACAATAGGGACATTCATACCAAACCTGCCAAGCAACGAAGACTAAAACTTGCCGTTTCTCTCAAAATGCCCCGGTTTCATGAAGGTCGAACCTGGACATTCTTTAGGCTTAACTTCCGACTTTACATATGACAGCCTCATTTAACGTGGAAGTACTCGAACAAAGAGAGAGCTTTCTGGAACGTAGTGATTGGTTTAAGCGGTATGCAAAAGACCTTCTTGCGCTCAAAGTGGTTTAAACAAAACCATACTAAAGGAATCAATTCCATCTAGATTTCGGTTTCAGGTTCTCAAGAACCGATTGATTATTGTTGATAGTCTGTATCACGAAGAGATCAACAAGTGAGTCAGACGTTAGGAAAGCTCTTCCTTAATTGTAGCATATTCTTCAACGAATGTTGTTCAGATTATTCACATTCCGAATAGCGTGGAGAGCACATGAAATCGTGAGAACGGCTCTGAAAGCCACCCACCTTCTGACCGACAGCCCGTACGATTTGGATTCGTTTCGGTTAGTTTACCACGCTTTATTTATGTCGATAATGAGCTGCTGTATTCATTACACAACACGTAGTGTTGTCTGTAGAGGATGGCCTATAAACACATCAAAAATTTGCCACGTTTCTAAGGGGGGGGGGCTTGTCAATTGCGCTGAACACTGCTACGACTACTATGTAGAACATCACCGGTGCTATGCCCTTAACAACTGTCGTGGCTTCAGCTCCGCATATGAATAGTCGGCCTTCATTTAAAGCAAGCGGATGTCGTCTTCCGCGTTGGAGCGCTCACATTCTAAAGCGGCTAATTTTCTGAAGATTGTTCGGCGAGCATTCAGTATTGAGCACTCCAATTCCTTCTTAAACATTAGGGGAATCGGTCTGAGCTACTGTAGAAATCGCTATTAATTTGCGGATCATCCGCAACGCAGCAGCGAGTTGAAGTAAATTCAACATTCAGCGATGTGCGCATCCTATTACTGTACATCGTGAAGTTTATAGCAAACTGCAAAGACACCTCTACAGTACGACGAGGCAATTCGCTTAAGGGTGCGGCCTCCTCGACTTCTGGATGTTGCGCTTACTTGTTTGTTATTCGCCAACTTATTTATTGAGCAGACGAGAAAACATGACCTACTTTTTTGAACTAAATGCCGTCATTTCTCCCTTTGTGGACGGTGCATATAGGCCCGTTTTAATCAATCGAGTGGATACGACCTCTCGCAGAGTGAAATTAGGCTGACGGGAGAAGCTTACCCATGCGTTTGAAAGAGCATGGCCTATTTTTTTCGAACTATTTAGAAGAATGTGGCTTATTTTTTGGAATTACAAAGCTACTGCCATGGAGAATAACAAACAAGTAAGCGCAACGTCCAGATGTTGAGGAAGCCGCGCCCTAAAACGATTTGCGTCCTGCGCGACGCGTGGCGAGCAGAAAACGGCGCCTTTCGTCTCACTTTTGTGCCACTCTTCACCTTTCGCGTTGCTTTTGCTTGCTGAACGGAACGACACGTCCAGTACTGCTAAGACAATACATCATGGAAAGAACCGCACCAGTGTCTCGACGAGAACTGTAAAAACATCAATGTTTAAGTGCGCAAGAACTGGCGTTCGTGTTTGGCGTACTTCGTCGCAGTCGGGGGAGATGTCAGCTGTCGTGTGCAGCCGACTTCAGGTTTCTGGTTTGGACTTCCCGCCCTGGGCGACCATGCTTCTCATTTCTGTGGGATCTGTGAATTGTTGCCAGACTTGTTTTTGAACGATAAAGCGCTGACTTCATTGTATAGATAAGCACGCATGCAGATTGCTCTCCACAGTTGCCCGTAGAAGTAAATAGAACGCATCGTGAAAGGGATTGACTTCCCGTCCTTTATCCTTCATCCTTTAGGGTTCTGCTTTACCTCTTAGCACCGCTTTCCACTCGGATTAGCTCATAGGAACAACAACTGTCATAATCCATAACTTCCTGCAGCTCACAGCATCTTTGCAGACTATTCACCGGGCAGTATCCACCGGATTCTCATGTTTTTATACCAGGCGGCAGACCTTCGCTGATGCAGTTTTCTAGAACTTGTCATTTTAGACTTGTGCGGATGAAGTGTATGCCTCGCCAAGATAACGGGTTCGACTGCGGATTCTTCATGACGGCATTTGCAGAACTGTTCGCGAAGAACATGGCATGGAGTGTAAGTTGATATCAGATCATTTGAATTTATTAATAGAATACTGTTCAAACAGTAGCGTTTACCAAACCTCACACTGTCGCTACTTTTATTCCTCCTCGTTGTGGATGTCTTCACAAGAGGTCTCCAACAACCGACACCCTCGACGTCCTCTTTGCTGTCAAAGTGATGATTATTCTGGAAAGCCGAACTGACTTGCAGAATCGCGTTCCTGCTTGGAGTGGTCGATTTGCAGCGTTTGCGTTATATCTGAGCGTTAGGAAGTCGGAGTATGTAGCTCAATAGCATCAATAACGACGAGGACTCAATGGCAATGGACGGCGTCGAACCGCCACGAACTGATTTTCCTCAACTGTCACCAGCGAAGAAGGGTTGCATCATATCTGTTACCGGAAAATCAGCGATAGCTTGAAGTCGAAGGCATGCCCCACCGTAGTTCAACCCGTGACATTGCATGTATCAAAATGCTACATCGCGGCCAAGAAGCACAGCATCGAATAACTGTAGCGGAGATGAAGATGCTGCGTTAGCATGCAAACATAATGCTAATGGACCGCACCTGTAAAGCATTTGCTATTCCTCTGCGACACGTCGCCGGCGCTGTCGTCGACAGTTCTGGGCGGCTGCTACGTGGTGCACAGCAACCCGCACAACATTGCCCCTGACCGGGTCGCTGATGCTGTCGCCGACAGCGTCGCAGGGGTGTCATACTACCGTCGCAACCGGCGTCCGCGACAGATTCTCGGTGACCTGCTGGCGCTCGGCGCGAGACGAATAGAGTGCACGCGTGCTCTCTAGCTCGTCATGCCAGGGCTGCCGCGCAGTCGGAGACAGATTGTATCTACGTCTTGGCATCGTTCCCATTGATCTCACGGGGTACGAGAGCTGTCTAAGACGGTTCGGTCAGCCGTTGCGATGAAAGCACTACGAAGACTACATGGACACGCTACGTATGAGCATAAGGCAGCCGCTCTCCACTTCGGTTTTTTTAAGCAAGTTCAGAAATAAATGGCAGTCACATTCCAGGCAATGGACCCTGCCTTGATATGGGACAAACAGTCAGGGAAAAGTAAGATTTGCAAAAGTACAATTCTACCATTGAAAAATTGTACTACTACAACTGTTTCGGATCTTTGTTAACGTGTGAGAGGAAAGTTTGTCGCCGAGATGTCGAACCGCAGGCCCTAGCATCTCACTGCGCTGGTTCTATATCCCTGCGCTACCACTGCTCGGAAATCAGCCGTGTTTGCAGTCTACTTTAACTGAGAGTAATCATAGCGAAGAGAGAACGGTCTATTACTCCAGTTTCAGATGTGCCTTGCAGAGCTGGTAAGCATATAACACAAATATTCAGGATCCGCGCATAAGTATCATTGCGTTTTGATCCACTTTCGTCGTGAGAATTGTAGTATGAGCTTCGTCATTCTGCTTATCGCCTGAAATGATTGAACCTATCGGTACAGTAGATTGCAGTTCTCGTCCAGCAGGCGTCACCGAAACAAACTACATACGTGTCTGGCCCACTCAATCTTCAACGACTCGACCCATGCGACTGCGTCTATGATCTATGTATGATCGCCGACGAAGCTCGAATTCCGAAGGATCAAGCAAAACTTTGGAAAATCTATTCGCTTGATGACAGAAACAAATGCCAGTGGGTCCATTGACGTCAACGGCACAACGCTCGCACGATGGAACGCATAAGACCTTTGTCATACCATTGCTCACCCCGAGCGACGCCTATTGGTATGCACCCATATCGATTTCATCGCGCCGCCCGATCGATATGGGAGCATATCATTAGGTGTCACTCGGGGTGAGCGATGGTATGACAGAGGCCTAAGGCATGTTGGGTTTGCGGTCGGCACCACCGTAGTGTTATTTTGAAGTCATGCAGCTGGATATGGCGAACATCGCCCTTACAATAACGAGCCCCTGGCTCATTCGCATATATACATAGCTGTTCTCGAGGAAATCGAGCTGAAGAGGAAATGGCGCCACTGGGAAACTACGCGGATCCTGTGCCGACTAAGCCGTTATCGACACTATTTGTTCTCAAGATCTTCACGGGATCTCGTTCTTTATTCCCACTTTCCTTGAGCAACTCTCAAGAAACGTTATTTAGATAATGCCCGACGAGGAGCCTAAAAGAGTTGTACTTCCTCCTAATATGGAAATCGAGCTTCGAAACCATGTGAAAGTCATGCGAGCTGAGATCGCAGCATATGCCGAACGTGTTGCAGGCCGTCCATTAAAACTGGTGTAGTGCAGGTATGCTGAGTGTGTTTTACATGCTTCAGAAGGGTGATCATCATGGCGCTTACGGCTCTGTAACAGCCTCAATTGCTACAACAAACGAAACTACTTGAACGCAGGACAAGAGCTCCTGTCTGTATCGGACGCTTGCGATGCTCCTTGTCATCGCTATCAATAAATAGCTCATAAACACTTGAAAGGTGCAATAACACCTCAAACTCCCGTACAATTGACGTTTTGCGATAACTTTTTCCATAAATGATAAGACTTCAAAGAAAGTTATTCTAAAATTTTTCTTGAACAAAACATTATTGTAGTCTTTAGTTCAATGCAAAGAAAGCTTATTTCAATTTGGAAGAGTTCGTTCTCATTTCAAAAGTATTAGGCTAACGTAGAAGAGTGTCCAGTTCGACGTGAAAATGGTATAGAATGCGTGCCGTATCCGAAAATTGGTTGAGCAACGCCGTGCTTTATCTTATCGTTTTTCCTTAATGTCGCCTTTAGCAAAAAAAGAGGAACTTTTTACGAGCATGAGATTTGTTCAGTAAAGTAGACGAACCTGTGGGTTTCAAGAACACACTCCAAGGACGAACTCGCACTCGAAAACACACTGTCACCAGAGTTGTATGCCGCCATACGCAAGTGCCAGATACAAGCAAACAGCTCCCCACGATATGGCGTCGGAGTGAATGGCGAATTCCTGCGGGTTTTATCAATGTTGATCTCTCTTAGTTCGCATTTTCAGGCTCTATCCACTTAGACTTTCAGGTTTATTAAACCCTTTTCAAAGGCCTACATAAGCTTGCAGCAGATCAGTCACTCTATGGCTGCAATAATTTTTTAATCACTTCTCGCAAGTGAACACTTACTTGAGGGATGAGGGTGCAGCCAAGTAGCATAAAGTGCTAGTAGTTTGTTTGTTTTTTTACGGGTGATCTATCTAGTACGGTATTCAAAGATCGATATTTTTGTATCCGCTCGGGATCTACTAACGTTTCTATGGAAATAGATACGTTAGTAGATCACCAGCGTTGCATGTATAGTTTTTCATGCATTGATGATGATGTGCATTGGAAGCCGTTCGCCTATTCGATCATATCGTTTCAGATTCTGAAGGATTTTCCGAGATCGTAAGGACGTCGCAGTTGTGCCCGTCGAGGCGATGATGCCCCTTAGTTGCGGTTACTCCAAACTAATTACAATTCCGTTCCAATTCTTCGAAAAAACGACGCTTCGCGATGAATTTTTCTTTATGCTTCTCGAACTGAACGTTGATAGCAGCTATCAAATGTATCTTGAGGAGCGGAATCGTTTGTTACTGGCTGGCGTTCTTACAATAGAATTTTTAGTAAGTTATTTCATTGTGACCCTTTGCCACGAACTATTCCGTCGCAAGGCGTCCTTTTTTCAAAGCGTTGGAGCAGTGTTGTATTCCTACCGTTGAATTTAATTCTATTCTACCTTTGCTCATAATCAGGTGAATCTCTTTAAATTGTATTCTTTGTTTGTCTTTTCTGTAGTGTGCTTGCTGTTTTTTTATACTTCATCTGTTCATGGTGCCCTGTATTGTTAAAGCATTAGTTTCTGCTTGTGATTTTAGCATAGTACATATGTATTTAGGTAAATTTTCAAATTTGCGTTCTTTCTTTGTATTTAATGAGCTGTACTTGTTGTTTTCTTTTATGCTTCGTCTTTTCATACTGCCGCTTATTGATAAGGCACATTCCTGTGATTGTATTATTAGCAGAGTATATACACATTTCGATAAGTTCTTTTTCTAAATTTGCGCTTTTTCTTGTATTTAATGAGCTGTACTTGTTGTTTTCTTTTATGCTTCGTCTTTTCATACTGCCGTGTATTGATAAGGCATTTCTCTGTGGGTGTGCTTCTAGTAAAGTACATGCACATTTCGATAAGTTTTTTCTAAATTTGCGTTCTTTGTTTGTACTTTGTGAACAATGTTTGTTGTTTTTCTTTAGTGTTTATTCTTTTCATAGTGTCGTGTACTGTTAAAGATTTGTCTGTGATTGTGTTTCTAGTACAGTGCATAGGTGGATTGGCGACCAAGATTTCACCAATGCTGGCCTATTTCGATCATGTATGTGGGAACTCTGGGCAGCAGCTGAGTCTTGCGAAAATGATGTTCATGAACTTTCTGGTGCATTCTCGCTCTGCGGAACGACCATTATCGAATGCTACGTGTATCCTGGTTCAAATACGCGTATCCAGGTCGCGAAATCGACACAGCCGACGACTTAGCGCCGGTGTTCGACAGGAGGAAACGAACGGCTTGGGAAGATTTCAACAGCGTCGAAGAAGTGGTGAAGAAGACGAAGAACGTCCGACTCCATTGTTCTTCCTGCCCTAGCATACGCCTGGAGACTTAGGCCATACGAAAGCGAAATGAACACGCAATAAGCGTCATGCAGCGTGGAATTGAGAAGACCATACTCGGAGTGACATGATACACGCACGTTAGAGAAGACCTCCGCTAGTCGGATCTTCATCGTCGACGTTCGAAGACCAGAGAGGCAGGCTGTCGCACGGGTAAAGTCGGCGAATATTAGGTGGGCCGGCCATGTTATGCGCATCGCAGATAAGCGCTGCCAATTGGCTCACTGGAAGCATTCCGCTTTCTGGATCTCCAGAAGTGTCGTCTTTTCGATGCCTGCCCACAACCATTTTGATCAGTGACCGATGTAGCTGCATCGAAGGACAGCTGCAAAACTCTCAACGCATTGGTGCCAAGCACCACCGTCTCGTAGTTCCATCCATAACAAATACCACAATTCAACGCTTCCGTCCTGGAGGAGCCTCGACGTTTAGTCTTATCGCGCCTTTAAACCGCATACGATTCCTTGAAGCATCACAGATGGATTGCTGTGCTTGATTTCTTCGACCTCTCGGTCCAAATCAAATCCAGAATCGAGCGCTTCCTCAAGGATTCTCAAAGGCATGATGCTAACCTGAGATCCTGTATCAAGCAGCGCCTTTTTCTTCATACAAAGCAACTGGATGTCAACCAGTGATTGCTCTCCCACAAGGTCGCTTTCGTTGAGCCGTACGCCTATCGCTCTGCAAGCCCACCGCGTGAGGGATGTCGTAAAGCTTTCGGGTTCAATCGAACACAACCTCGGTTCTGTTTCGCAACCACTTCATCTTCATTGCCCGTTGCGCGAGCGTTCTCACACTCTCCTCAGATGTCCTACCCTACGACATCTGTAACACCTGAGACTCCTTGCTACTTGTTTAGAACCTGGCGAGGCTATATAACCTCGGTTCTGTTTTGCAACCACTTCATCTTCATTGTAAGGGCCTCTACAGAGTCTCGCGGCAGCACCCCGAGAACTCGTCCATATCGCTCCCGCCGCAGTGGGACCCACGCTGCCACTGTGGTGGAAGCCGCGGCGCGGGCGAGTTGTCGCAGAGCCGCCGCGCGCAAAGGTCCCAGAGGGCTGCCGCAGTTCACGGCGGGTCTCACCCGCAGCGCCAGGGGCTGCGGGTGAGACCCGCCGGAGGGCGTGATAGAAGGGTGTCCATTATGGTTCATCTATTCTAAACATTTTTAAAACGAATCTACATGCTAGGGATAAAGTGAGTTGGTGCATAATATCTGTCCATAAAGAAGCTTGATAACCAACAATATAATCACCGGTAGTGTCGAGAAATGGAGGCGTATGGAATCCTGCACTCAAAACATAACGCAAAAAAATTTTAGCACGATATTAGGTGACCTTAATTGCACTGAAAATCTCCGTGGCCTTCCAGTCGCAAGTTACTCGCCTGAGGTTTAGGGAAAACCTTTGCACAGAAATGCAACAACAAGGCAGACCGTTCTTTTTAGTATCCCACCATATGAGCTATAACTGCATCGGACAGACTTCCCGGACTCAACAAAGCATCGGAGGGAATGCTGTCATCACAAGGGCTACCACATTATCTTCGAGCTGCTTGTCAAGCGAGGAAGTTTTAGTGAGGGTAGATCGACAAAAGTGAGAGCAAGCGCAAAATGGCACAGAACTGTTGAGTTATAAAAAGTGTTCTATTAGATTTCGGGGCTTAGTTTCAACAACTCCTAACTTAACTTAGAAAACGCTTCTTCACAAAAGAAAAAGCGTTTTCCTTACGACATCTTTCACATTCCCAGAGGTCGAAACTGCCGCAACAGTACGCAGTATTGCGTACAGTAACCCTCGCAGAGCCGCACCACCCGCCGTTGTCATGGCGGGTCCGCGGCACCCGCAAGACTCTGCTGCCGGCCTAAGACAAGGCTTCGTCGCCGTAGCACTTGCTCTGAACTGAGTTTGGCATTCCACCTCCTCAAATTTTTGCTGCATGGCTAAAGCCACCTTTCTACCACGCTCAAAGCGTTGCGCCAGATTTTCAGCATTTCGTATTCACAACCTTTCAATGTAATCTTCAACGTCGTATAGAGCTGCAAATATCCGGCCAATCAGAGAGTTGAAACACAACCTCCGCTGCTCTTGTTTGAGAGAGCTTCTCCTCCGATGCGCAAGGAACCTCTAACGCGGTAAGGTGCTCAATCTCTTAGCAGAATCGGGCGATATCTCTATCTCTTTTCAACCGCTTCAACACCACGTAAGCTTTCACTTGACAAGCTGAGTTGTTTATGCCAAACTTCGACCGCACAGCGTCTAAGAAGTCCAGGAAACATCCTACCCTCACATGCCTTGGCAGAGCTTCCGCAACTGTCTCAGGAGCACCACCCAGCTTTAAGATCAGAAAGTGGATGAACACATCATCCCGCAGTCCAAGGTTTTGGTACTTCATCCTAAACCTTAACAGGAAGTCGTCAAACTTATTCTCTTGCGAGTCCGTGAAAACTTCAATGTCCGGAAGAGACATAGCTGCAAAAATATTTCCCAGGGTTGGTTGCTAACATTTATCACACCAAACTTGTTGGGAAACCTGCTTCGGAATGTTCAATGAACTCGAAGCCTTGCCTGACGATCTCAAGGTGAAAGGCTGTCTGAGTTTATCATTTCGACCAAGACCATCCATGGAAACTCACAGTTCCAGAAACCTCCCTCTCTACGATGGACCTGGGAATCCCCCGGTGGTCAGTTCCACAACGAGACCGACCACATCATCTTCAATCGCAAGTATTGCCTGACCAACTTTTCCGTTGTCCCTATGTTCTACACGGGATCGGACCACCGCCTCCTTCGCGCAAGGTTCCGCTTTTCGCGTCAAGGAGAGAAGGCCGTGAAGTTCAAGAAGAGGAGTCCCAGAACAACAACCAGCTTGGACCGTTACACCTCCCTTGCCAGCCTTTGGGATGATACCGTCATGGACAACATCGACGAGGAATACGACCACTTCGTGCACCATCTCCGCGTGCTAAGGGAGCCGAGAGCTTGAAGACCACCAAGAGACGCCTGTCTCCGGAAACTCTCGAGCTGATACGCCAGCGTGGAGCAGCACGAGCGTCAAGCAACTACCAACTGACGTCCGAGCTTGCGAAGCTATGCAGAGCGGCGATAAAGGAGGATCTCAAGGAGAGAAGGGCGGAAGTGTTGGCTGAAGCTGCAGAGGCAGTTTTGAGCATCCGCAATGCCCGCCGGTACTTCGCCAACTTCATGACCAAGATCACCGCTCTCCGACGTCCTGACGGAACCGTCACCTCTTCCAGAAAGACCATGGAGAAGGTCATCCACGACTTCTACTCCGATCTCTTCGATAGTCACGTCCACCTGCCCCAACGCCATCTTTCGCAGGATGGATACGTCGTCCCCTCTGTTCTCCCTTCCGAGATCCGACACGCCATCTCGTCGGTGAAGAAACGTACAGCATCCGGTCCCGACAGGTCAGACCCGAACACCTGAAGAACATCCCGCCAGCGCTCATCAACACCCTAGCGCGGCTCTTCTCGCGCTACCTGTCGGAGTGCAAGGTTCCATCTCAGTAGAAGACCAGCAGGACCGTCTTGCTGTACAAGAAAGGAGAGTGCACGACATTGGCAACTATCGCCCGATCTGCCTGCTGTCCGTGGTCTACAAGCTGTTCACTCGAGTCATCCTCAATAGGATCAGCAGAACGCTGGACGAAGGACAGCCGTGCGAGAAAGCAGGATTTCGGAGAGGATTCAGCACGATCGAATACATACACACCGTTGCAAAGCTCATCGAAGTGTTGCGAGAGTACAAGCTGCCGCTGTGCCTTACGTTCATCGACCTGAAGAAGGCATTCGACTCCGTCAAAACTGAAGCGGTCATCGACGCCCTACTCACTCAGGGTGTTCCTACTCAGTACATCAGAGTCCTTCGAGAGCTGTACAGTGGATTCTCGACCAAGATCTCACCATTCTACAATGACGTCCTCATCGACGTAAAGAGAGGGGTTCGGCAGGGCGATGCCATACCCCGAAGCTCTTCAGCGCCACCCTCGAAAACGTCATGCGCGAACTAGAATGGGAAGACATGGGAGTGAAGGTCGACAGCCGGCAACTACACCATCTTCGCTTCGCTGACGACGTCGTGCTCATAACACCGAGCATCAGCCAGGCGGAGCGAATGCTGGCTGACGTCGATCGTATATGTGAGAACGTTGGACCGCAGCTGGATGTTCATGAGGAACAGACAAGTTTCTAATGTCCCATTCTAGCTCAACGGAACGAACATCTCCGAATGCATCAGATACGTGTATCTGGGTTGCGAAGTCAATATATGGCCAACGACCTAGCGCCGGAGCTGAGCAGGAGGAAACGAGCGGCTTGGGGAGCTTTCAAGAGCGTCGAAGAAGTCGCGAAGAAGACGAAGAACGGTATTCACATTTCTGCGCCGCGGTACATAGGCGATACACGACATGTAAAGTGCCGCGGGAGGTCGCAAAGGCAGCGAGCGACTCTCCGCCATGTTCGCGCTCGGGCCGAAGCGCAGCGCCAAACTTGCTTCGGCGGCCGAAGAGGTGAAATTGGTTTTCAGTTTGAATACGGAAAATATTACATCTGTGGAAAGCTCGCAACGAGCTGAGAAGTGCTGTTCAGTTGATTTTTCGAATAAACTCATCCATAAAGAGGTAAGCGACTGAAACAAAATTTTCTGTTGTTTTGGTCAAACTTTGGCCGCATAGAAATCAACTTTGAACGGCCTAAATCTTTTCGTTCTTCTTAGATTCAAATGTGTTTGTGGTCTACTGTATACAACAAAAACACTGCTTTTGTACTCATCCTGTACAGGAGCAACCGAAGTTCTAAGATAGGAGAAATCTAGCGCCGCATATTGAGATTGGACCAGTCCATTGTTGGAAAAAATCTAGTCATTTCTGTTCATTTCTCAAAGCCACTTTACATGTTTTATAAAGACCATCGTTCCCATAATGAAATAGTAGAATACTGCCTTCTCTAGCAGTCTACTAGTTGGGTACTTCTTAACTGAATCTTAGGTTTCCGCGCGTTTGCGCATTTCCGAAATCGGGCCCTTGTTATTCAAACTTGGCCCTTTAATACCACAATGACACTTGATGCGTAACAAATACAGATCTGCTAAAACCATAGAAGATTTCTGAGTTTTGATGAACCTCGTCAACGAAAAGCCTTAAGGACATGTCACTGGGGATCTCAGAGGAGTCGTAAATCAATTAACGGAGCGAACCAAGGAAGCAAAAGCTTCATAACTAGGTCACTGTGCAATCATTTTAAATGACGTTTAAATCGCTGGATAGAAAATAAGACGGGGCTTCTAATGGCGTTAAATAGATTTAAAAAATAACTTTGAGAAGAGTTATGGCAATGTGACGCTTTCTGACGGATTAATCCGTCGCAAAGCGTCTTTTTTGCAAAGAATTTGAGCGGTACTGTACGCCTCTGCGTGCCTCACGCGGGCAAGCTTTGCCGTTCAGCTTGGGATATGGCTGCAGCCGAGGAAGCGCAGCCTCCTCCTGCTTGACACAGAGGCAACTGCACGCGTTTCTGATCGTCCTGATTTCGAATACGTCTGCCGTGAGCATGGGAGGACCGCTAAGGGGCGGTGAAGAAAGAAAGTAAGGGGGGCCTCTAGGGTGGACCAGGAAAGCTACCACAAAGAAAAGGAATAACCTGTAGGAGGGAACAGGACGGGGAAACAAGCAAGAAGAGACCAGTAAGGGGTAAATAGTGGAAACAAGGAAGTGGGCCAGGAGTTGGGACGTGGGGGAATGAAGGGGGGAGACCAGTAAAGGCCGACCAGCAATTAGATCCAGCAAGAAGAAACGAGTAAGGGGAACATGGCGTCCGTATTCGGAAGGCCTGTCAACGATATCCGCAAACACAAGCTGTTAGGCATGACAACGGTTGCGCAGGAGCAACCTGAGGGCAGAAGTACTGCGCAGCACAAACCAATGACGTTAATGGCCGGTCCGGAGAGAATTCTATGATGAAGGCACCGAAGTGGTGAACGGCTTGATGCCAATAAAGTACACAGCAGGTCCTAGATGTGAACGAAATTTAAGTTTTACAAAAACTATTTTCCGTAGATCAGTGATGTTGTAATGTCGCGCGAAGCGCGCAAGGTGAGACACGCCGTCAGGCGTGTCGGAGCACTTGTGGTCCATAACTCCGTTAACAAATACGCACAGCAGAAACGGAACACATATTTGGAATCAGCATTCGAAGCTGTATCCCGAGGTATGCATCTCATCTCATGGTCTCATGGTCATCTTGTACCCTTCCCTTGTAAGATGATTGAAATGGCTAGAAGCCTGAGATCGCACGTCGACATTGGAGGGAATAACACATACGCTCCAAATTTTGAGGCTTGGTCGACTTTATGTTTGATTTCAAAAGGACGTTCGCTTTTGCGAAGAAAGACGAAGGATCTGAACCGCTCATTTCAAGGGGGGGGGGTTCAGGTCAGCCCCACGGACTACTTATGAAATCGCTTACATTTTTTGCGATTGCTGCCATAGACGGCCTTTTATACAAGATGAAGTCAGTCACCACAGCTTTGTCGGGAACTATAAGCAATGTGCCGCGTGGCGCGAACAGAATGTTGTCAAGATGTTGCTCCTAGGCATCTCTTACTTCGTTCGTTAACTATTCAGGACAAAAAACCGTCGCAGAGATTCACTAAATGCTCAAAGAAACTTGGCGTAATGGCTGTGAAATAAGGGAGACATTTTGTTGGAAATCAGGAAACATTAATAAAAATCATCCAAAAAGTATATCCCAACAAATGGCATTTAGAAGAACCAGCATTTTAAAGTGGCAAGTAAAGTATGACTAGCAGTGCCGTATTTTCCATGACACTTTAAAATGTGTGCTCAGGTAATTTTCATGGGTGGGAGGTAAATCCAAATCACCCACTTCTCACTGGAAAGTAAATGAAGGGCTCAAATATTCTCGGGGGTAACTGCCTGCTACCTTGGAATACACGCGTGAAATCTGCAGGGTTTGGGAGAGTACCTATGAAGTGCCGAATAGAATTTCGATTTGAACCACAGATGGCCGCCAAAGGTTGCTTCACACATTCTTTTCTTTTGCATTGAACGAAACTGCATGTTAAACTAGACTCACGGATTTGGCCTCGTCCTCATTGTTACTGATTGTGACAAATTCCTGTTTAGGATCCTAAAATATACATGACAATTAAGGATAGAATTGTGCTTGTAGCACTACAGAGCGTGTGTGCATGTACATTGGACGGCTTGCGCCGCGCTGGGATAGATATCGGGCGTATCATTAGGCGTCGCTCCGGGTGAGCGGTGGTATAACAAAGGCCTTAGCCTTGCTCGGTGTCTGTGACATTGACGACATCGTTCTATGCTTTATTACCGTTAACTTTCTACTTAGTAGACTCTTACAAGATCATCAGTCCGCGAGTAGCTGTTCTTCGTCTGCAAACCAAAGATCAAGGAACCATCTCCATCATAAATGGATATGCTCCAACATCTGCGGCCACAGATGAAGAAAAGGAAGAATTCTACAAGCTGTTTGAAAGAACTGTCAACGACGAGAAGAGCTACTACAAAGTTGTCGTTGGTGACTTTAACGCTATCGTCGGTACGAATGATCACGACAAATGGAGGCTAGGACCACATGGAATTTCCTCAAGGAACGAAAACGGAGAACGCATGATAGACTTCCTATCCGCGTGCCGTCTCTACCATGGAAATTCTATGTTTAAGAAGCCTTCAAACCGACGATGGACCTGGGAAAGCCCAAATGGAGAAACACGTTCGGAGATCGACCATGTTCTTACAAACAGACGCTGGAGTCTGTTCGACGTCTCCTTGCTGCCTTCATTTAACACCGGCTCGGATCACCGTCTTGTCCGTGCGAAGCTGACTCTCAAAAAGAGGATGTTCAAGCGTGACACTCATAAACCGGCACCGGTGAGAATCCCCACATTCAAGTCTGAGGAGTTGGAATGTGCAATGAAGTCGTATGATTGGAATCTTCTTGAAGATCCATCGGAAGACTACGACATTCTTTCCAAAGGACTGTTGAAATATGCTAGCAACTCTTGCGAAACCACATCGTCGTCTGCTTCAAGACTCAACGCCCATGCGATTAAACTTTTGGAACAAAGAAGAGCTGTGAAACTGGATCCTAATGCTTCCCATCTGGAAAAAAGTCACCATCTCGAAGGCCTGTTGAATTGCAGTGAAGGAGTCCATTCAAGCCTACAGAAGATTGAAGCTGTTAGAAGCCGCTGGGAAAGGTTCAAGCATAAAGCGCTGCAATCGAGATCTCTGCGATCAGAAGGCAATAATGTCAGCCCTTGTGGATAAGGATGGAACAACGCAAACGTCTCGAAGAGCGATGGAGGCCATCGTTCAAGAATTCTACACAGATCTGTTCCGTTCTTCCATCACTGTCCCAAAATGCTTGATGCCACCAGCTGAGGAAGTACCTCCCATTCTGGAATCAGAAGTTGCTCATGCCATCAGAAGGATGAATCCGGGCACTGCTCCCGGACCGGACGGCATTTCTGCTGATCTCCTTCGTGCGGGTGGCAGTGCCCTCTGCTCACTTCTTGCCAAGCACTTCAAACACTATCTTCGACTTGGTAGGATTCCGGACTCATGGAAGGAATCGAAAACAGTTTTAATCTTCAAAAAAGGTCAGCAGGAGGATATCAACAACTATCGACCCATCAGTCTTCTCTCGGTTGTGTACAAGATCTTCACCAAGATACTGCTTAACCGCATGGAGCGTTGCTTGGATGAATATCAACCAGTGGAGCAAGCAGGGTTTCGCAAGGATTTCTCCTGCATGGACCATATTCAGACTGTCTCACAGCTCATCGGGGCCGTGAATACCACCTCCCACTTGTCCTTGTCTTCGTGGATTACCGGAAAGCGTTCGACTCTGTGGAAATCAACGCCGTTTTGAACACATTTGTGCACGCTGGTATACCATCGCCCTACATCCGACATCTCGACGAATGCTTCTCGAACACATCGACTACCATCCAGCTGTTCGATCGAAAGCTTAAAATTCCTATCGGGAAAGGAGTACGGCAGGGAGACACGATTTCTCCCAAGCTATTCACAGCGGCACTCCAGGATGCCATGAAAGACTTGAACTGGGACGATAAAGGCTACCTTGTCGACGGTAAACGGATCAGCAACCTTCGGTTCGCCGACGATATTGTTCTCATCTCTACCAGCACGGCAGAAGTCGAGGAAATGCTGAACGAGCTCAATGTGGCAGGTATGAAGATTGGATTGGACATGTTTATGTCCAAAACACAATTTATGGTCAACCAGTGGTGTGACACGGGACTCGTAGGGTTAAATGGAGTCGCTCTACAACAGGTCGACTCCTACGTCTATCTGGGAAGAGAGCTGAACATGGATAACGACCTCGCTCCTGAAATCGCCCGCAGGAGACGCTCAGCATGGGCAGCCTTCATTTCGATTCGCGAAGTCACCGATCAGGTCAAGGATCCCGGCCTCAGGGCCTCGATATTCAACGTCTCTGTACTGCCTGCGATGTGTTACGCGACGGAAACCTGGCCCGACAACAAGACAATCGCCAGAGCGATGCAAACAACGCACCGTGCACTGGAGAGATGTCTTCTAAGGACAAGCCTTCGTCAGCAATGGCAAGAAGGCCTACGAAGTTCGGAGCTACGGGAGAAGTCGCAATTAGCCGACCCGCTGCAGTACATGAAGAAGTCCAAATCTACCACCATATAATTGAGTTAGCTGTCCGCCCTGTAGATGATGAGGCTATCTCACGCAGGTTAGAAACCTGCCTGAGATACGCCTCATGAAGCGTGGGGCAATCTCGTGGAACCCCTTGCTACGCCTCTGCGTACCTCGCGCGGGCAACGTTTGCCGTTCAACATGGGATGCTGTTACAGCAGAGGATGCGTAGCCTCATCCTACTTGAAACAACGGCATCTACGCGCGTTTCTGAGCGCTCTGGATCCAGAAGCCAGGTCCCCTACCTCATGTAATAAGGGTGGAAATCAGAAGAGGAGACTCCGTCGTCCTACAACGGGCGATCGCATTCAAAATTGAAAATAGGATGCCGCTGCAGCGAGGAAGCACAGCCTCCCCTGGCTAGACACAGCGGCGTTTGCGCGCGTTTCTGAGCAACTGGATCCAGAATGCGGTTGGTTCCATACGTCGCGTAATAAGCGTCTGGAGTCAGAGGGGGGTGACACCGTCGTCGTGTGATGAGCAGCTCCTTTCAGAATTCAGCATTATCCCATGTTGAACGGAAAATGTTACCCGCGCGAGATACTCCTCTGCATTCTCATCGACGTCTGCCGTGAGCATGGGAGGACCACTAAGGGGCGGGTGGAGAAGGGAAGTAAGGGGGGACCTCTAGGGTGGACCATGTGAGCGACCAGCAAGGAAGGGAACAACCTGGAGGAGGGATCAGGACGGGAAAGCCAGCAAGAAGAGACCAGTAGGGGAGGCAATAGTGGAAACAAGGAAGTGGGCGAGGAGTTGGGACCAGGAAGGTGGGGGGGGGGGGTAGACCAGTAAAGGTGGACCAGCAATTAGGTCTAGAAAAAAAAAGAGTGAGGGGGGGAACCTAGCGCCCGGATTTGGAAGGCGTGTCAACAGTGTTCTGTAACCAGTGCTGTTAAGCATGAGAATGGTTGCTTAGGAGAAACATGAGGACAGAAGTTCTGCGCAGCACAAACCAATGACGTTACAGGAGATTCTGGAGAAAATGTCTATGATTAAAGGCGCCCGAAATGCTGAATGGTTTGACGCCGATAAAGTACGCAGCACGTCCTAAATGCTAGCGAATTTTAAGTTTGACAAAAACTACTTTCTTTAGGTCAGTGGTACTGCAAAGTTGCGCGCAGCGCGAAGGTGAGAGACACGCCTAGGCATGTCGGAGCACTTGTATCCTATATCTGTGGCGTGGTCATGAGATCGACGGAAAATCTAAACATAAGTGATTAGTTCGAACACAGTCGGCAAAAGTTTTTTATCCTTGATTGTAGAACAAAACTCAGATCATCAGTTAATTCCTTTTGCTTTGATCAAAAAAGTCATTTAATTATACAATAAATCAATCAGATCATCTGTGAATGAAGGTGCGAGCGAATATCCACGTGCGCGTCGTAAACAGTGTCGTAAGAAGTCGCACCTGGAAAGATGAACCTATTAATGGGTACAAAAATCACATAAAAAATTGAAAAGAAATCGATGGAGATAATGGCCGGGGCAGACGAGTTGTTACTGAAAAACCGTTCAGGTTATGAAGAATTCGATAACAGATAAAATATACTATACTATAAATACTGAAAGAATTTGAATACTGAATTAGTGTTGTGTTTAAAAATGTTAAGCACATTACAGCAATTACATGTACTTTCATTCATACTCCTACCCGAAAACGACCACTACGTCAATTCCCCCCCCCCCCCCCCCGAAACTGAGTCACAGTACGACCCCCCCCCCCCTCCAGACGAGGCCGCAGTACGACCCCCCCCCCCCCTTCGATTCCCGAACCTCGAGCTTGACCCTGACCAAAGCGATTCATCCAGCCCCAGCTGCCTTTTCAGGCTACAAGGCAAGGCATTCTTACATTCAATCTACGACACAATCTACGACGCAACCCCACAAGGAGTTCAACTTAGGCCTATAATATACTTCGGCGCCGCTGTTGTCGGCGACGTCGGCGTCAGTCTGTCACCGACGTCGTCCACAACGGCGTCGCCGAAGTATAACATGGATGCGTAGCATGGACGAGCGGATTAACCGTTAACCGTTATCCGGTTTCCGGGGGGTTTGGCCTATCCGTTTTTGTTGTTCGTTATCCGGCGATTTTGGGCCGGATAACGAACAACAAATTAGTTCATTCTTAGCTTTGGACGTGGTGGTGGGCTATGTACAGGATCCTTCACGATCGTAAGAGTGGTCTTCAGAAGCAACAGAAGTTTTCAAATCTAGAAGGGTTAATTGAAGTTTCCTCACTTGGGAACTGGCTACATAGTTTTAAAGATATCTAACTTCCAGCCTTCTAGAAGGCGCGCTAAGCCTGTACCATAGTTATGTGAGACCTACTTAGCACAGCATCTTTCATCTCAAGTCATGTGCTGACCAAGAAGGCATACAAGCCGCTATTAGCAATCGTCAAAAGTGGAGAGCCGCATCCTGGGAAGAAATTTTACCGCCGATCTTTCCATCGTATCATTTGTGGTCACGCGATTGCCGTATGCTGTCGTGAATTATCAAAAAATAGTGCAGTACAGCAGTGAATACTAGCAAAAGAAACTGGATTAATCAAAATACATACGAGTAAGCAACTTCTCCATTAAAAATTTTAGAGGAGCAATAAACTCCTAAACAAACTTATCGTCTTGGGTGCTGAAGACAGCACCCAAGACGTAGATCTCCTTTATTTTTTTGTTTTTTTTTGGTGAAACTTATCTGAACATAGGGAACACCTCCGTTTTGGGGCTAGGTCGAATATTCTTCCTCAGATCTAGAAGGCCTGGATGTCATAATTCTTTGAGTGTTTGTTTGCCGTACACAACTGCTTGCAGCTACTACGCAAAAGTTAGTATTTTATCCATCCCAGATAATTCCACGTTGAAGTACCGGGATGCTATCGAGAAAACAATAACGGTTCATTGCATGTGTTGGACAAGATCGTTATGTAAAGTTTCACATCGGAAGAATTGTTCTTCCAAGGACTATTATATTTTTCAACTGCTCTAATTGAAAAAAGAGTTAAGCGCAGAGTAAGGCTCACAAATAAGACAATCCAACTTATCCTTTGGAAACAGGTGAAAAGCGGGTATGTTGCTTTACGTTTATCTTCCTACGGATGGGTAGAAAACCCCACAGAGCGTCTTTAATACGGCGACTGCAAAACGTTTAAAAAAACACTACTAAAACGTCTAGAAATGACTTATAAGTTAAAAGCGCTTCAAGCCCTGAGCTGTTGTTGAAATTAGTGTAATTTAAAGCGAGTTTTGAATTTTGTTGTTTGTTCGTTATCCGTTTTTCCGTTATCCGGCGATTTTCGGACAAAATTATCCGTTATCCGTTATCCGGTTTTACAAAATTTCATTATCCGCTCATCCCTGGTGCGTAGCGTTCGTATCGGCTGGTCGTGGACGCCGCGGAGGCGCGCCCAGGTGGCCATACCTGCGGCATCATCCCCCGCTCGCCGTCTCCGCTCACGCTGTGCCACTCGTCGCGCACGCGACGGACAACGGCCCGACGGAGACCGTCGTCGGCGGCCCCAGGACGGCGGCCCGACGTACGAGCGGAGCACGCAGGTCGACCAGATTTGTTGGGACTGCAATCAACAGGATGTTTAGAGGATTTACAAAACCAGTGTAGAGATATATGTTGGTGTGAAACAAACATAGCTCCGCATCAGAATTCCGAGCTCCATCTAATGAGCTCTACCTCAAGCTTATCAATGCCACAGTTGATGCGATATTCTTCAAATTTGAAACTGAAAAATAATTCTTCGCAATCCTGCTGCGAAGCTGTAAAGGGTGTGTTTCCATACTAAAATTTCACATAGAATTCAACTACGTCGTCTAAATACCTTCTAGATAAGCTCGTTTTTAAAGAAAAAATTGTGTATATCACACCGTTGGGGATTTCCAAGCCAACATCTACGAAGAATTCAATCGCGAAGTTGATATCCTATTGTATTACATATAAAAGAGTTGTGTGCGTTTTTTGTGTATGTCATTCAAGCGGTCCAAAACTTATGCCGTGGGGGTAACCGATCTGAAGTTCGCTTTTGATGTTTCGACCGATCATCAACCGATATTGGTCAATTTATCGATTCTTTGTGGATGTTATTCAGCGGTTGGAAACATTAGCCGCGGGGGTAATTGAGGTCACTGAACACGATTCTAAATTTCGTTTTTAAAATTCCGGTCGCCATCAACTGATATTGATCAAATTATCGATTCTTTGTGGATGTAAATCAAGCGGTCCGAAACTTCAGTTCTGGGGATAAACGAGGTCACTGAACACATAGTCTTTCATTGCCCTCTCATAAGACCTCGACTTCCTGGAGGCCGTGGGTCCAGGGGGCCAAGTTTATGTTTATTACCAGGTAGCAGGACATGTCTATTAATCAATCGTTGCTTACCGCCGTCATTACTTCTGTGAATGGACCATATAGTGAAGTAACACAAACTCTCCACTCCATAGTCAATACAGGGTGTGCTGAGTCGCCTACGCACTTCGACGGTGTTTTCTACCTTCCAGTGGCACTTCAGGATAAATTCCCTCTCTTCGTAGAAAAACTTAGAGCCGAGCCTGAATTTGTTATGGGCTTAGAAATCTAGAGAGGGTTGTTAGAGCGATAGCGAAAGTGATAAATTGTGTAATCAATCAACTTACACATCACCTGTCTTCCACGTAGTTGTCAAATCCTAAACGTTAAAAGAGGCACTGCACAGGTTAGTGTGGCCAAGAAGTAACAGGATTTTAACAAGCAGTTAGCCCATGCACAATCAATCGAGTCTGAAATGCAAGGTTTCAGTCGAATGCATGACGCAATCTTGACTATTTGCTTGCCACAGAAATTTCATTACCCTGTGCTTTTATATGAGGGTTAAACATCTTTAAAAGCTTCTATATCACAAATGATAGGACCACTCAAATAGTACATGCATTTTTTAGGATGCCCTCCATTTTCCGCAAGCCATAATGTATTTTGAACTTTCAAACCTTTAAAGAAGCTCACATCAATCGAAACGGCCACTTTTTGGAGAACTTATAACAGGTATTCAAGCGAAAACAATCATTTGAGCATAAAATGCAAGGTTTCAGACAAGCGCATGGCGCAATCCATACCGCTCATTTGTCAGAACTTTTTTACTGTCTTAAAATTTATATGAGTCATCAAGTTCTTCAGTACCTTTACTCTGAGCAAGGTTATCACCTTCAAACAGTGTATACATTTTTGGGACATACTGTATTTGTGAACATAAATTTCGTGATTGAATTCTGCAGAATGTTGTCTTGGAGACATGTCCCCAACGGTGTCATCCACACAATTTTTTTTCTTTAAAAAAGAGCTCCTGTAGAAGGTATTTAGACGACGTAGTTGAATTCTGTGTGAAATTTTAGTATGGAAACATACCCTTTGCAGCTCATTAGATAGAGCTCGTCCGTTGGGCCGTCGTCGTGGGGCCGCCGACGACGGCCTCCGTTGGGCCGCTGTCCGCCGCGCGCGCGACGGGTGCCACGGCGAGTGGGGGATGACGCCGCAGGTATGGCCATCTGGGCGCGCGGCGGCGGCGCCTACAACCAGCCGATACGAACACCCTCCTCCCGTATAACATAGGCCTTACTATGCCAAGACTCACGGGCAGTCGAACGTTGTCAATGTTACTTCAGCCATTAACCGCATATGTCTTCTGAACTGAGTTGCTGTTTCATGTCTTTTTAAACATCGGATGTATATCGTGTTTGTGGTATGAAAATTGATTTGCTGCGGAGAAGTTTTTGATATTGCATTTGTGGGATGTGATCGCAGGCTTCCAGAAAATGGGACTAAAAAGGGATCAATGGCTTAATAATCTGCGCTCATTGTTTGAAACGGCGGGACACGCAGCGACATCATTCATCTCAATGTGCAAATGCTTACTCTCGTTGACGAGCATCCTAATTGTAATAAAGTGTTCAGAAGCTCACCGACGATGAAATTCGCCTCATCGAGCTCGGCGCGGAGGAGGAGGCCGCCTTCAGAGCCCGCATTCGCGGTATGCGCCGCGAAGTCGCGGACTTTCTGGAGAAACATGCTGGATGCCCCCTGGGATTTGAGGGAGGGCTGGCAGCACCTGATGCCGGGTCGCTTGAAGTTCGAGAGTCGAAGGAGGTCGTAGTGACCTCATCTTAGTGGGTGGTCGTAATCTCTCCTGGTTTTAGCAGAGGACTGTCGACTGCCTCGTTTTTTTCTTGAGTTTAGGTGATGTGTCTAAGTTACCTTTTCCTTGTGACCTTGACATTGTAGAGATTCGAGTGCTTGAGCGAGAAGTTTTGTTCTTTGAAGGAGACCGTTCTTGAGCAAAAAAGTGAATCCTTCAACTTTTGAATGCTGCTTGTTCTACGGTTCAATGACGACCGGTCCAATTTTTGCAAACTTTCCGAGCATATATTTTTCTGCCTGGTGGAGCGACACTTCCGTCTGAATTTGTACTATACAAAATTTTGCGTGTTGTTTGCTACTGGTTACTTAAGTGATATACCGACAAAATTTTTTTGATGCGCTTTTCGAATTGATGACGGAGTCGCGACCTATGGATGGACTTGTCACGGAAGTAATTTTCTCCCATCTTAAGTAAAGAAGATCAGAAAACGAAATTGTGCCACGAAATTATAACCCTTGAATATTGTGCATTTTAAAAAAACTAAGGGATTCCTGCTGCCACTAAATCGTGAATCTGTATGAGCAGGTTGGGTAAGCTCTGGTTGATCTTGAACCGACATTAATGGAACGACTTTACAAAAATGGTCATAACTGTTCAAGTTTTCGAAATAAAAAACAGACTTTTTTAAAATAGAAAAAATTTCTTCTTGCCACTTAAAAGCTGTTTTCAAAAAAGAGATCTTCGTAAGTACGGAGCGGGGATTGAATTTCTTGTAGATTTTTGTCGAAAATCTACCAGAAATGAAACTTCCCCATGTTGAAAAGAGAAAAAGCTGCAATGTTCTTATACGAAACAAAGACATTTGATTTTTTGGAGCAACAATACTTTGTTTTTTATTGTATCATAACCGGGGCTTAGAATTTCAGGGTACAATTTCGTTTTTTGATGTCATTTCCTTCAGATGGGCGAAAATTGTTTCCGTGACACGTTCATCCCTCGCTCGTGACTCCGTCATCGATTCGAAGAGCGGTTTAAACAAATTTGTAGAAAAAGCACTAAGGTTAAAAATAGCAACTAATGCTCAAAATTTTTTAGAGTACAAATTCAGACGCTGATGTCGCTTCTTCAGGTAGAAACATGTGTGGTGTCCCTGACATCCTGGAAGAATCTGCAGAAATTGAACCGGTCCTGACTGATTGGAAGACTGCTCTCTTTTTTGAACTAGAGCAACAACGAGCATTCAGACCTCTGAAAAATTCAATTTTATACTCATAACATGTCCTCTTCAGTGAAGGAAGCTGCGCGCGAATCTCTACAATGTCGAAGCCGCACTTGAAAGAACAACTTATAAAGGGGTAAAAACACCAGGTATAATAATAAGTTGAGAGTGCGAGACAATTTTCTGTCTAAAGCAAGGCGAGATCACAACCCTCGTTTATTTTCGGCAACTTTGTGTGAAACCTCATGAGAAATAGAGCCGTGTGGGGGGGGGGGGTGGAGTTGTATCAACTTGGGAAGGGGGTAACATTTTCCACAAAACTCGAACTCCACGCTTGACTCTGCCCGAAGGCCTTCCATCAATGTTTCGTGTTTGTGTTTGTATTGAAATTATTCTGAACATGTTATTTTGCATTTGCCTATTTTCTATATCACTTTTAGAATAAATTGTTGTTTTCTGCCTCTAGAGCATTGAAAAAAAGACAACGGTTTACCTACAAATATCTCCAATATGGAGGGATCTTGTCTTCTGATTAGACAATTACTAAAATTCTATTCTAATGGAGGCATGACTTGCGCTCATGCCTCTATTAGAATAGAATTTTAGTAATTCACCTGTTTCGTATGTTACCGTACTGATTTCATAAAGAGCGCAGTCGCTGTCACGAACGTCAGGACCATTGGATGCTTTGTCAACGATCTGGACAAGGGACAGCTCAAGGAATTCATTTGCTAACTGCTTTCACTCAAAATTTTTAGCAGCAGTGTCACCTACATACGCACCTACGGCCATCAGCAAACGTCTAGAATTTGAATGGCTTCTTGATATCAAGGTTTGGATCCATCATAATTCTCGCCTCGTTCTTCCGGAATTTCTCCAGTGCAGCATGAAAGTCGATCCGTTCTTCCGGAATTTCTCCAGTGCAGCATGAAAATCTCATGACAGCAGTGTGACCTGCATGGTTATGTTGATGACACTTTCCCTCAAAACGCATCTCTTACTCACACACTGACAAGCCACAGACATCGTCTTCGGCTAAGAATACCCGCATTCGCCTTGCAGTCATCATCAAACCCAGCGTTCACTGTTCGACGTACCTCTGTATTTCTCGCAGACACGTTTTGTTCGTTGAAGTGTATGTTCCGCACACCTCTGGCGTTTGGAACGTTTCACTTCTGAAAATAGCCAAACACACAGTTGAGACAACATGTCTACAAACCCCACCTTAAGGACTGAAAAAAGCTGAAAAGAAAAAGGAGGAAAACGGTGGTTGCGGCACTCTTGATATCTTTTCTCGTTGATACCTCAAATTATAAATAATAAATATGTAATTAAATATGTTGTGAACATCTCTTTTAGCCTTCTTTGCAGTGACCTCATAGTGCTCAGTAAAAGTGATTTTCTTGTCTATAATAAATCCCAGATACTCAAGCCCACTGGGTGAAAAATGAAGCACGAGAAAGAGGAAATAGAATTCGAGAAATAGAATTTGCGTTGGCTACCTCTTGACTTTGAATTCTGCAGCGTGCATAACTCATCACTTGGTGGTGCTAACATTTCAGTAATCGTTTTGGATATCATCAGCAAACCATTCCGTTTCCTACGAGTCTCAAGACTGGACATGTTGAAAATTTTGTTGTGATTAGATGTCGAAGGTATTGTACATACTCCCCTTGCGAGTTTGAGGAGCATCGTGTGGCCGTCTTGCTAC
This sequence comes from Heligmosomoides polygyrus bakeri, assembly GCA_947359475.1. Classification (NCBI taxonomy): domain Eukaryota; kingdom Metazoa; phylum Nematoda; class Chromadorea; order Rhabditida; family Heligmosomidae; genus Heligmosomoides; species Heligmosomoides polygyrus. Next base: position 12,330,455 of record OX375870.1, read on the forward strand.
AAAACAGAACACCTCAGAATGAACTACTTTATTTGATTAGTAGGCTAAAGCGATTGTTAGGGAGAATGTCGATCCGGCAGAATGGAGTGAGGTGAAGTGAACTTCAAGATGACTTTCGAAAGTGGTCCTCAGCTGGACCCCGAGCCGGAGGAGGAACGTAGGCTGCCTCGCTTCGCCCGTCGCCGTCCGTTCGATCGTCGCTCGTCTTCCCCGTCGTGGGCTTGGCCCAGCTTAAATACCCGTGATGACTCACGGATTCTCCTGAGTTCTCCTTGACAGTATCGTGACTGCGATGAGTCACGACAGGTATAGTGGTGTAATCATAACCATATAAACGTATCCAGAGCTTTCTAATAAAGCCGTTTTGAACTTTTGCAATGCTTTGTACCCTATTCTTCAGGTGAGGGCTGAAGGCTGTTGTGCCGTATTCTAATAGATGGCGAGCGCATGTCATACGCTGTCAAAAGGTGATTTTATACGGTGGCTGCTTTTATAGACAAAAATTTTAATACGTTGTGAACAACTCACTCAGCCTTCTTTCCAACGACTTCACAGTGATCAGTAAAAGCGATTTTCACGTCTACAATAAATCCCAGATCTCGTAAGGTATCGGCACTAACTATACGTATGCACCAAACATGTGTGTAGTTGGATCTAGCTGACTTCGAAATTTCAAGATGAAGAGCTTTAGTGTTCGGACCAGACAAATGTAGTTGCCATTTGTCTAACCACCCAGCAAAACGAAGTAATCTTTCTCTTTGTTATATTTTTTTGGGATCTATCCTAGTCCGGGGGGCACATTACTAAAAAATAGGTAACAAAATAAATTGAAACTTACCGAGCGGCTCCTAGAGGACGAAATGGAACCTAAAAGAAACTAAAAGCGAACGAACAAACATAAGAATAAAAAATCGCCCCGGCTTACAACCGTCTCGGCGGGCAAAGAGCGACGGAATGCAGGCAAGCCGCGTGCTGACCGCCGGCTGACATGTTATAACCAGGATCTACCATGGTGAGGAGGGCGCATGAAGCCGCATGCCACGTGCTGACCGCCGCCTGACATGTTATAACCAGGATCTAACATGGTAAGGAGGGCACACAACTTTGCTTGTTTACAACAGCAACAAATGTGTTTTTTTGTAGTTGCCATTTGTCTAACCACCCAAGCGAAGTAATCTTTCTCTTTGTTATATTTTTGTATAGTTTTATGTCATCAGCAAACATTTTACACTTCATGTTGAATTTGCCTACAAAAACATCACGAGCGAACCTTGCAAGTGAAAGTCAATGACACCTTTTCGGATGGATACGCTGTGAACAGTACAGTTCCTCAGGGCGGGGTGGTGTCAACCATACTCTACATTTTCTACTCTTCCTATACCATCAAATATGTTTTTGATATGGTGTATCGAACGGAACTCCAGGTCACAGAGAATGTATCCGAAAAGGAATCACTGTGTGTTCACTTGCTAGGTTCTGTTGGTGACAGTTTTACGTAAGACGCATCGTTGGCTAGTCATACTGTAGCTGGTCTCGCCGCATTGGTCCTAGGATCGCTCCAGCAGCGCTCCATTGGTTGATGCGTTGAGTAGCTTATCAATGTGGTCGTCCTTGCTTGAGTCCCTTTTGTTAAGGTCTACTTAGTCTTCGAGATGTAGAATATTTGTGAGATCTTCTGTTACTCAGGTGCACATAAATTTTTTGGAAAAGGAGTAAAATAGAGATCACAATGCAGCAGGCACCGATGAAATCCATATTGACGACGGTTTCTTTTCTCCACATGCCGATCTAAACTATGGTATTTTCGATCTTCAAAAATGTTCCACATCCTAAACGAATTTTGCGGACGTTCGAATGAAGCTGAAAGTTCTAATTTCGGTGACACATAGTTTTGATAGTGAAGCCATCTACTTCATCACTATATCCGAGGTTTCTTGCTTCATATCTGACACTTAAAGGTTGACACTTCGGTTTTTTGAAGAAAAGAAAAACTGTAACGCTTTAATAAGTTTATTCTACATCAATTTTCATTTTAAAAATCAAAAACCCCTAATATCTTTACAGTTCTTTTTTATGTAAATCAAGCCGAATAAAAACGAAAGAAGCTCACTGTTATGTTTGTGTTTCTATATTTAAAAATAAAAAGTCCTGTTGTATCCAATTTTAGCTATCGCTTAAGGCCTAGCGACTGAAGAAATTAGTTCTGTGGATTGGTTGAAAAATTAGCTTGAGGTTCGCTTCAAAACTGTACAGTAATAGTTTTTATTTATTTTTACCCGCCTTGCTACAAGCGGCAGGCACATTCACGTCATTCACATTCTCAACGACTAACTCGGGATAAAACCGTTACTATCGATCATCCTTGATTGACAGCCCATTTGCAGTGAAACTTCTTCACCCGGTCCACATATTCGCATGATCCCCACCTCAATGCGACAAATGTGGGAAAGTCGAACCTATCGATCGATATTGACTTTTGTGCAGCACCTATATCCATCAGCTAGTATAATCGCCTAATGCCCACCTCAATCGGTCACGTCAACTTCGGTGAAACATGCATACCTGTTGACGGAGACGAACCTAATGGTATTACTTACTTGATGAGAGGATTCTACAACTGATTCTCACCACAAGCAATCACCTTTGAAAGAAAATCGAGTTTAAAATTTTGAGAACTTCCGGAGATCATCAAGTCATACAAAAATTTCGAAATATAATACAATCAATAGAACATACAACAGAAATGACTCATTGTATCGTCTCCGCAGTTATGAAAGGCCATAATCACTACACTGAAAACAAGCCGCATAAAAGGCCTAAAAGATATCATACTGAAGGTAAATAGGCGTGTAAATATTGGAGTGAGAGTAATTCAAACAGAAAACGCAACCTTTCGTAAGCAGAAGAGAAGAACATGAAAAAACAATACAAAAAATGGAAAACAGATACGAAATGTTGGGGGCTAAATATAGAAAAGTTCCTGAGTGAAGAACGCACTGAAAGGATGGCGAAGCGGAGCACAAGTTAAAGATAATGGTTTTGATTATTGATTATTGCTACATCCTTAGGGGATCTGGGAAGCGAAAGAATTGCCCCAACTGGGGTTAGACTCCCTAATCTATGTATTTACGTACTACTGCACAGCTATGTTCAGAGAAAAATGCTTTGACAGCACGGCTCGCAGGAGTGTTGAACCCTCCAGGAAATAGATCACTGTGTATGTGCGATTGACGAAAACTGTTGCAATTGTCAGAATCCCGTAATGCATAAAAGAGCTAAATTTGTCTGTCTGCATGTCTGTTTATGCGTCCGTCCGCCCGCCCATCGGTACAAGTGATCGGTGGAGAGGCTTTACGTTTGAGCAAAACTGTTGGTAATTGCTCAGGACAGGTATCACACAAACACGACGAACGGTAGGCAATATTCGCAGCAAAAATCAGTATCCATTTTCGTCCCGAACTAGCACCCCAAAGAGGAAATTTACCGGAAATAACCATTTGAATATGTTAAGCGAGTCAAGAGTTTTTGCAAAAACTAGAGACCATTGATCGATCGAACAATAAGGACTTTAATTATCGATTTTTATTAAAGTGGACGCCAGGCAGGGCTACTTGTCTTTAAGTGGCTCTTCGCAGTGCGACTCCCGTAGGTGTGCTAGCCGGAAGAAACGCTTCACAAAAGCAGGAAGCTATGTGGATGTGTAACTCAACATCACGATAATATCGATTTTGTTCAAAACTAGCCACTGAGTGGCAATTTGACTAGAAATCCTCATCAGAAGGTATCATGTAAATGTGGATAAAACGATCACCAACAGCACGTGTTAAGGCAGAGATTCTGCTCTGCTTTAACCCGTGCTGTTGCGACGATAGTGACGATCACGAGGAGGGCAATCCCTTGCCAGTAAGACCAGAGCAACAAGCGAACGCCGTTCACGACTCTCCAGATGACCTTGTGGCTCCAGACCTCAACATCGGCATCAGAAACGGAGTGCGGCAATTCCTTCGGATTCTCATCGCGCGTGTAAGAAGGGGGAATGGCCGCTCACTGGATGGAGCAATGCGTGGGCTGGAGTCTTCTGACGAGGAGTCTCTCGAAGGCGATGACGGTGCCACTTCCGAGGGAAATGGCCGTGAAAACAATCCGAACTTTGACGTGCAGGAGTCTTCAAAGCACCAGTATCTCTTCAAACCTGCTCGTACATCGGAAGAGATCGATGTGGGTCTCTATGTGGCTTCAAAAAGGAAAAGTGCACACCGTGCCAATTATCAGCTTGGACTTGATTGTTCTACCTAGTCAGATGGTTCCCATGCAAATCCAGAACTTAGCCTCCCGTCCAATTGTGCAAAGGGTCATCGGTGGCAGAAGCTATGTACCTCGGTTTGCTGCCGATTCTTCAAGGAGAACTTAACGTGAACAGGCCGCGGTACGGGATCTTATTAAAGGTCAACAAATATTTGAGCGATGGGTTGACAATGAAGATCCATGCAATTGGTCGACAACGACTCCGAGTCCTGTATATGGAAATTGAAACTTCCAGCACTTCTATGGCTAAAGTCGAGGTTCTGCACGACTACGCTCGAACTCCTCTTGTGCAGGCTGTGTGTTCTGTGAAAGTGTGGAATTTGCCGAAAAGAAAAAGCTGTCTTTGCTTTCTGAGATGTGCAACATTCTTTCATTCGTTGTGGAGAATACAAACTTGGATAGCCAGTGTGATGAGCTAGGATCTTAGATGAAAATGTGGTTCTTGAGCGCCAAATTCAGAGAGCTCTGAATCAGGGTCCGATCAGCTACAGCTATTGAGCGGCTAGAAATATCGCTGTGGACGAAATACGAACATCTGGTCGAAGATGAAACGAATTTACGCATCACGTCGCTCTTAAACCTGGTTGATCAGATGACAGACCTCGTGTGTCGAGGATGTATTTTGCTGATATGCAGTGTTCGTGACATTTCTCATTATGAATAGTGAAGGCACGAACTCTCATTTTGTTAATAGCGCGGGCTATATTCACGATATGGTGACTGTGGCCGTGACGCAAAACTTCGTTTCAAGGGACCAACCCTGTGCAAAATTCAGTTGGTTCCCAGTGGGTCTGCGCTCTCCTTCGGTTTTCAAGTATTTGGGAACAGCAGCCGCGTCCGATGGTAGTGCACTCGTTGAAGAGAACTCACGAATGAATGCAGCTTCGTCCAAATGGCGCTCTCTGACAGGAGCGCTCTGCGACAACAAAATACCAGAGCGCCTAAAGTCGAAGATCTACAGAAGGGTCGTTCGACCTGTAGCTGTTTACGGAGCTGAGTGCTGGCCCGTTACTAAAGAAATTGAAAGGCGCCTCAGCGTAATGGAAACGATGATTCTGCGGTGGACGGCCGGAGTTAGCGTTTGGATCGAGTAGGCAACTACTCCATACGGCAGAGGTTTGGTGTCACCCTGATATTTGAGAAGATGCGCGAAGCTCGTCTGAGATGGTACGGCCACGTCCTTCGCGCAAAAGATGACACTGTCCGAAAGAATGGTCTTAACCTTGATCTGCCCAATAGGCGGCCACGAAGGCGACCAAAACAGCGGTGGCTTGATACATTGCATCAGGACTTGAAGCTGGCTGGGCTGCACTCTGATCAGGCATTCGATCGGGAAAAGTGGTGCCAACATTCGCGGGACAAACTCTGAAGAAGAAGAAGAAGAAGAAGAAGAAGAAGAAGAAGAAGAAGAAGAAGAAGAAGAAGAAGAAGGATAATTGGAGGTCGCCTCGTCCGTCATAGTGGCCTTTTAAATATTTGTGTTTTATCCGTAGCCAGTGTTTGCGGGTCGTGTTTCGTCGCGTCGTTTATTATTCGTGCCACTTCGAGGCTTGCCTAGGCAGGAGCAAATCGGAGAAGAAAGGACCCAAAGGGAGGAAAGGGCATTTATAGCTACTGCCTAAGCAAGCCGGTGGTAGAGAAGGTGATAGTGAGTTACCGAAGACCAAGTGTTGCAGGAAGCCCGCCGTCCCGAATGGAAGAGAGGGACACGACTAAGGAGAATGCGACGCCGGAAGAGGTAAGCAGGAAGACATTGGAGAATGAAGAAAGTGAGAGGGAGGCGTGTGTTCGGATAGCGGAGGAAGGAAAAAATATGAGCTTGGCGGTGCTGTCAGAGACGAGGGTTTCGAAGCAGGCAAGGTGGGAGGTGGAGCTAGAATGGAAGAGGGTAGCTGAGCAAATAGAAAGCTTGCTTAAAGAAGAGAAAGCCAAGGTTCTGCCTCGGGGTCTTAGTGAGGTGATCACAGAAACTATTGAACAAATGGGAATTGAGAGTGTGAGTGAGTAGAAGTAGTATGTAAGAACAATGGAGAAGGATGGTGAATTGATAATGGAGTTGTGCGAGTTGTTGCAAGTCAGCTCATCTCAGATTCTAGACAAGGTACGAGCTCTGATGGGAGGAGAAGACTCGGGGAGCTCGGGCAAGGCACTCAACATCCAGACTACAGAAGAAATTGGAAGAAGTATCAGCCCGTTCCAGGCGAACCCTTATCGGACTGGAGTGACATCTGCGAGGAGCTGGCAAGGGCGGACGATGCTGGAGGAACGAGAACAAGGTACGGATGTTAACACACACTTGGTTTGCTACTTGCGGTCTATGGCATGTGCGGATCCAGGGGTCTTCAGGGGCGCAAAGAATGAGAATTTTGGAGAATTCGTAAGAAGATTCAGGAGGAAGTATGAAATAGTGATTGCATGTGAGGCGACTTTGATAGACATCTTGGTGGATGACCACTTGGCAGGAAGAGCTAAAAGTATATTTGTGGCGATCCCAAGGATGGTGAAGGAGCATGGTTTTGAGGCAACCATAAATGAAATGGGAAGGCTTCTCGCCTGCGATTCAACAGCGAGTAGGCTAAGAGCGGTCACGGAGTTGAAACATTTGAAGCTTCGGCCCAATCAGGAGGTGGCAGATTTCTGCGTAGTCTTGGAGAAATTGGCGAGGCAGGCCAATCCTGAAGGATCTTTGGAGGATCGTTCAAAAGAGTATGCTCACATACTGCTGGATAACTTGAGTGGGTGGCCCGAACATTTCCAGTTGGTGGGGGCGCTCCATAAGGTGGAACCCCGGAAAGCGTATAAGGAAGTGAAACAACTCGCACTCAGCATCGAGCAGTCCAAGATCATGTTGGGGACGGTAAAAAAAGCGAGTCCATCAGCATGGAAGTCTAGGTTCCCACAATATAAGGACAGCTCTGCGGCACAGGAAGTGGACCCAAAAAGGGAAGAAAGGTCAGCTGGTTATGGTTTCCCTAGTAAAGAGCCGAGCCACCTGGAAGCTAGAGATGGGAAAGGAGGGGCGAGAAGCCCTAGTGCGGGTACCGGATTTTTGAGACAGGAGTTGTTGAGCCGTAGACAACCTGAGACAAGGAAATGCTACCACTGTTCACGATACGGACACCTGGCTAAGGAATGCCCTTCAAAGACCACCACAAGAGTGAACGTGATCGAACAGAAAGCATCAGACTCTCGACAGTCCGGTTCGGTGTCTTCTATCGTTAGGCAGGTTAGGTCTCTTGGACTCTCAGTAAAGGATGAAGTAGGAGTTGAAGGCGATCTAATTGGAAGTCGTATCGTAGGTTCCGTGAGGCTGCTGGGAGAACAGTACCCTGCCTTGATAGACACGGGCTCAATGATCAGTATAGTCCCAGTAGAGGTGCTGGGAAGCGCAATGGACCGGGGATGCGATCTGGATGCCTTGCCTTTAGTGCAGAGCATAGCACTCTTGCCCGTGTTTGACGCGTCAAACAATAGAATGCAGTTCCTTGGCGCCGTATATATAGAAGTGGAGTTAGCTGATGGCAAGTCAAGTACGGTGGCGTTCCACATAAGCCCATCGAAAGAGAAGGAGCTCATCTTGGGAACAAACGCTTTGAGCAGGTTGGGTGTGAGTGTACCAATATCACGGGAGGTTGGCAATGAGTCGAAGATATGCAGAAGCGAAGGATGTCAGGCCCAAGTGATGACAGTTGGTGTAGTGGAGAGGGTGTATGTGCCGCCTCATACGTCAGCCCTTATTAAGGTACGGTGTGAAGGGCATAGCGAACAGGAGTCAGACAGAGTGATCTGGCCGAGTGTAAATGGCGTGGCAGCAGGTGTGTTTAGAATAACAAATCAACAAACACTGCTGCCGGTAGTTAACAACAGTGACCAATCAGTAGTGTTTAAGGAAGGAGAGGAAATTGGTCACTGGGGTACAGATAAATGGCACGAAAAGTGGGAAGGTATAAATCCTCTAACGCTTGAGTGTGAGGAGGAGTCGATCAAACCAAGTGAGCGGTTGCATAAGTTGTGTGAGCTAGTCACTGCTAATGCAGATTCACCACAGTTAGATGACGAAATTCGGATCTTATTAGAAGAATACCCGAATGCGTTTGCAGTATCTGTTAGCGAGTTATCTCAAACAGATGTCGTGCACATGGGCATAGATACAGGAACTAGCAACCCAATCAAGATGAAGACAAGACCTGTTCCGCTTGGGATTCGGGCAAAGCTGAAAGAACTTTTAGCTGACTTGCTCAAGAGAAATATTATTGAGAAAAGTACATCAGAGTGGGCTTTTCCAATAGTTTTGGTAGAGAAAAAGATGGATCAATTCGCCTTTGTGTAGACTATCGAGAATTGAACAAGAGAATTAGGCTGGACGCGTACCCCCTTCCAAGCATGGAAGCTGTGTTACAGAGTTTAGAGGGAAAGAAATATTTTTCCACGTTAGATCTGTGCAGTGGATACTGGCAGATTCCCCTAGAAGAAGATGCTAAGGAAAAATCCGCGTTTACCACGCCGGAAGGTCTGTTCCAATTCCGGGTAACACCGTTTGGGTTGAGCACTAGCCCACCCGTGTTCCAAAGGATGATGGATACAGTGCTTGGCGATATTCTTGGAACAGAGGTGTTCTGTTATATAGACGACATTATGGTCTGCGCCGAAACTAAGGATAGAGACACCTGCAGCTGCTGAAAGAAGTGTTTGCTAGATTGACAAAGGCAAGATTGAGACTGGAGGCACAAAAGTGCCATTTTTTGAAAAGCAAGGTTTTATTCTTAGGACACGTCATAGACGGCGAAGGAGTACATATGGATCCAGGGAAGGTCTCAGCCATTAGGGAATATCCCACTCCAAGGAATGTGAAGGAACTCCGCACCTTTTTAGGCATGGGGCCGTTTTATCGGAAATTTTGCTTAGGATTTTCTAAACAGACTGGGCGCTTGTTCAGTCTAACATCTCCGAAATCGAAATGGTCGTGGGAGAAAGAACACGAAGAGGCGTTTAGGAGGATGAAGGAGATGATTACTTCCGCTCCGGTTCTGAAACAGCCGAATGTAGAAGCAGCGCGAAGTGGGAAGAAACCCTTTAAAATTTGTACTGATGCCTCGACTTACGGTCTTGGAGCAGTTCTATCACAGGAGGATGAAGACCAACAAGTTCATCCAATTTTCTTCGCGTCAAAGAGCCTTAGTAAGGCTGAAAGGCGTTATCATGTGACGGATCTGGAGGCGTTAGCTGTTGTTTTTGTTGTGCGACGATTCCATATGTTTATATATGGACTTCCGACTGTGGTGATGACTGACCATCAGCCACTCACAGCCTTATTTAAACGCTGGAACTTCAGAGGTATAACTTGGACATTCAGTACGTCAAAGGAAAGGCTAATGCAGTAGCGGACGCCCTTAGTAGGAGGGTAGCAAGGAGCGAGTGTGTGGATGTGACGTTAGAAGGAGTAAATGAGGCAGTAGTTAACGCCATTGCAACTAGAGAAGAGTCTAGGTGGTTAAAGGAATTGAGACAGGACCCGCAGCTGGGAGAAGTAACTCGCTTGGTAGAAGAAAGGAACCTTGAAGAGGTGGTACGACTCGCAGGAAAGCGAAAATTATTAAGAATAGCTGATTTTACAATAGAAAAGGGCGATCTAAAGTTATATCAAGATGACGGTACTGCGGTACTTGTGGTACCAAAGGCCTATCGCTATGAAGTGTTCTACGAAGAACATAACGGCCTATTCGCGGGATACTTTAGCTCTCACAAGCTCTTAAATAAGCTGAGAAAAGTTGTATATTGGCCAGGAATGGCCCAGGACGTCTATAAGTGGACGAAGGCGTGTGAAAAGTGCTTTGTGCACAATCCGAGAGAAGTGTTGGTACCTCCGTTAAAACCAATCATGACAACGAAACCATACGAAGTAATAGGCGTCGACGTTTTGGAGCTAGGTCCAACGACCAAAGGTAACCGTTACGCGGTAACGGTTATAGACCATTTCTCCAAATATGCAGCAGCGTATCCGGTGGCCGACAAGTCGGCTGAGACCATCGCCAGGGTACTTTTTACTCGATGGATCGCCGAAGGGTGTAGATGCCAAAATCAATTCTATCGGAAAGGGGAGGAGAATTTGTAAACCAGGTGATGGAAGAAATTGTAAAGATAACTAGGATTAGCCACGTGACAACCAAGGGGTACAACCCGAGAGAAAACGGGCTAACCGAAAGGCTGAATGGGACGATTGTGGTTATGTTGAGACGGAGTACTGTGATTCCAACTGAGTGGACGCGCGGCTGCCGTTCTGTATGAAGGCGTATAACATGACGCCGCATAGCGCAACGGGAAAAAGTCCGTATTTCCTCTTACATGGTCTAGATCCGACGTTTCCGTCAGAGATTGTTCCAAATGTTGGAGTCACATGGTATGCAATGGACAAAGCGCTGGAGGAGTACAAAACGGAAATTTTGCAAGGCATAGCAGAAACGCATGAAAGGGTTCGAGAATATAACAACAGGGTGAGAGAACAGATGAAGAAAAATTATGACCAAGCTAACAAGGTTGATGGAAGAAGGTGCCCAAAAGTGGGGGGATCGTGTATATGTTCAGTCGCCAAACGAAAAAGTACGGAACTCGCATCCAAAATTAGTGTGCGAGTGGGCAGGTCCATTTAGAGTCTTAGATGTGAGCCAGAATTCAGCCTTAGTTAGCAGAATCGGCGAAAACAGTGATACGATTCGAGTTCAATTCGACAGTTTAAGAATA